>VZSC01004335.1:37097-160460 GCA_013398225.1 Steatornis caripensis
CAGCGTCTGGGTGACGTATTGGTCATTGGTGGGGGGGGGAGCTTGATATTGGTTTTGTACATATTTGTATATATTTCACTATTATTTTTCTATTATTATAATACGTTATTACTGTAGTTAGATTAAAGCTGTTTTAACTTTTCTAACCCATAAGTCTCTTTCCCTTTTCTCTTTCCTCCCCTTTTGGGGAGGGACAGGGTTAACAAATAGCCAGCGCAGCTTTAAACTGTGACAGCTGGGATCAACTGTGAGCAGCACACCTCCCTGCTCACCTCGTGGTGAACTTTCTCCTCACTTGCCGCTGCAAGGCCAGGTCTGTGGGCAGGTACACCAAGACCAAACACCGTGAACAGGGCCTCACAGAAACCACAGACAGAGAACCCAGCACTGCCCCACCTTCACAACCTCACAACTAGGGCTCTGGGCTGGGAGGAAGCAAATGTAGGCTTCCATACGTACACTGGGAATATTAAGTACTTTTTTTGTATTAATTATTCATTGGAGAAAGAAACAGAATTTCTGTCTCTGTTGCCTGCATTAGTGCCCTAATGACTCTATAGGGTCCTTCTCATGTCCTCATGAATATTTCACATATGGAACAGCTAAAGCAGTAGTGCATGATAAAGCCCAGCCCTGGAACACCACCCAGCCAGGTAACGCAATGGAAATGTCAGTTCATGCCACCCAGGAGGGCGAAGCGACTGGAACGTCTGCTGTAATCCCCAGCAGCCGAACAGGAGCCTGCTCAGGACACAGCTCCCCTCTTGCTTTCTGAAGTGGACCCTCTGTCAGCCAGATCAGGCAGCTTTCTGAGGAACTGGGCCTCAGTGGTCCGAAATCTTTCCTGTGCCTTCAAATAGAAAGAGTAGCCAGGCAACCCCAATGCAAGGCAAGGACCTTGACAAGTAGCAGCTATGGGCCCATGCCTGAGCTTGGAAACAGCAGTGGCTGCCTTTGCACTCTCCTCACGCAGCTGCCATTTTGTTTGATTACACAGTTTCCCTCCCACATCCCAGTCACACCTCGGTTTCGCTGATTTTCATGTCTTCCTTACGTATTTATCCAGTCAGTATTGCCAGTGCCTGTTTAATATCCCTGTATTGGGTGCGGGTGGCAACGTGTTGATAGCAGAGGGTTGCAGGGGTGCCCCATTTTGGAAACAGCCAGTCCCAGCTGGTTCCAGTTGGCTCCAACAGACCCACTACAGGACACTGTTGAGCCTCTCAGCCAAGATGGTGGCAGCTCAGGGAAAGTATTTCAGAAAGGGCAGAAATGCCAGGGAACAGAGAGGAGTCAGAGCAAAAACAAGGGTGAGAAACAACAGTATGAACCCCAACATCAGAGAGGGAGGTGGCAGAGGAGGTGCTCCAGGTGCCAGAGGAGATACTTCCCTGAGGTTTGTGGAGAGGACCGCTCACTGGAGCAGACATCCACACTGCAACTTGTGGACGATGCCGTGTCAGAGCAGGTGGACGTGCCCTGAAGGAATTGCAGCACCCGGGGGACCCATGTTGGAGCAGGTTTATCCTGAAGGACTCCAGCCTATGGAGAGGACTCACTTTGGAGAGGGGAAAAGAGTGAGGAGAAAGGAGTGGCAGAGAGGAACTGTTACAGACTGGCCACAGCCGCCATTACCCATCCCACTGCACCACTCAGGGCAGGGACGTACAGGAGTTGGGGGTGAAGGAGTGAAGCTGAGCCTGGAAAAAGGGGGAGGTGTGAGGTTTGGTCTTTGATTTTGATTTGTTCTTTTTTTCTTACTAGTCAAATTTATTTTATTTGACAATAAATTAAATTAATTTTCACCAAGTCAGGTCTGTTTTGCCCGTGATCGTAATTGGTAAGTGATCTCCCTGTCTTTCCTTTGACCCATGAGACTTTTCATCTGATTTTCTCCCCTACCCTGTTGAGGAGGGGGAGGGAGAGAGCATCTGGGTGGGTGTCTGGCAGCCAACTGAGGTCAACCCACCACAGTAGTTTAGTGTTCTGACTGTCTGTTTCTAGGAACTTATTCATTAGGTTTACCTCCTCCTGGCTACTTTCTTTCATCACCCAGACAGTGCTACATTTACCATTAAGCCTCTGAATTGCTGTAGTCAATATTTTTAAACATTTACTCTTTCCTTCTGAAGCAAAAACCCTTGAAGCATTAAATGCTTTGCAGCTGCTACGCCTGCATCAAGCAGGCATTTTATATGCATTAATCAAGCATATAAAAATTCCTAGATCTCTTTGAAAGGCAGAAACATCCTATTGGCTGAAGCAGCAACAAGCTCACATTTATGGCTTTAATTATTGAAGGTAGTTTGTAAAATTCGATAACAAAGATTAATTTTTTCATAGTTGGAATGGAAATGAATTATCCTTTTTCAATGACAAAGTGCAGAATATACAACGCCCATCATTTGGTCTGTCTAGTATAAGACAATAACAGTGCAGGGCTGACGGTCACTGAACAGCCCTTTGTTCCTCAGAAAAGGGAAATAATATGATAAAAACATGTATTTAAAGATATTTCTGTTTATAGAATATATTCTTATCTGAATATCTACTACTATAATTTGTAGTATTTGCATAAAACAACATTGCTGTTTTTCACAGCTCACCTAATCTGGATGCTAACTGCACATTTAAAAGTACAACATTCAACATTCAGCTATAGTGAGAGATTAATTATTTGAGGGTAATAATTATGCTAGCAAGTCAGACAATATCGCTTCCAATTTTGTCTTGCTACAAGCCTCATGTGTTACTTTAGGTAAGATATCCAATACCATCATGTTTCCCTTTCCCCATCCAATACTTGAAGAATGATCTTGACATGGGATATTTATTTGGCAGACTTGGTTCAATTTGAAAAATACTTTGATATTCTTAGATATCAAGCATGAAGTGAGTACAACCACAGTTTTCTGTGCAGTAATAATAGCTCCTCTGACAACCACTACAAAAGACTAAGAACGTCATAAGAAGGAATATTAGAAGTTCAATGAATTTCATTAACCAGCTTTTTGCTCTTATATTTTAGAAGTCACAATTCACCGTTCCCATGTAGTTTTACTAGCTACACTTGGCATATGTTTCAGTTGAAGCTGCAATACTAGTACTGTCCTGCTTTCACTTCTCACTTAATGAGATTCTCTGTATACCCTATTATTTTGTTAGCCATATAATTTGGTTATTCAGTCTACTTCAAGGCTCTAAATTGCATTTGTGACTTTCCACCAAATGTAAAAATGGATTCTAGTAGAAAACAGAGCAGCAGTGTCTTAGATAGTACAGGTATATGCTGAAGATGAATAGGAATTAACCCTTCAGAAGTTCCTGTATGTTAAGATGTGGATATACTGATGTAAGCTGTTGTAAGATTGGTCACTAAACCTGGGGTTTGTAGTTCATCCACCAGAGCAAGCAACAGCTGACTTTCTATTGCCGTTAACGTTTTGGGATTTTTTTATCATCTGATTGGCAAGAGGCCTATACACTGTACCAGGCTGCAAATACATCAGACCATTGAGAAGGTTTGCTGCAGCATTGGTTGTAGAAGGGTGGATGGAGCTGTGCAGCCAGCCCTGCTGGTGCTTCTCTTTGTGGGGAGGCCCAGCAGCTCCAGCCTGGCTGACTCCATGGCAGGGGGGAACATCCAACTCAACTCAGGTGTGAAAACCAGTATCTGGTGTTTCTGCTATGGAGCTGTGATTGAAGAGGATAAGCTGCTGTCTGCAAGTGTGCAAGGAAGGCTGTGCATTTGAGTACATGTGGGACTTCCACTTCCGTAAAGAAATCCCTAGCATCCCAAAAGTAAAGGGTCTGTGCCCTAAAAGCTAGGTTTCAGCAACAGGGACTATATCTCATTTATCCCTTCTGTACATGCTAGTAAATATCCATCAGTTATCCCCATCTATAGTAAGTATATGGTATATTTATTTATAGTTACATATTGGATAATAATTGGCACATAACAGTAACTTTAGGAAACACAGAGGCCCTCCATACCTCGCTTTATAGATGGACACAGAGTTAATCTCCTGGAGTAATTCTCAGTGCTATACCAGGAGCTTGATCACAGTACCATCTCTGTTCTTACAGAGCACATTAAAGAAACCCCACTCAGCTACACCAGTGTGGCACTTCTACAGACTGTTGAGAAGGTGTCTTTTAATTATAGAATCATAGAATCATAGAATGGTAGGGGTTGGAAGGGACCTCTAGAGATCATCTAGTCCAACCCCAATTTGCAATTTGCAATTACTGTTACAAAACAAAATAAGGCAGGGAAATTCTTTATTGGGACACACACATTAACCTACCAATGCAAAGAGCGTAATCTAAAACTTCAGATTTGGGTCCTACAAAAACTGCACTCCCATGTCTTCCCAGCCAGCTATCATCACACACACATGGATAGTTAGACACTTACATCATGACACGTGTACAAGTGCCTGTTTTACAACCACACTCCAAGTATTTGCATTAACATTTCAGGCACAGTCTTTCAGTCTTCTCCCATGAGTTTGTAATTCTGAGAGCTGACTGTAAATTAAGCAGTTCAAAAGAAATTACGATTTTTAATGTTGTTTCCCAAAGTATCATAGTCACAGCACACTGCGCTAAGTTCTGTAAAACCTGATTCCAGAAAAAATGTTGTTGCCCCAAAACACCTACAACCTGCCTATAAAGTAAAAAAAAGGGAGGGCATATGTGTGAGGTATCAGAAACAGAGAGATGACACAAACTTTGAGAACCAAACTATTTTGAGCCAAACATGATGTTTTTTCATAACGTACTTGATGACCTATGATAACAGCCAAAGTGGCTTTGAAGAAAATATTTTTTAAATGCTTTTTGTTATTTTCAGTCCCTTTGTTTACAGGATGTGAGCCATGAACCGCCAATTTCTTTGTGAGGATATTAAGGGCAGCCACTGACAGACTAGCATAGCCATGCAAAAGTGAGTTTACCAAGGGAAAAAGACAGATATTAAACTGAGCTGGGATTATAAACAATCTGAATCCACCAGAGCTCCAGGCAGCGGGAGGTATCTGCTATCATACTTGCTAAGCAAAAATTGAGTCACTCCAAGATCCAGCCTAACAACTAGCCTGAAACATTGGAAAAAGACTCAACAGGCATTTCTTCTTTTTACTCTGTGCAAACAGTGCTCTGACTACTGATTTGTACCTCACTGCTGTCTCAGGATACCCTCCAAGTATTATTTGGCTCATGTTTCTTCTTTCTTACCCAATGCTGTACTCTGCAGCTGGACCTGAAAGACACAGCTTGACAGAGAGAGGTATGAATCAGACTGCAAACAAGCACGCAACATTTACATACACTGTCCTGATGTCCGGCTCCTTGTACATAAGTGTGAGGCCTCTGTCTGTTACTCAGCACTGTAAGTAAGTGGTCAAAGGAAGAAACACCCCTTGTATGAACAGGACAAGAAATATACATACTCATGTAGATTGAATATAGATTCAAGATTAAAATGTGATAGGGATACAGGAATCACCGCCATGGATCAGCGCAATGGCCTACTTAATGTAGTATCCGCTCACTGACATGTGACACAGTGAAGCTGGAAGTTCATTCTAGAACAATGCATCCGAGATAGGAAAATGTGTATAATTTTTTCTACTTAATGTTTTGTAATTCTGTCACTCTTTATTGAAGCCCAGTAACAGATTATTTGACTTGCAGCAAAGGTTGAAGCGGATATCCCTGTAACTAAAAGGCTGTGTTTCCATGCCCATTTCCCCCTTGCTATTTTTGTTGGTTTTCACCAAGCTGAACTAGGATTCTTTATACTGATGATGATGCCTAAACATGGATTTGGAAACCTAGTGTCAGCTGGACAATGCATTAGAAAGTTATTGGCTATCAGGCACACAGAAAAATCTCACTTCATTGCACGCTACACCTCAGCTGCCAGTAGCTGTTAGATTCTGATTTACCCACCTTGCCTTTTTGTCTCTTTATTTCAGCCCAGACTTGAATCTTGCCTCTGCTTTCTCCAGAAACGCCTGAAACAGAAACCAGTGTTGCCACATCTGAAAATCACCTCAATCCCCACCTCTCATGCTATAGCATAGTAACCTCTGACTTTAGCAGCTGGGAAGACCTCAGCTGTTTAAATAAGAACACAACTGAAATCTAGAAAAAAATGCAAGAGGTTAATAAGCAAAATATTCCAGCTTTAAGGGCTAGTAATTTGCCAGCCACCAGGCCCAGCAGCATGTTGAAGGATGTGATGCTTTCCTAGAGGATGCTGCTGCTGTCAGTGTATGGTGTCAGTGCAGCTGAGAAGGCAGAGGAGGGGGAAATAGGATAGGGACAACTCCACAAAGGCACTTGGATGAGTCTTTCTTCGTCTGGGCCAAAGCGTGTTTTCTGAAAACAGATTGCCGTGCCCAGAAAACAGCTACCTAATGCTGTATTCATTCACAGATAGATTTCAGATAGACTAGGATGGAAGAAAACAGCTTCTGGTGTGACAAAGGAGGTTGTGAAAGGCTCGGGGGCAGCTCCCTGTGTGATGTATGCCTAAAGTGTTGCAGCAGAAGTGCTGGTGAAGGGGCAATAGAGGAAAAAGCACACCAACTAATTCTTAGCACAGCATTGAACTTTTACTGAAACACATCACATTCTCTCTAATTGTGGTCAAAGCAAGTCAGTAGGCCTCAGATGAGCCAGGGCTCTGACACAATGCAATAATCTCTCGCTCCCATGAATGGTAATACTCACACAGTGTAACCACCCAGACTATTCAATTGCTTTTATAAGTCAGTGAAGATTCAAAATGTATTTATGTGGTGTTATTATATAGTCTGTACCGAGTGAAATTAAATCAAAGGAAAGAGAGGCTGTGTCATGCAACAATAAAAAAATAAATGTTTTTATTTAAATTTAAGATTACTGATTGCCAACCCTCTGCTCTAAAACACTCTTGAAAAGAGACCATTTGAAAGCATAACCTTGTTAGTTCTCCAGTAGCTCTGAGTTGATCAACTGATCAATTATTATCATGAAAGTACGTCTTCTGAGCTGACCTGATGCATTAATATGAGCAGGAAGGAGGTATCAGAACATCCATCTAGTACAGGAATGTCTTATGGGTACTATCTCTGTCTGGCAATGAGCAGCCAGCTCTAGCAATAGCAAGCATTTCATAAGCTTATGTACCATTTTCTATCACTGCAACTGAGGAAAGACTAGAAAGGGACTAGGCCATAATATTGCATTGAATCACTTAAAGCATAATCACAGCTGTGTATAATTATTGTCCCAAGTAAGTAGCAGTTACTGACATCCAGTAACACTGGATGTAATAGAGGTAGTCAAGACTGCAGATCACTTTACTTTTCCAAAACACTAATAATTAGGATCAGCCTCATAAAAGCAGTTTGATTTCAACCTCATTTTTCTCCATACCTGCTGCTAGAGATCAGGTGCTAGCCTGGCTGAAACAAACACATATTGAGGTCCAATTGAGCACATAAAAATGCCAAGCGAGGTTTCAATTCAGCAAACTCATAAAGACTCACTTTCAGCATGCAAGTAATCCCTGCTGAATCCAGTGGCACCACACAGGTAGTCAAAGTTGAGCATGTTTAACTCACGTTTCAGAACCTGGATTTTATGTTATACGTGGTAATGAAGTTGTTGCTAACAAAAAAGAATTTAAAAAAAGGAAATAAAAAAGCTTTGTTGTGTCGTGCTTTATTTATGGATTTATAAGGATGTGCCACATGATCTGCAAAACAGGGGAAAACACCAGCCCTGGATTAAGTTTAATGGGGTTGGTTGCCTAGTCATGCAACAGAAACAGCATAGCCAAAGGAATGTTAATATCTCTGACCTAACTATTTTCATAGTTGCAACATCAGCAAGGTGCTACTGAAATAATCCCAAAGGTATTTTCAAAGGAGTGGGGAGATGCTGTTTCAAAATCTCCTTAATGATGCCCCTGCCTTTAGCCATACCTATGGAGAAACTTCAGTCCTAACTTCTGGAGCCACACCTCTGTATCAAATACCAGAGTACTTATACTTTTGTATAATAATAATAATTAAAATACAAAAATGGATTTTCAATAGTAAGACTTGCATTACAAGCCTCACAATCTTCTTTTACTTCTTATTAATGGTATGCGTATGGTTTTAAAGGAGCCTGGGACCAAAATTAACGTATGTCTTGGTGACATCTGTTTCACCTGGTCTCTGCACAAATGCGTGCTCTGTCTGCAGTTTGTGAACAAAACCTTAAGCCATTTTGAAAATCCTGAAATGTGTCCTCGGACAGCAATTTGTTAGGTAAATCCCTCGGTCTGGTTCTGTACCAGCACATCCTAGTCTTCAGTTAAAAGGAAAGAGAGAATCTTTTTTCTGAGTTACTGATTGATCTTAAACTGGCTCAGACTTTTTTAATATCAGCTGAAGTAACTGAAACCTTGAAATCAGTCTGCTAACTTTGCTATAAACAGTCTATTCCATAACAGAGTATAAAGGGCTAAAAAATTACGAACAAAGGTTAAAAGCACGCGGTGGACAAGCCCATCAGGAAACACTGCAGTGAGACTGGGGCTGTAAACAAACTGCTGAATTAGGGGACAAAAAATATAATTTCTTACAGGAATTGACGAACTCTGTAAAGGTGTCCAAATGGAACATCAAGGTAAACTTGACATGTATCAGGAAGTGGAGGCCGCATAGCTATGAACCTTTAAAAGACACATCTATTGCCTCACCACTGGGATGCAGTGAATGACTTCTCTACGCTGCAAATTCAGAAGCCAAATGATAATTTTTGGTCTTCATCATTCAACAGCTTTTGAGTCTATGTATGCAACAGTGGATATAACACTCACTAAAACAGAGATGCTGCTTATGAAAAATGCAGGGGTTTTTTCATGTCGATCAGCATAGTTTGATATAGCAGCTGTGATGATCCTCACCACTGTCAACTTCATTTGCATGAAACTCCTCTCAAAATTTCTTTTAGAGAATGCTTTCATTTAGTTAGCAATTACAATTAAAATGTCATCCGAAGTTGTAGTCTGAAGATATTGTAGCAAGTATATAAGAGATGGGAGGAATGTAAAGGAGAAACAAATGAGAGAAAGTGTTTCTTTGTTGCTGTAGCTCTAAAGGAGAGCTTGGAGTTTTCTAGCTAACCAGTAATTATTTAAGAACAGGCCTTACAGAACGATCATCAAGGGTTTTTTCTAGGTTAAAGCAACAAATGAAGGCTTAAGTAGATATTTTAGACAGTCTGATCATTCCTAAGCTTTTAGGGATTTTTATCTTAATTCTGTGCAGATTCTTTCCGATTTGCCCAGCTTGTTAAGAAAATAGAGAAAAAAAAATTAAAATTGTATTTCAAGCATCTTTACCGAAGAAATGAAAATCATCCTGATCTGCAAAAGTATTATTAATTAAAAGTACTGGAAGCCCACGTTTCAATGTGTGTGGAAAAGTCCTAGGTAAAATTTGGCTCTGTGCTGAGCACAAGCCACTGCATCTGTAGGTCAAATACATATGCAGATAATATGAAATATTTAACTGAGATATACATGCCCAATATAGATTTCACATCATTCTCTGTGAGGATGTTTAAACAAAGCAATGACTATTCTGACGCACTACAAGCTGACCAAAGCCAGGAAAATCAAATTCCAAGAATCAGTCCGTAAACATCAGGACATTTGAGACAAGGTAAGTCTCTCCATCTGAATGTCCAGCTTTTGTTAGTTTGTGAATTTGCATGTCACAATTACCTTCCTTTTCTAAGAGCAGCCTTTCACAGTATATATATAAAAAAAGAGTTATATGTATAAAAATAGATACATAGATTTGTATAGAATTAAAAAAATTTTTTTTTTACAGCAGCCTTCCTTTCTCTCTCTTTCCTTTGTCATATGCCAGGACCTGTTGGCATGGTTCTCTTGACTCTGAAAATTGTAAAACTGCCTAATTTTCTAGAGTGGTTAAGTTAAGACTTCACTGTATTAGGTCTGAGCATTTCTTTTAAAGAACCTAAATAACCCAACACCTGTGGTGGGCATAAAGAATGTTATTACCTTCTCAGCAGGGTCAGCCTGTTTAGAATAGTGGGACAGAAGTAGGAAATAAGAGACTTGCATCTACATTTTGGTAAATGCAGGTTTACTACTCTACTGGTGGCTCCGAGAGAGAGACGTGCTGAGGAGAAGGAAAACTTACGTAATATAAATGTTTTTTTCTCCCTTAAAGCTGTTTTTGTGTAAATATTTCAAAGGCAAATCATTGTGAGAGGAGCGAGACTTAATTCATTAGTTTTGGAATACCTACCTGAAAGCAAATTATGGTCATCAGCTTACTAATTGTTTTCATTTCTGATTATGTTGCAGAAAATTTATGGTTAATGGCTCTAATTAATAACATAGGAAAAATAATTTCCTGACTCTAGATGTATGTTTATTATTTACATACCTGAATACAGAGGAAAGTGCATTTCTTGTATGCGGATGCAAAGCAACTATGGCCTGCCAGTGCATGGGAACTAGCAAACCTTAACCTGCATATGTAGCGAAACTGGGTGGCTTTTCCAGGATGTGATACCCCAACGGATGTTTACAAATAGAACAATGAATTCATCTAAGAGATATGTTTTGTATTTTTCACCTAATCGTTCTCAGGCAGCTATTTTTGCAGTTAGTAACTTGCAGATTTTTAAAAAAAAACAACCAACAAACACTTGAGAAAATTTTTCAGATGGCGTTTGATTTTTGAGGTCATACCAATGTAACCAAACTTCTGTGGTTCGGATGTCACCCTTTCTTATTTACGTGAGTTACTTTTCCTTGGTGAACAAAGTTGCAGATCATGGGAGAAACGATGTACCAAGGACTTGGCTGAGTGAGGCACAGCCTAGGAAGCTACTGTGCAAATTACTCAACATTACTCAAACAATGCAGCTAATTCCTATTCTACCACACCTTTGTTATTCCAATCCCAATTGTCTCTTGAACAGAGGCTTCAAATTGCACTGCATTTTGTAATCAGATTGCATGCCCAACAGCCAAAGATGAGATCAGACTTCAGACATTTGTCCCAGGTGTTATTCGGTTTTCAGTCTCCAGGGATGCCCTCACCTTCTGTGTTAGTCAGCCATTCATTGTAGCTATTTCACTGGTCAGAAAATTAAACAGGAAAGACAGTAAACTCTTCAAGATTTTTAGACCTTTCTGTCAGGATGAAGCTTTAGCTGTGCAACGAAATTCACAACCATTCTCTCTTAGACCAGGATTTCCAAATTTAACTTATTTGGGTAACACCATTGGTCTTGTCCTGATCTACAATACTGGTCTACAACCGGTGAAGAGTCCTGGACGACGGGGACATCCATATGGAGGGATTTCTGTATGGACAGATAAACATACAGAACTCAACTTTCGCTAAAACCAAGACTGGCTCGGGTGAATCCAATTGTTTCGTATCTTGCAAAAATCACAAGCAACTAAAAACAGTCCTTCTGATCTTCTTGTTTGATGCGCACAGAAAGAGCCTTGCTCTTCTACACATCCTCCAGGTGAGGCAAGATGGCACTGTACAGAACAGAAACCACTTCTCAGCCTTAGCAATCAAAACATCTTTCCTATTGTTTTACAAGAAAATTTTACAATATTATTCCTTTCTAAAAGCCTCAGAACACCTAAGGCTGAGAAATACTGGCTGCTTGTATCTGTGTCTTGTATCACGCACAACCTGCCAGGCAGTCATGAGCGTCAGAATCTTATTTAGATTGCTGCTGATATCCATAGTTATAAAGAGATTGATAGACAAAAAACAAAGAGAAAGCACTGTCCAGACACCAATTTTTGCAATGAGTTCCAAGGGTGCCTTTTTTTTTTGTCAGATTAATATTTTCTTGTATTTTCCTAGCACTTATTTGACCATTAAATCAATAACAAGAAAGCATTAAGAAAAATTTTAACTGTACGAGTAATGCCACTTCTGCTCTTTCCTCCTTCAAAAAGTAGTTGCATTATAACATGGTACCATCTGTGTCATTCCACCAGCATGGCAGCAAAACATGCTTCCACTTCTGTCCATCTCACAGATCATCACGCTTCAGTTGCCAGTGTCATATTTCAGATAACGTTTCAAATTTGTACTCATGTATACAGGCATCAGAATATGCCAGAGAAAAGATTAGTACACCTTAACTAGTTTGATATATAGGCTAACATCAGCAGTCTTGCAAACAATGTAAACACAGGATCATACCCATGTATCCCTGTAAAAATGTATAACTACTGTGAGTAACAGGCCATAAGCTTTGTACTGAATTTGTAAAGCCTCAGGAGCAAGGCTTGTCTGGCTTGCTCAGTCTGAACTTTTCTTGACCTGCCTGCAGCTTTGTTTTACTTGCTTTAGCTGTGACAGTAATTTCTCTAATTGACCAAGTGTCTATGGCTAATTTGTTTTCCTCTTGTTATCTATGTGTGGTACAACAACAGTTTTATACAGCTAGCAGCAACAAACAATTATTTTGTAGAGATTGAGATGTTTATAACTAACAAAACGATGTAGTGCAAAGAAACACAAGTCCAGTATGACAGCACAGGCCTTGAGAAGCAGAGACACTGGATGCAGCACAGAGCCCTACAGGCATGGGATGATAAGAGATGGGGAACAAGTTTGATATTAGAGACTCCTACAAACAACTCCCCCATGGTCAGTTAAAGAAGTGCAGACTTGGAGCTGGGCAAAACTAGTTTTACGAGTAACAAAGAAAACAAAGAAATAATATCTAACATACATACAAGCTGTAATATACATTGTACTTGGATGTAATACAGAGCTGCAGACCAATGAAGAACAATAATGTATAAAAGCAAGTTAGCAAGCACATAGAAGTGACCTCGGGTGGATCCTGCAGTAAGGAGAAGAAACCAGCAACCTGAACATCATAATCCACTTGGCAAAAGACTCCAGATGCTGACAACACACCACAATATCATCACCACCAGTATCACAACCAGAATGAAACTACATTCCTTAAGATCAGAAGAGCAGTGGAAGGGTGAACATACCACCAGCAGAAGGTTTAGAAACTAAGAATTGTGTTTATAACGATTTCAACTCTATTATTGAGACGTTTTCTATATAGAAGTATTCTAACTTTGTTATTACTCTTTCTGTAAAAATTAGGCATGGGCTAGTAATGATTTGATTCTTAAATTTCAATTATACCAACAAAAGGTTCATGACTGTATATGCATATTTGTAGGGTGTGCTTCCTCTTTGCCCATAAACAAGATTTTGAGTGTAACAGCATGACTGGTAAAAGTGGGATTGCTGCTGCACCCATGCTTGCAATGCTGCCGTTCCTGTTATGTTTATCTTGGGATAGGTATGTGTTCATCTTCTATTTGGAATTCACCAGTTCATTAATTTCGATTTGTGACCACCATATGCAGGAAATCAAATAGGCATGAAATACAAATGAGACCATTACAGTTAAAAAAAGTCAGCTACCAATATAGTCTGGAGAAATAGAAAGGAGAGAAGAAGAAAGCACCATGTATTCTTACAGCCAAGAACTGGGTCTGAGGCCGATGGCCACCATCCCACCATGGTATTGCTGAGTGCTTCCAAAACACCTTCCTTGGCAATGGTCCCCTGTGTGTGACGGGGACAGGAACAGGACAAGTGCTGGGTTAGCTCCAGGTGAATGCAGACAGCAGGAACATGAAATATTCCATCACTCAGGCTGGTGAAATGGGTCTGAGTTGGCTGGCTGGCAGGGGTCGCTGGTCATAGGCTGGGACTTGCCATGCCTGGCTACAAGCAGATGGCATCCTTGTCCATTTCCTATAGAGCATCGGAACATGCACCATAACTCAAGGAAGACGACTTGCCATTCAAAGGTGGAAAAGCTCCATTTGCCTATGAAAAGCTTGTCTTGAACTGTTATGGAGAGTCAGGGTGGAATTTGGAGAATTTGTCTCAGGAGGCACTGCTGTTCAAGACACAAGGGTAACCCGTGTTCCTCTCCTTCTCCTGCTGAGCAGTAAAACTGAGAGACAAATTGCTTACTTCTAAACCAAAAACAGTCCAGAGACTATTTTTATTCCTTGAGTCCCAGCTGCAACAGGAAAATATTACTTTCATGCAGTTAACCTCCCCCAAATCCCCTCTTTGGGATTCCCCATACTGGGAAAGGTTCCTGGTTCATCCTGAATACCAGACTAGGCTTTGCCTGCAAATGCGCTATCTGACCCAAACAAAAAGCATGCCAGGGACCATGGTCACAGTGTGGATTATTGCAGTCTGCATCAAACCTATGGTGTGACTACATTTATTTTACTAGTATAGAGACAAACAGTGAGACAAATTTTGCACTGGTTTACGCTGTAAGCAAATTCACTGGGTACGATTTTTATCTTTCCCTGTAATTTATCTGAGCCAAGTTAATATCCTGCTGGCTTCTGAGCTTCTCTGGCTGTGCTAGCTGTGCAATAAAAAGAGAAAATGCCTGAAAATTTACAGCATACCTTGCTTCAAGTCTGAACTCCCTGCTGTGTCATAAGAAGGGCTAGGCTGCACTCCAGCGCTTGTGGAACAAGGGATAGCTATTGCTGGTCAGAGTTACTGGCACACATTTGTCAAAGGGGAGGGGTAGAAGAGCCTCATATAAAAATTGTTTCTCACTTAGATACAACTGTGACCTAAAATTACTTGTGACATTTTTTGGGTTTTATCTCTATCGATAGAAATGTTTCTGATACTTACACAGTTCATGAAGATGAATGAAATTACTCACTCAGGCAGCGCGGGATTCAAATTTGTATTTGGTTTTACCTCCTGACCTCAATACCAATATGTTCAGAAACTTATTTTTAAAGTAGTTGTATTTGAATACACTCTCTGTGATGTTTATGAATGCAAATGCAAATATTGTACACATCTTAAAAAAACTTCTTTGCTGACACTGGGACATCAAAACAGTATTTCTAAAATCTGAGACGAAAAGCTCCAGTTCTGCACCTTGAGGCTGTACAAAGCCTGCATCCTCTGTTTGTCCAAATGCAGAGGGGAAATTGTAACACACATCTTAGGCTACATCTGTGGGATTCATCTGTCCCACTCTGGCCATTTTTTAATTAGATACCTGGAGAGCACAGGACCATCAGCACAGCACCTCATCTGTCCTGGTACAGGAAAGGCATGTTGCAGCATCCTTGAAGAGAGAAGAATGAGACTTCACCCCTTTGCCCATCACTGCTGAGGTTGGCAAGCTGTGTCCTACCTTCTCCTATCACACCTCAAGGAAAGAGGAAAGGCAGAAGCAAGCTGTCCTGGAGCGCTTGACAGGGCTGGCCTGCAGTACGTGGTGCAGTATAGACCTAAGTAGCATGGTAATGTTTTCTTCTAGTAATTTCAATCTTGTTGAAATAGAATGAATCTATAAGCACGGCACTACTGCATCTAATGACATCATCACCTGTTCACCCCCTTTGAATTCGTTGGTGAATGACACAGCCTTATGCCGTCTTGCTGGCAGATGCTAAAGTGTATTAGAGGCAGTTAACTGATACCTGATGTTACTCTGCCCTGTCAGCAGCGAGTGCAGTTTGCAGAAGGACATCAGGTGTCCATGACAATCGAAGAAAAGCCCATGACTCCCTTCTCTGTGTGTGGTTCACTTCTGGGTTTGAGATTTGGTTTGTGACTTATCTGAAGTCTAGCTACTATCTAACCAAAGACACACAGAACCTGATCTATCGCCATCTTTCAAGGATTTCTCGTATATGCTAATCATCTAGCGATGTGGAACTGTTAGCCACGACAGAAACTCTACAGATCTTGTAGGGAACCACATGAAGAGTGGCCTTGACCAAGGAAGATGAAGCATCTATATCTTCTGGAGGTGGAAGGATGGGGAGGACATCTTGGGGCTTTGGGCAGACAGCTGAAATTATTCTACTACTAACACTGATGTGTGTCAAAGCTCTCAATACTGTAATAGTCTACAGAAATAGACTACAGGAACATAAAAGTGGCTCAGGTTGAGCTTTTGCATCCCTTTTCTGACCAAGTTGAACAAGCAGTTCCAGAGGCAGTCTACATGCTCCAAATTTGACATAATGCAAAAAGCAAACAACTAGCAAGTGTGGTGAAAAGTAAGCAAGTTTCTTACTCTTTCTCTAGAAAATAAAGTTCTAAAGCAATATTGTAAGAAAAGTATGAAAATATATTTTAAATTAAATTATTTTAAAATTAATTTATTTTTAAATCAAAGGTATCTTCAAAAGATATAAACCTTGCACTTAATGCAGTGAAACTAAGAGCATTATCATTGCATATATATATAACTTTACAGTAAATCCTTTATCACTTCTGACTCAGACTTACAAGGAACAGCCTCACTTATTCTATCCATAAATTCATTCTGATGAAATGACACTTAACTCCAATAGCAGGATGTTTTTAATTAAAAAGAGAAAAGTTAAATAGAAATGATATCTCATGTCTGTTATCTTTATTACTGTAAAAGGCAAATACAAACTTTTCTACTGTTTTCAGTCCAGCTCACATTCTTAGGAACCAGATATGTAAACCTTAAAAATAAGTGTTTATGGAAAGTTGTCATGGCCACATGAGTTTTTATTGAGCTCATATAATAATTTTACTTTTGTGACTAAAAGAATTTTCAGCTAACTTGGATAATATGTTCTTATCTAAAGCAAACATTCCCTACAAACAGTGGAGTATGTGTATGAACTACCCTACTCACTAAACTTCAAAGATGGATGCCAGCTATCAGATAATAAAGCAAAAGCAAAAAAAAAAAAAACCACCAGAACCTCTGTGAGCATCTGGCATATTTAATGTTGTCAATTTTTCACACCATCTCCAATGATACTCTCCATACTACCCATAAGAAAACATATCATCCTTTTAAAAAAGAAAGAAACAGTGAAGGCTTACGCTTGATTTCCTTTTGACTCGAAAGGATTCTGCACTTTTTCTGCACCAGTGCTAGTAAAAAAACACCATTCTGAAATGGGAACACAATATCCTTTTTCCTTTATTATTATCACTGGAGTAATACTTCAAAGCACACAGGGGAACACGTGCAAACAGACTAGTGAGCCTTGTGTATGTAATCTGCTGGAGTTCAGAGGAAGAGAAGGAAATTGTTTCTTTATAATCCCCCATAACCAGCAGTATCAGCACACACCTTGGGAGGCACACAGACCAGGGGGCACGTGGAGCAACACACAGTCCAATTCCATGTGAAATTGTCAGCAGCTTTCCTCTAGCATGGGCCCGGAATGCACTCCCAGGGCTTACTAATATTTAACAACCTGAGCCCAGGATTTGACTTGGTAGCAATATTGGGGAAGATTTCTGTTTTTTCACATCCAGCTGCATGCAGATAGTGGTTTCCTGAGAATTTAAACAGAAAGAAAAGATTTGTCTGCCTCTCCTGCTGTTCATTTTCTTTCTTTCTCAGCATCAAACTCCAGTCCACAAATAGCATCATGATGTGAGGAACACTTCAGTGAACAGAAGAATGACCAATTGCTTTTAGTTACAAACTGAACTATTGGATTCATGGTTGTCTTTCTCTTCCAAAAAGTATATGCAGTGAATTAATTCTCATCAAATATAAGGATTAATAACACTGAGAAGACCAGAGAGGCTAATTCATTCCTTTTAAACTGATTTTTTTTTCATTTTTATATTTATTTTTAAGTTTTTAAATGGTTAGGCCAGCAATCATGATTCCAGCAAATAACTCTGCCTTTAATTAATGTGGACTACTCCAAGTCAAAAACACTATAACCACTTGTAAGTGCATGCTGATTTAGTGGTTTGGGTTGGATTATCAAAAGAGTCCAAGAGCTGCTTGGATAGATGGTGTGGGGTTTTTTATGCTTGTAATTTAAAGTACACTGAACTAAGTATCTGAGAAATGGTGTACTGTTCTGCAAGCATAATAAATTGTGTTGATCTTAGTGTAATACTGTTCTTTCATACCAAGTTTGGTTCACATTTGTGAAAATATATTTCCACAATTTACTTTGAATGGAATTCATCCTTTACCCACTAAGCTATTTATTCTCATATTGAAGATATAAAATGACCTATTAGTTACAGAAACATCTCTAGCTGTGTCCTTTGCCTATTTAAGGATCATAACTCTGAATATCTGTAATGTGCAGGGCAACGATTTCCAAAGCATAGCAGTACATTTGTCTGTTCAGATGGTTTTATTTCCTTTTTCTGTGTTTAATTTTGACACAACAAATCTCAAAAAAAAAAGCATTAAATGAGAGATGTATGAGAGCAGTTCAGTTGCAGCATTACACAGTAATGATAAAAGAATGGGGAGGATAAGGATCAGGGCAAAGTCCTTTACAAGAAAAACAAAGGACTAAGCCCATATTTTAAACTTCAGCGATAGCCAAGTTTATCACTATAATCAAAGGTCAGATCCAAAATGGAATTTAGACGCTTTGAACAACCAGACTTTAGATGTTTCAGTCAAAAATGAGATTCAACTGCTGCTTATTTTCCTGACTTCAGTAATCACCTAGAGCTTTCTAGGTACTTCACTCTGTCTACAGAAATCCAGAAAGGCCTGTAATTTTGCTCCTCCAGGGACATAATCCAGCAGATATGCTTGATCCTCTGGATGAGATTTATCTCACTGAGCCCTAGGCCCTATAATTTAGATGTCCGTGGCTGGGATGATACTCACCCTCAGCTCCATTTGTGGCCAATGAAGAACTTGCAGGATGTAGTTCATCAGCCTTATTTTCTCCCTTAGTGTTCACAAAAGCCTGTAAATTCCCAGTTCTCTCCACTGACTGCAAAGGGATCTTAGGCAATTAATTCAGACTTTGGTATCTACTGACCATATTAAGCGAGATGAATTCTAGCCTTTCAGATTCCTTGTAAAAGATACTGTTAGCTGCTTTCTCTATAAAAGGCATCAGAATACCAGGAGGAGGTAGAGTAGCCTACAACCGTTTAAGAACAGGATAGGCATTAAGGCACTCTTCCAGAAAAATATTCCTTGACCCGAGGGAATTCAGATCCACCTCTTCCACTGATCAAGATAAGGAATTCGTTACAAAGCAGACAGAAGCATATAGAAGTGGGGCAGATGTTTACCTACTACACTATTTGCAGAAACAGGGATGGAAAGGGATATGGTGCTTTTTCATTTCCAAGATGAACATGAAATGTATAAGCAGCAAGGGAAGTCAAGACTAAAATCCAGGACTTCCACTTAAACGAGTGCACCAATGACATGCTGCTGATTGATGCTCCTTTAACTCTCCTGCCTTGGCTCCATGAACGTTGCACTCCTTTCTTTAAAAGGCCTAGGTCTGATAATAGAGGTGGACAGATGACTCATATTCTGTAACAAGATGACAGGTGTTGTCCCAGGGGTCAGCATATGCTGGTTTTGTTGTAGGGCTCTAAATGGAACACCACTGCTATGTCTTCTCACCATACAGAGAAGGAAACTTAGGCACCGATCCAAGTGCCTAAGCTGCACAGGGTGGTGGGAGGTCAGGGGTATGTCTGCATTCAGCATCTCCTATTTATCATCTCCTAATTCAGCCTGAATTGCTGAGGTGATTCTTAAATGCCTGTTCTTCTCAGAATTTTACCAGGAACCTAAGTGCCTAAATTCTTTAGAGCTCCAGTCTGGGGACCAAATAGCTAAAAGCTGTACACCGCATTGCCTGACTTGCAGGCTTCCACATCTTTCTCTGGGTTTCTCTCCATACACTTATCAAATATTTTATCAACAACATGAAAAAGCCTGTATGACCACGTAAAATTTAATTTATCCCAAGTCCATAGCCATAAAAGCAGCTAGTAAAGAAGTGACAGAGAGAATAATAACCAGAGAACTCAATTAAAAAAATGGTGGAAGATTTAGCATGTTGAAATATTTTTCCATGTAGCTGTTAAGAAATAAATAAAAAGGGAAAGATGAAGTGGAGTAACTCTTACATTCAAAGAACAGTTCTGAAACAAATTCAAAATCATATACTCAGTGTCCAAAGAGAGTCACGATAGCCTGAATCAGGCTGCCTTCTCACCCAGTGGGTTTAGGTCAAATGTAGTGCTAAAATCATAGTACTGAAGGCAGGAGTCCACACTGAAGCACACTGCATAAACGGGGCACTGCATCACAGCAGGTTTAGTATAAGGTATAACACACACAACAGGAAATGACAGCAAAATTGTCAAATGCAAATTCTCTTCAATGTGCAGAGTAAGCTCTCTCATTTATATTTACCTTTGGCCCAAGTTCAGGTGGCACTTCAAAAACTGCGGTCCTAACTGGGGCAGTGAAATATCAGTGGTATAATAATATCAGCTGTGTTTGAAAAGCAATAAATGGAGGGTTTGGGAATTTTTTTTTAAGGACTTTCTTGGTGTCTTTTTGAATCATATTCATACTGAGCAATATTCAGAACAATACAGAAAGCTGAAGACCCAACTAACACCTCAAGATTTACAAGGAGTGTCAGAGATACACAAGACTCATACTTGCCCTCTACACAGGGTCAAGTGCCTCTTCTGAAAATTACCAAGGACTTTGTTTATAGCCACTTTGAGCTATTCTTTACTATCCCTAAAACTGCTGTCTAATAGCTCACCTAGACCTCTTTGCTGCAATCTGAACCTTCAGGGAACTTCCATCCAAACACAGCTCTGGATTTTGCATCTTTAAATCTACCTGCAGCCATGCAGTGTGTTCCTTGTTGTACAGGAAACTATGGATCCTCTACCTTTGAGCTTTCAAATGCAGCTGTGCTGGACCAGTAGACATTGCCATGACTTGCCCAAATTTCTCGTAAACAGTTATTATTGCCTTTCTATGATCTTGATGTCTACTGCAGATAATGCACCTAAAGATTTATTCTTGGGAGTGGCTTTCTTCATATTAGGCTGTCAATCTGTACGACTGACTGCCTTCTTTTACCCACACCAGTGTCTGTATAAGCTGAAAGAAGCAACTAAGCCCTGTGTAACAGCTGAAAGAAGCAACTAAGCCCTGTGTAATAGAATTGACCCTAAAAGTGGCTTGAAGCCGTCAAAGCCAAAAGCCAGCTTGATCCCCAGAAAAAACTGAGTTTAGAGCTGCTGCCAGATTTATAGGCTTGAGATCACACAAGCTCATGTGAAAGCCCATTTTTGTGAAGCGCTTGGAGCCTTCCTATATACCCCGAGGGGTAACAGAAAAGGAAGCTCTGAGACAATACGAATGCTTTGTGTAGAAATCACACTAAGGGAACTGCAAAAGAGTAAAACACATGGAGGCTTCAGACACAGGTAAGGAAAAGAGTCCAAGGAAATGGATTGGTGTTGATCATGGAGCACAGCTGAAAATTAAGGAGAAACTCTCAGGCCATGCAACAAGAAGCAAGGTATGGAAATGAAGCATGAAAAAAAGAGAAGGGAAAAAACAGGGACAGCATGTAAGGAAGCACGCAAATCATAGGAAGAATCCAAAGACCAGAGATGAGAGCACTGCACTACAAGGCAAGAGTAAAGGGAAAGACTGAAAGATAACAAACTGAAAGGAATATGGAAATTGGAACAAATGGCAAACGATAATCAGGTGGCATTTTTCATTACATTTTTATACTTAGCTATGTTCCTTACCTTAGATCAAGAGTGGAAGAAAGGAAGAAGGTATATTTCTCTTGTCTTTCTTGCAGGGCTGGAACTGGACAATAGCTCTCTCAAAACCTACTTGTCCATGAGTCCATCCAAAGTATTGCAATTACCTTCCCTCTCTAGACAACGATGGACTTATGTATTTCACATAAGCATTTCATTGATGTATCTAGAGATTAAGTGCAAACCACGAGCAAGCCAAGAGGAGGTGTTCTATGCTACGGTTTCTAAATTAACCTACAAAAGTTGGGTACCGGATTCCTATTTAAATCCATCAGGATCAAAATCACTGTTTTAGGAAATGCAACTCAGAAAATACAAAATATTTGATGTATTGTTACATGAAAATGGGAGTAAGAATGGTAGATAAATTATATGTCTTCTATTACTGTCATTAAAAGAGATATATTTGCCAACATGTTATTGAGTTTATTCCTTTGACAACTGCAGCAAATCTGAGTGGACTTAAACCTTACGGTCACAGCTAAAATCCCAACAACATACAGATGCAGCTATTTACTATTCATTATCAGTAGCCTTTTATCTTCCCTTTGAAGCTAATCTATCCATCAAATTGTTCAAAGATCAACAGGGTTTTGTTCTGATTTCCTTCTCAGAAAGGAAACAAAAACTTTTTCTGGTATAAAGTTCAACTAGTGGGTACTCTTCTTCTTTTCCCACTGATCAGACATCTTTGGAGTAGTGAGCTGCAGGGGCTCATGAAAAGAAAAATTACAGCCTTACTGATCTTCCTCAAAGAGTTGGGAAAAGTCTAATCACTTCTGCATTAGCAGTGTTCTTCCTAAACTTTTAAAATATTCAGTAGAGGACTGTCCGAAAACATTAAATTTTCTTTCCCCCAACATGAAGAGTAAGGTAGCCACAAGCAGGCTGGCAATATGTATCTGCCTCTTGGGAAAAAAGGTCTCTGACTTGAAGGTGGGGCTATTGAATATGTTCAAACAAACAACAGTCAACAAATATTTCCTCTTAGCTTTGAACAGATTTTATTTAATTTTTTTAAGTCTCAAGTAGTTTGCTCTGGTTTTTGCAGGCTTCACTATTACCCAGTGCTGGCACGCGGAGAACATTACACACATTTACCCGGGTATTTTTCTGGTTTGTAAGTTAGTAGCAGACATTTCCTTAGAAAGTCTGATCCCACATGTTTTTTTATACAGGGCTGTTTGGCATCCCTTTCACTAAATCTCATTGCATCCCCTTTCCACGTCTGAGTTTGTATATTTTGTGGAAAACACAGTGTATCTGTTAATGCAAATTTTTAGGACAACTTTGCCTTTATAGGACTTTCTCACCACAGCTCATGTTTAAATGATTAGAAGTGGTGGATTAGCCACAGAACAATGATACTGAAACAATAAGTGAGGAAAAGTACAGGAAAAAGGGTAAATCAAAATACTTCTCTAAATTTCTACTAACATCAAATGAAGAAAAGTGGTGCTTTGTCATTTTCTTAATTTATTCAATTTCTTGTTTTAATTTTCAGTTAGTTTTGTGCTACAAAGACGGAAGTGGCTTGCTTACAGTTTGTTTAGGATTATTTGGCTTTCTACTCATTGAGTGCCAAAAGAAAATTTTGCTTTAGGAATGCCATAGGAATTTCCAGCTGCTTTAGCTTAACTTATGTGAGATACTAATGGAAACGTGAATTTTAGCTGTGAGGTCAGAGCTTCCCGAAGGAACCTGTGAACAGACCTTTGTGACCAACCTACTGTGTAGAGGCAAAGTGTGTTCAACACTATTTTTATTCTGAAATATATACTACAAATGGAAAGACAAATGAACTAAAGGAAAGATGCATCAACATATACCCTTAGATAAAGCTAAGTTAGACTGGAAAGCTACACAGAAAAACATACAAAGTTAATGTGGTAGATATGTGAACAAGACTGACTGCAGTTTGGGTCATTTCAAGATACTGTGGTTTACATCTCTTTCTATATTGCTTCCCAACTTCAGTATTTCTAAAGTAGCTGAAAATAAAAAAGCTGAAATATCTTTTAAATAATATATGCTTTGCACTGTAGAGAAAGAACAATGCTGAAGTTACCACCAGAAGCACTGGAAAACAGAAAATAAAATCTTAGGTTAATTTATAAAATAGAATTTACCACGAGAAGTACTCTTACAATCCATTGTAATATTTGTAAGAAGCTTGCTCACAGTTCACAAATCATTTAAATGTCATGGGCCACATTAATTGTAGGAATCTTACGATAACTCAATGTTTCTAAGCGTGCGCATTAAAACTGAAAAAAATTACTGCTGCATACGTTTTGTATGTTCTGGATTTCCAGTGTATCGAGGATTCAACTAGAAGCTGAAAAAGTTATAGAAATAATAATAGCGAAAGATGGATTTATTTTTACCTAAATAAAGCCTGATCTCATTAGTGAAGTGAAAATTTCTGAAGACCTTACTCAAGCTGCTACAATTATCATAATGGATGCATTCTGGGAGAACACATCCACGCACAAAAATATGCAGTGCAAGGCCCCACACTAGTATTTCTCTGCCCTACTAAGAAAAAAACTTGCCTGAGTCAGTAAATAAGGAGAAAGATCCCAAAACTTGAAACTAATAATGACCTCTTTTTCTCTAATACAAGTGATTTCTTCTTGGGTTAACAGCATTTCTGGAATTAGGTAATCACATTAGTGGGCAGATATGCCAAAACTAAATTTGACAGCGCCCACAGTCAGCAATCAAGGCTACTCGGCCTGAAACTGGAGGAAAACTTTGATCTGAAGAGCAGTGGTTTGCTTCGGGCTGCAGATGCCATTACAGACTCCCGACGCAGATCAGCCTGCTCTGAACTGGAAGTTAAATGAGTAAGAGCAGATGCAGCAGTTGCGCACATTGGGAGCCTTGCGATTAGCCCAAGCTGCTTTCCTAGCCTCAACCTAATTCAGCCACAAAGACGGCTTGCCCTTTTGTTCCTGAGAGACAAGTGACCTCATTGAAACGGTCACAATCTGCTGCAGCCCTTCAGGGACACGCTTTCAAAACAAGACACCCAGTCTGGGCTTAGCAACACTTTGGGCTCTGTTTTGTGCTCAGTCTGCTTCTAAAGTGCATTTTAAAAAGACTGAACATTGTGTGGCTCAGCTGCTTTCGTGTATGTGCCACCGACCCTTCACCCCACTCCGTGGTTAAGATATCAATCCAAACATTTCCAGTAGGTCAGCTAGCATGACAAAAGGAACCAGCTACAACCCTGGTATCAACTACCAAACTTTTAAGCCATCCGTTACCTAGGTACTAAATGTCCAACTATCAGAGCCATCATTTACTCAGCAATGGGCACTTCTGTGGTCTTGTACCCCTTAGGGCATCAAAGTAATGAATTGAGTGAAATCACCGTTGTTTTGATGCACAAGAAGATGAATCTGTTTTCCGTGCCGTGCAGAGGCAATCTTCGGTATCTCAGTTGTGGCAATGGGAGAGCAGCCACAAGGACGGACAACAACAATGAGTGCTTACAGTGTAGAGCTTTGCAGTAACTGCACTAGCAGAACTGAATGACTGAGAGTGCTGTGAAAAAAAAAACTCCCTGAAAACATAAAAAACCCTTGGTCTGAGTAAGGGCTGCACTTCGCAAGAGAAAAATATATTTCTTTATCCAATAAATGCCAGTCTTCTCAGAAAGAAGGGTTCACCTCTCAGGAAAATGCTTATTTCTATACGGAAGTGTATGAAAAGAGTTTCCTCTTTTAGCTTGATGTCATTCACAGTAGCAACTGCAATTATTGAAACAGTCATGTACTAAAAATAACGTCATTGTCCTGCAAGCAGAAGAAAAATGTAAGCAGGTTGTTTTGTTTTGCTTTGCTTTGTTTTCCTTTGGAGTAATCTACTAAGTGACACAGATTTATTTCCTCATGACAAAGGTTACTGGAGAAGGTTATTTCACTACAGGTCCCTGTATTGCTCTGGATTCCTCCCAATTGCCACCATCCTGGATCTACACCTTTGGGTTCAACAGAGAAATAGAGCTGGGATGCATTTGGTGAAAGAGGAAGGTGATGAACAATAACCTATTACATGAGTTGGCATTTTCTGAGAACTTCAGTTCTGCTGAGCACAGCACACCACTGACAATTCTGGCAGGGATGGAGATGCTGGTTCTGTGTCTGAGGTCTCAGAGGGCTGCATCCATGGGTCAAAGAGAGCAGGTGAGAACTGTCCTGCCCAACAGCCAGCCCGGTGCCCCCTTGGTCCTCTCACACAATATTAATAAGACAGCATAGGGAGGGGTTTGCTTGCTTGCTCTTCTGTGGTTTTTTTTTTAATGGAAGGGAGAAATGTGGAATCCTTTAATGGCAACTCCCCATTGACTCAGCTGGGGGCAGGACTTCAGGTAAGAAGGAAAGAAAGAAAGTATCTCTTGATAGACAAGGCATGTGGGTTTCACACAAAACCTGGGAATAGGGAGGTAGAAATACAGGTGGGCAACGTTTTGATTGACTATTGGGAAAGCTTAATGAGAGGGGGAATCATTAAGCAGTGGAGTATTACTCAAAGGACATGAAGGAACCTTGAACGTCAGGGAAGGTGGAAGTCAAGCTTATAGAAACATTAGAAATATGCAGTGTTGTGAGCAATGCTGTGTGGGAGGGGTATAGGTCAGATGAGCTTGTAAGTCTTTTCCACCTCTAACTTTAGCTTTAGATATTTAACAAAACCACACCTAAAACTCTGAGGCAGCCATCACTAATCACAGCGTCAACAGAGTTGTCATGACTAATTGTGGTAGCCCAGATGCTGGTAATGGAGAAGTCCTATGAGGTCATCAGTCCATGCCTTGGACAATGCCGGACTGAAGATGTTGTCACAGGATGAAATATTTTCTATTTAAAGCATGGGGTTGAGTGCCTGAAAACAAAGGCTCTGTTCCTGGTTTGCTTTTGACTTCCTGCATGAGTTTCTGCAAAGCCACTTGAACTTTCTGTAATTAATTTCCACCATCTATAAAGTCAGTACAGTGCTTACCTACCTCACTATGTGGCTCCAAATTCTAGCATAGGCTAGAATTCGAAGTCCTTTATTTTGGAAATTACTGCACATGTACATGGAATAATTTCTTATTCCTGTTGCACATTTCTAAGCCTACTGCTGGACAGCAGTGTCCAGAAGTGTAACTTGGGCAAACCTGCCTTTGCTATAAATGGTGCTTCTCACCCACTTTTAAAATTTATAATGAATAGTACAAGTAACCTAAGATTCTCCTGGGAGCTCTCAAATCCAAAATGTTTTTTTAATTTTTGCTGGAGTGTTCTTTGCTCACTCTTTCTATCACTGCTTTTTTCTTTTTAAATCACAGTGAACAGTTAATGAGAAACTGAGGATATAAAATTATCAGGAAAAAATGCATACCTATTCTTGACAATAGCTTAAAGACATTCATTTAATTGAATGCCACAAGGTAGGCATCTGGCATTACTGTAGTATATCTGCTGATCTTCAGCAAAAACAGCTGCTGCACTCAGGGTTAGGTAAAACATTTTCCTGACAAGTTATTGTGGCTGCATGCAAAAGAAAAAATCAACCATCAGATTTATGATTCATCTGTCAATGCTGAACACTTGCTTTAGTGATCTCACTTTACTCCCACAGATGACATTACAGCCACAGATGTAATAAAATATTCTGCCCATGCAACTTCTAAAAGCTCAATTTTTTCAAAGATATTGCAGAGATTTTATCTTGACATTAGGAATGAGGAATGCATCATCCTCACAATTTTCCATTACATTTTACTATCACTGTATTGTATTCATACGGTAGAAAAGTTATTGTAAATGATAAAATCTTGTTTTACTGGTATTGTGTTACAGTCAGTAAGCTAGTACTGTAAAGTGCCAATGCAGAAAAAGAAATGTTGTATTATTAATACAGAGAATTAGGTGATCTTAGTTTCTCAATTCTTTTATATTTTTAAAATTTGCAAGATGCTTTGATAAATTTCCTGGCCAACAGCCTAAGTGTATGACAGATAAATATAACTTTTTCATCCCACACACTCTGAGATTCCAAAAATATTTTTTTTTAGCGCTAGACAAAAGTATTTTCAATATATTTACTTTTTCATTAGGAAGACAGATTTCCCAAAGGCTTTTTGGTGGAAAGAAATACGTACTCTGCAGTAGTGACTGGAATTTGGGACACTTATACTGTTACTCACTTTTATTAATTTTAGACATCTTAAATTCAAACTTGTGAGTCTGATCTAGTCACATTAGGTTATATATAATCAATGGAGAAAAGCAGAGACACGCTGATTCATCTGACTGATGCTGTACATCAGTCTTAGTATGAAACGAACCTCCTTCTAGAGGCAGTTTCTAGGGTAAGTAGACTTGGATA
Organism: Steatornis caripensis; assembly: GCA_013398225.1. Taxonomy (NCBI): domain Eukaryota; kingdom Metazoa; phylum Chordata; class Aves; order Caprimulgiformes; family Steatornithidae; genus Steatornis; species Steatornis caripensis. The sequence goes on from VZSC01004335.1 coordinate 65,189, forward strand.
TTTAACTTTTAGACATCGAAAGTTAGGGTAGATAAATTGTATCTTTAGATTAAAATCCCTTGTATGTGTAAATTGGAGAGGATCTATCTCATTCTAGTTCTCTCCAAAAGTCCAGCCTGTGTTAAAAAAAAAAAAAAAAAAGTGGAAAAAGATGTGGTTTTGTAACATTTTTCATTCTAGATGAACTGGCAATTCCTGATGAGGAATTATGGAAATAACTTGTGAGACGAATCTACTGACTGGTCTTCAGCAGAGTTCCAAATCTCTCTAAATATAAAGAAAACTTTTTTTCTTGGAGAAATTACTTCAACAGATTTACAAAGAAATAATGCAATGTTTCCTGCTTTTTGTTTGTTAAGAAGAAATTTTGATGGGAGATATATCCTAGGTTTTTTTTCTTTGCTCTTTCCATGTGCAAAACTGTTAGTGACTTTTAGAGATGGGACTCTTGTAAAGATGGGCTTTGTGCAACTGCTACGACGATTTTTACATTGTTGCTTTGTCATAGTCCCGTCAGGGCCAATGCAATTGTACAAATATTCATCTTTGAAGCAAGATCATAGTGAGCTAGGGAATTGCTTCCTTCCCCCATATGTTGCAATGTCGATGGCCTAAGAAACTCCACAAGGACAGGCATGTTTGTCTGAGGACACCGATGACCAAACAGCACTGTGAGATCTATGATGCATTACATAGAAAAGGATCCTTACATGATTAAACAAAACTATAATAATTATTATCACATATTAAAACACATTTTTAAACTGCTATTGAAATTCAAATTATTTAACTCTCTTTGCACCAGAGATCTGCACTTGTGGACTCTTCATAGATACCAAGTTTTTGGCTCCCCAGTATAAAAAAAGACAATGACATATGGAGGCAAATCCAGCAGAGGCTCAAGATAGGCAGGAGACTGGAGAATATTATATATGCAAAAAGGCTGATTCGGCATTAAGAATAGAAGGTTGAGGGGTAGCTTACTGTAGCTGCCTGTAGCTACTGAAAGGTAGGGTGCAGAACAGATGGAGTCAGACTTTTGTCAGACATTCACTGAAATTCTGACTAATGTGAGGAACAAAATATGTGCTCTGATAGTCTACAGAGTTTCGGTGCTTGAAGATGAGTAAAATCCTGCTTCACATCACCCTGAGCAACATGCTACCTGGCTCTGCTTTCTTTGAGCAGGATGGCTTCCAGTGGTCTCTTCCAACATGAATTACTCTGTCATGCTATACTGTCCATGGTCATTCACCTCCAAAATGGGAGCTTAGCATGACAAACCCTGGCCTTCTTACAAGATTTACAGTCTTTAAATTCACAGATGGATTAAATTCACTTATGTACGGATGGAAGAATCACGTCCCCATCAATCTTATTCAGTTCCATAAAGCAAATTGTACTGGATTGTCTGTAAAATATCAAGGCACTCATGATCACTGCAGAGTGAATGTCAGTGAGAAACAAACATCCAATAAATACTACAACTGGATTTACAACAATTTGAAGGTGTATGCTTGAAAAAGGACATGTTAGTTGTTATTATTAGATTTTATGTTACGCTAGCATCCACGTTAAGTCTAAGAGATTCACCAAAAGGCTATCAGGATGATAACTTTCTGTATAATTGCTATACATGTACTTTTTATAGCATAGAAATTAATTTTTTTAAGAATTTTTAATGACCTACCTACCTTTGTAATTTGATGTAGCAATTAGAATCCTCGTATACTAAAACTTTCTTTTGAAGCCATTCCCTCTTCCTTCCAGTTATAAGTTGAGGGAAGGGGATTTCTTTTTAAATTATTTTTGCTAATCCTTTTGGTGTAAACTTCATTGATCAACAGCATCATAAATCCTGTATTTATCAGTGCCGGTTTTGATCTTTTGTACCAACATTTTTCTTTGAGAAACTTTAGACTTTCACCCTACTATAGCAAACATCAGAAAATGAAAGACTGCATGTTTTTATTTGCCAGCTTAATTACACATAATAGTAGACCTTCATTTAGGAGCAGTAGGATATCCAGTGTGAAGTGTCAATTTCTTACACTGACAATGGTTATTACATTTTGTAACTGAACTAAAATTAAATGTCACACATATCAAAATGTCTATAAATAAAACATTCTGTGCCCTGTACTATTAAAAATATGCTTGATGGACAAGGATGCATATTAAAATCAAGAAAATAAAGCTACGTTCCTTAATAAAATAATATGTCTATTAAGATGACGTCTCTGCTCTCTTAAGGAATATAAAATCAGCAGATTTTATGTAGAAGGTACGCTAAAGAAAAGAAGTAATCCTAAATAAATTATCTTAATGTAATGAGCTTGAGTCATCTGTTTTGCATCCATATTGATTTTATAGCTTTACAGCATTTAATTTTGGATTAATCCTATGATTTCTGGCTACAAGTAGGTTTTAAATTTTTTTTTCGTCAGACTCATTCCTAAAATCCAGATCATTCCATATCCTGTCATGTGAGCAGAAAAGGATGTGAGCATGCTTCTCTCTCCTCTTTCCATATTTTCACTGAGTTTACACTTCATACAAGTTTAAAATCTCAAAGTTTGTTTGAGATTGTTTCCATGGCACATAAATTCAACCTATGCTTTGACTTTACAGCAATATTTTGGGCAATGCTATGGTTTCATGTGATTTCACTATGGTTATTTCATACAGTTTTTGATTTTACATATTATTAAATCCTTTTTAGAATAATCTTCCTCAAAAGTGTTATTATGCAATCAGGTTATATTGCTTTTTTTTTTTTTTGCTAGTACAACACTTAGGATATCAGAGAGAGCAAAATCTAGCAGTCCCGATATGATCTGAAACCAATATTTCAGTATTCACACTATCCCAAATTATGAAGGTGGCCCCTAAAATAGCATTGCCTGTCCAGAAAAGATTAGAAGATTCAGTTGGTGAGCCACATTTCAATTTTTTTAAAACTAAAAATAACTTTTAAATTAAAGACATATTAATCAGACAGTGTGTCCTATCTAGAGCTTCTACATAAAGATGTGCAATAAAGATGGGGTAGAAGATGCAGAAGGAAAGGCCTCAAGATTGTACTTAGAAGCTAAAACTTGGTTTACGTTTAGGGGCTGCATGTAAATGAAACTGGTTTCCAGTGATGATTCAGCTGCCTTCCTTAAGAGAGACAAACAGTTTATGACAGTACAAGGCTTTCCTGTCACTGTCCCTTACTTTGTTTCAGCCTGATCCACACTCTATCCCATTCTATCTTACAAAATATCTCAGGGTAATGGCACTGGTATAGGAGAAATCCACAGCTAAGGGATGTTTCTGCAAAATCATATATATTTTATGGAAGAGGAATTTATGGCTTCTTTATGATTCCAGAGCAGAAGCCTAAATTGTCTTATCTGGAGTACAGCACTTTAAAATACCCAAGTGTTGTTTGTCCACTGCCACCCAAGTGATGCCCCTGTGGGAATATACCTTAGCTCCAATAAAGCCATGGGACTGTGTATCATTTCTATAGAAGCATGGGATTAGAAAGAAAGAGGGATGGAAAGAGGCTGCATAGTGCCCAGGCCTTGCCACTGCACAGGCTCAGGATGCAACACGCACCCAACCCAGAGCTTCTGTATCACAGGGCACTGTATCACAGTCCCACAGTGCTGCTGAAAAAACACAGAGGTGCACCTCGCAATCGCAAAGCAAATCCTGATTGTTCCAGTCCCTGCAGGGTTCAAGAACATAATCAAATGTCAAGAGTTGACATTTTCACAATCTGAGTAAACTCAACCAATTTCCAAATGCAATTTGCAATGCAAATGCTTGCAGATTTCCATTCCTCTCATCCAAAGCACCAAAAGAGGCACATGCAAATATTTAAATTCTAATGTTGTATTTTCTCCCTGTTCATTGCAGCCTTGCACTTTCCTGTCCCAACTGAGGGAATCTAAAATGTTTTAAGTATCTCTACAACTACTCAAAACACCACTGCACATAGTACATATAAAACAAATTACACAAGTGGAACATCATTGTAACTTTTGCTGAATCAATTTCCCTTTTCATTTGTGAAGCACATTTAAGACGCAAGAAAAATATTGTTAGAAGCAGGCACATTAAAGAGAGAATCGAATTAATTAAAAAACTCATAGAGAAGTCATGTTGAGGCAGATCACTAATGTGGAGATTCAGAGAGTCTCTGCTGTGTAACCAGGTGATTCCCCAGCAGCCTGTCCCAACTCAAGGCGAGTAGAAGGTGCTGGGGAATGAAAACAAAAATAGTTCATCTGAGGATTTTCATAATGCTCAGAGAAAAAGAATCACATACACACACTCCCAAGGATGCAACATATTGACCATTAAGCGAAAGAAAAAGAAAGGGAAAAGAAAACGAAGCCTCTGTGACCTGCTTAAAGCTGGTTGGCAGCTCTGTGACAGACAGCAGACCACAGCTCAAAGAGCTCATCCACACTGACACATCTGGGCAGATATGGGCAGAGAAATGAAGTTTTTGGGCCACTCTGAGCAGAAAAAACAGGACAGAGAGAACATGAGGGATGTGAAAAGATGACAGTGAGTTTTTGACAGCCAGGGAAAGCAAGAATTTGGCATTGTGTCTCTGAGGGTTAAATGCAAGGTGTCTGTGCGAGGACCCAATAACATAATTTTCTCTGAGGATGACAGCATGTCTGAGAAGCTCTCTTGAGGGGTGAGGGATAGAAATGTGGCAACTGGAGTTTCTGTGTGTAGGTGTCAGGCAGTAGTAGAGCACGCATCTGTGTGGGGGTGAGTGTGAGTGTTGGAAGTGGGGAGTGGAGGAGGGACGATTATGAGGACACATGGCTTGCACTCTAGGAGACAATATTGGAGAAAAGAAGCAACAGAAGGCAAGCAGAACAGCAGGGGGAAAACGAGGACTATGAGGTTAGATAGGGGAAAAACATGGTGCACAAAAAGGCTGAGGATGAAAAATACTAATACTAAAGAAATGAAATTGAAAGACAAGTCACAAACCAAACGAAGAAGCAGCAAACAAAGGTAAGCCCTGTGGAGAAGAAAAGTAATGCTGGAATTAGAATAGATTTAAGAAAGCATAAACACGAATGAGAATGTTACGAGCCTGCAGCAATCTTCAGAAATTATTCCTCATGGGATTTATGTAGCTATGCGGGATTCTTCAAATGTGGGTCTCAATGTGAACAGAAAATGTCATTTGATATTTGGGTCACAAGCAATTTGCCTTCATCCCATTCCTTTTTCATGCCTGCATTGTATAGACACAGTATGAAACACAAAATTCATCCTCCATTCACAGTACCTACAATTAAGTATCTTTGTCTGTTATACATTGAATTTTACGAGGCGAGGGTGTCTTCCTCCTAGAGCTAAGTACAGTTTGGGTGTCTATTGTAAGGAAGACAACATACCTGAAATATGCATCATTTCATAAGGGTGTCTTGGAGGAAAGGGAAGACATTGCCAGGAAATCTTGAATTATTTTATCACCATCAGAGGACACTCATTCTCTGTGCTAATTTCTTTGTGATGAAGAAAATGGTTTCATTTGTACAGACTATGCCATGCCAGGCAATTTCAGCAGACACACCGCATCTGCCAGCACTCTTGGGCCCTTCCTGTTGAATTGCCGGCTTGGAGAGCGGTAACGCACGGCTTCATCCTGGCAGAACCGCTGGCAGCATGGCGGCACGGAGGCGCATCATGCCTCCCTCAACCTCCTCCCTTACTGCTGAGGGTAAATCCACAGCACCATGAAGGCCTGACCTTCCCTGTGGATCTGCTGCCTGCTCCTTGTGCCCTCTCGGGTGACTCTGGCATGGCCGTGCCTTGGGGCCGTGGCGGCTCGGCCCCTGCAGCAGCGTGGCAGGGTGTGGTGGGGCATGGCAGGGCGTGCCATGGCAGGGCATGGCGTGGCGGGGTGCCGCATTTCAGGCCACGCTGGCTGCAACCCCAGGCCGGCGGTGGGAACTCTTTCCATCAGCAGCTTAGGAATCACCTCATTAACAGCATGAGTTTCATAACTGAATAACTTCTGCCGTATGTTGGAAAGAGGTTTCATTTCTTCCCGGCTTTAGGGTTTTTGTTTTTTTTCTGGAGAGGGGGGTATTCGGTTTTACTCTGGAAATCAGGGCTCATTTCTCTGTGTTTCAGAGCAGAGGAGATTAAAAGACTGTGTGTGGCATGTGATATGCCAGGAAGATTAGGCAGTACGTTGAAATTATCTTTCTTATTATGGCACGTAACAAATCGGATCTGCTCATTCAGTCCTCAGGAGGCTATGGCATTCGATTACTCTCTTCGCATCTACTTCAAAGAGCACCAGCAGCAAGATGCTGCCCTTGCTCGGTCTTTCCGCATGGGTAACATCAGTGCCACGGTCCCAGATTCCTGGGACCTTACAAGCAACCAAAGTGACAATTTAATCAATCGCTTGAACATTGCTTCTAAGAGACCCAGGTTTGCACATAGTGTTAACTTTTGGTGACGCTACACTAGTCCTACAAACAGCTTTAGGCACGGAAAAGACAAAAGCATATTTCCAAAGCATTTTATGACTGCTCTCCACCCGGCCTCAATTGCACTTTCCAGAAAGGGTTACACATTTATGTAATGCTAATCGTTGGTGCTACTTCAGCTGAAGTTACTAAACTGTACAAGTGTTTCCAGTACAGGCCAGGGCTATCTGAGACATCCACCTAATAGAAGAGGCATTTTTTCTGCAAATCGCCAGCAAATGTAGATATTACTATATTTTTGATTAATTGAAGGCAGGATCTCAAGGATCAGGAGGAATTACAATCAGATTTCACTAAGGATTAGCATTAGTAACATAGCAAACTTTGGAAAACATTTATCAGTATATTTTGAGGAAAGCTATTTTTTCCTAGGAAAGGAGTGCACATATGATCCCAGTAGAGTTCTTCTAGCTGACGGAGAGTGCCCTCCTGCAAGAGCTGAGCAGAAGCCAAATCAGTTGCAATTTGAGATTAATTTCTGCAAATACAAGGCCTACAGCCATTGCTGTCTCTTTCAATAGTTGGGAGGTAGATAAAGTCCAGCTCCTGTGAGAGACTTCAGCATAAATAGGAAGCTTCGTAATAAATGTTATGGTACTGTTTGTGTTGCAGCACATCTTGGAGTCCTGTTTATGTACTTGGACGCCTCGCTGAGATAGACACAAGTAATGAAACAGCCACCACCCCCATGAAGCTTGCACTGAAGATAAGTGGCAACTTAATCACCTTTGTCAGATGGAAAATACAATAAATTCATAAAATTTTAAGAGATTATAATGAACAAAATGCATTGTTACACAGAAAGGGCAAAGCAGACTACTCAAAACAAAACCAAAAAAATGTATTTTTTGTTAGCTTAATGATTAATTTCATTTGCAGAACGACAGAGTTTCAACCCTATGAGAGGAAAGATGAGGTATGCAGATAGTTCACTGAGTAGCAGAAGCAGATGTTGGCCAAGGAGGTACGAGTGGATGTGGCACATATCTTCAGAGCTGTACGAGTATCGCCTTGAGAGATGAGAATACAGCCCATCTTTTAAAAATCAACAATTAATTTAAGTGTTTTAATTACCCTCAAATTATCTGTATATACACCTTATGTATCTGTATACACCCTTCTCATATTTTATTGGCTTAGAATACCAAGGAACCAGATCACATGATTAAAGCACCCCTGGACTGGCAACACATTTCGAGGACAATGATGGGGAAGTTCATTTCATGGGGTGGTGAGTAACAAATTTTCACTCCACAGGAAAATTTGAGACTGTGGTAGTTTTATTTCACACTGCTTATCAGCTGTTTGTTGGCATCCCAAAACTTTCTAAGATGTTTGATAGGTACACTATGAATTGAAGGAATATATAACCCAATAAATGGGTTTTACCCTCCCCTTAAAAAACAGAAATCATGAGGGACGTGGTATTCCTTTCAACAGTTGTCTGCTGACCCCACCATGCAGCACACAGACCTGTGTGAATTAGGTGGAGATGTGCAGGCAGCCCCTTTATGGTACAGCAATGTGGAATATGACCCAAGAGTCCCCTCCTCCCTAGCCATGATTCACATCAGCAAGGTGGAAGTCTTCAATGGCCCTGTATATATTTTAAATCCAATTGAGTTTTCTCCTCAGCCACCCCATCAGTCCAGCTCTAAGCAAGTGTTGCAGCAGAACTAAGGCAGTCTCACACAACTGAGGACATGTCTGCGTGTCTGTGTCCTCTGTACCTGTCTTGACAGGGCACTGAGCCTGAGCAATTACAAATTGCCACTCAGCTGGGCTTAATGGCTCAGGCAGACAGCTTTGGCTCCGGCAACAGTCAGCACCCATCCAGGTAGGTACGCCCTGGGCGACAAGGCATGAAACCCAGGTGGAATAATAGGCCCACCATGGTAAGTCACAGGTGTGATCGAGTGCACCCAGCTCTTACCTAAGCTTGGTGAGCTGCCCTGCAGCAGAGGCTGTTTACCTTAGGTGCCTAGCTTGGAAAGCTGGGCTTCCCCTCCCTCTCGCAGAGCAGCCATGAGGCTGCTCAGACTGCCTGGGGTTAGGGGTCTGAATATGATGTAGTGATGCCTCACCTGCATCCTCTTCCTTGTCCAACATGTCATTTCAAACTCAGTAGAATTACAGGTTTGCACGAAGTATGGTAACACATTTGTGACAGTCCTTGGTAAAATAATTTGAGGATAATTCATATAATTACATCTAATCTTTGAAAGAGAAAGAGCAACAGTTTGCTGTTGTCTCTGGCACTCTGCAAATCCCTCTCTGGACTGCCATCGGCCAGGCAGAATTCTCCAGCACATTACAGCCACCCTGCAGTCCTTTGTGCCCACAGGCAGAACAGGTGCCCATGGCGCAGTGTTAGCTGTGCAAGCATGTGAAGTCCTGGCAGGAGGACCAGGAGATCTTCTCTGTCAGCTGTGACAGAAGCTGGAGTCTGACCCACAGCAAACACTTGTCTCAGACCTGCCCCACGTGGCTAGGCCCTGACTAGGCACAATAAGGAAATAAATGCCTAACTGTAAGACTAGTACATGGCATAAAGGAAATCCATGGGACTACACAAAGTATATTTCATACACAGGAGTGCTACATGGCATCACATACCTGGTAAGAGGTTTTCATTTTTTTTTAAATTGGTTGTTTTATCTCAAGTGAAATAGGGTCTCATTTTGTTTTTGTTTTTAATATTATCAGACCTAGACAAATTACGTTTAGTCCTCCAAATGTGATCAGCAGTTTTAAAACCTAGCTGATCCTAATCCTGTTCCATAACTCTGCTCTGCCCTGGATATCATCCCCTGACCTCTCTGTCACAGCGTTTTAAAAACAACCGATGAACTCATTACACTGCAGACTGATACATGAATGCTTATCAGCTGTTCTCATTGGCCTGTAATGTTTAGAGGTCCTGACTGAAGGGTAAATTACATCTCCCACAGTGGTGAGTGGCTGAGACAAATAATATAAGTGTAATTAGTAATGTAAAGCTATTTTAGACATGAGGAGAGTGTTTCCTGTTCAGATCTAGGTTGGAGATGCTGTAGAACACATACCAGAAACAGCTGGAGCTGCATTCAGCCTCCTGAGAAGGCGGAGTGATGGGAATAGGATGAATGGACACAAAACCAAAGCAAGAGCAAAATCACGTTATCACGTTAGTGCTTTTTGTTACATTTCATTTCCTTTTCTTTACATATTGAAGCTATTTTCCTGAATCCTTTTTTTGTAGCATGGATTTTCAGCTCCCTTGTACAAAAACAAAAGCCAATTTGTCTATAACATACATTCCAGCAGTTGAATAGCTATTAAAAATGATGAGGCTGATGATGTAAGGCTAACTATTAGAGACCGAAGGGAAAGGTTCATGAACTGTAAGCAGTCAACTTTACTTCCACAGGCAGTTATGGCAGTGCTCGGTTTCGTATGAAGCCTCCCATCACACCAAATCAAGTCAGCCTAGAGCTCTTTGCTGCCTTATCATACATCATGAATGAAGGAAAGATAAGGAAGACAGAGACGGTGAAAGCAGAGATGCAGAAAACAGAGTCAGTGCTAGAGAAAAGGAGTGTTTCCTGCAACCTGCCACTTGTCACAAGTGAAGTGCGAGTTCTGTTTAAACATTTCATTCGGACCCATCTGTCTCTGCTCCGGGAGGTAACCTGAGGGTGCAGCACACTTGAAGGACCTCAGAGGCGGGGAAAGGAGAGAGAACAGCAAAGAAAGCAATTAATAGGATACGTTTGGCTACTTCTGAAGTGGGAGAGCTAGCTATCCTCAGGCCACTGTGCCTTGCACACTATTAGCAACGCCTGTCTACCTTTGGAGTTGGCTGCATAGCTAAGCACAGACAGTTGTGATCAGGTTGTGCCCACCGTGCAAGCTGGCAGATAACCATTATGACAAGAGTTAACAGTCAAGAAGGGAGCAAGTCCCCCCGCAGACTTATGGAATGCTTTTACAAGAAAAGTGCTGTGGGAATGTCAGAATAACCTGAAAAAGAAGCAGAGTTGCCTTGTGAAACACTCCAGATCCTCAAGTGAGTGCTGCTAAATCCACTTCTGGGCTTCATAAACTAAATTACAAACACAAACATTAATCCAAGATGTGATTCTTCTTCTTCCTCCAAACATTAATCTCTGAAATTTTAACTGTGTCTTTAATATAAGCTAAAAGATCACACAAGCTACACGATTCTGTCAGCTGCGTAGCTTCAGCTGTGGGTTTTCTTCCAAACTACTTGACCATGGTGGCTGTTCCCTTCAACTTCAAGGGAAATGCTTTTATGGGAAAGTGTTAGGGTGGAGGGGAAGGAAAAAACTTTAAACAACTTTGCTTTATAGTTGATTCTTACAATAGCAGAGTTCGATTAGTACACCCAACACAGGAACCTGAAAAAAGCTACAGCAAAAACATCAGGCAGAAGGTATTCAGAGGGATCAGATGGATATCTCAGAAAAATTTATCATTTCAGTGCCCCCAGGAAAGAGCTAGTAGCTGATTTCTGGTCTAAATTTAATATTCTCCAGACCTGCAACTGTATAGGTATCAATCCTTACTTCTGTGAGTAGCTTCTGTGACTAAATGAGACACAAGCATTTCCAGAAATGAGCATATATGCATCATCCTCACTGCACCTTTAAACAAGGTTTGTTACTAGAATAATATCAAGATTTACAATCCAACACAGAAGCACTAAGACATCATCAGCATGCCTCAGGCTTCCTTCCAGAAGTGAAAGGAACAGTCTTCTCAGCAAAACTCTCTTTTGCTTCCTTCTATGGGTTTTTCATTTTTAAGAAACAACAAGAAGCAAAGCAATTTTTCATTCAAAGTACGGTGCCCCTGCCACAGTTTCCAGATGAAATTTTCAGCTTGGCAGCTGTTCTCTGTTCTTCAGTACCCGTCAGTGAATCTTCATAGCACCAACATGTAAATGGGAACTGCGTGTCAGGTCTAACGCTTTACACAAAGTATGCAGCGAAATGAAGAACGACTGTTTCTGGATGACTTCAGATATTAGGAAAATATAGTTTCTTATCTCATTGTCTTTGCAGCCTAGATCTCTCTAATGTGAACAAAAATGTAAGAGGGAACAGTTAGGCAGGCTTTAATAGAGAAAGTTTTTGTGGTTCACCCACAAAAAGGACAGAGGGGGCAGTGGTGATTAGGAAACTGCAGCAAAGTATTTTTTGTTGCTGCATGTGGTCCGTACATGTCACCAGAATTCTCAAGAATCTATAAACATTCAAAAATTTAAATAAATTTAAAAAATAAAAATTAAATTAAAGGTATTCTTTATTATATTCTCTTTTTCTCCTTATTTTCTTTCACTCTCTTTCTCTCTTTCTGTCTCTCTCTCACTTTTAAAGACAATAAACATTTACTTTCTAAAGCATAGGCTTAGCAAAAGCACAGTGAACAAAAGCAATGTCCAAAACTGAGTGAGACTATACTCATTCTTAAAGTCAGGGCTGTAATTAAGAATTTGAAAGAATTGGAGTGGAAGTTTATTCAGCTTTTTCTTAGCACAAACATTAAATATGTCATTTTGGTATGTTTTTTGAAATATAATGTTCTCTCATTTGCATATATGAAGGATATATTCTATTAAAAATTAAAAAACATTAACTGGAATATTAAAAATGAAGAGAAAAATTAGGATAATGAAATTGCCCACTACAAGTTAGCCTTTTACATAAGGAAAAGGGCTATTCCAGCTAATATATGGTCATTCAGCTGACATGTACAACAGCCCAAAGCTGTGACAGACAAAGCAGGACTACCTTCATATCCCAGAACACCATGGATAATGCAATGATCAGAATTTTAACTGCTGAATAAGTTAAATGAAGCATGACAATAAGACTATATGAAAGAAACAATCATCACACAAATAAATAATTGCAAGAGCAGGAAGAATGCTGAAAATGACAGATTATAGCAGTAAAATGGCACTGACATCACACACTGTTGGAGGAAAGAGAAATAGACAAAATGCACAAACTAGATCTGAGGATGTTTTGTGCACACAAAGTGCTCTTCAGGATGAGAGCGCATACATACACTGAAGCCTGAAACAAAATTGCAACCTGTGAACAACTGCTGACAGCTCTACAGAACAGAAAAAACAGTATTTTGTCCCTGTTAGTGAGATTGTGGAGAATTAAGCTAATCAAAGAAAACGCTCCTTCCTGGAGAAATATTGCGTAATTCTTCTTTTTGACATCTGGGACATTGTAGTTACAGGTCTTTCTAAGAACTCATTGAGCTAAATCGACCCTCACAACTTTGGAAAGATATTATAAACACTGACAAAATAGTTCTACTCCAAGGCAGAACTTGCTTCGTTGACTCAAGGTGATTGTCTGTCAGGTCTTCACTGAAGTCAACAGGCTTGTACAAAAGGCAAATGACAAAAGATAGTGAATGTAAGTCTTGGGAGTCGGGGTTAATTTTAAAATATAATTTTGCTTTGATACTTTGGTAGATATTGATACCTGCAGGTGATGGGATGGAACTGGGCTTGGTTTGACTGAGAGCTTTTTTCTGTTCCAGGGAGCACCTCCAAGAACTGGGCATAGGTGCCCAAGAACAGCACGGCTGTCAGGTGCCTGTTCTCAATTAACAGTGTCCAGGTCTATTGCATAGAGGGAGTCAGCAGAAGAAAGCTGACCTGAACATCTACTTGGTTTGGTTTTCCGAGCAGCACGTAATGTCCCTGGGCTTTAGTCCATACACGTGCCATCCCTCACCTTCCTATGCACCTCAGTTTTCCTGCAGGACTACAAGAACTGAGATTAAGTAATCTGGCCTGGCTAGTTAAGGCACACAGATATCACACGCTCCTTCAGTTCTGGGCGCAATTAAAAAAAAAACCCAACCCAAACTAAGGACTTTACATTAACATAGATGCAGAAATATCTTTGTGTAAACCTGAAACAGAAGGTATGAAGTCAACATTGCTCAAAAATCACATTGATTGTGAGCAAGTTACTACCCCAAGCAGCTACAAAATGCAAGGCAGACTCTACTTTGGTGAGTCAGGAGCCAGTTCCTGCTGAGCAGCTAGAAGTGCTCATTGCATCTTAGCTGGGAAAGTGGGCAGTGAGATACCCAACACAGTCTTAACTCCAAAGAAGTGGGACAAGATTATAGCATCGTGTCTTTCTTTAAATTCTTTATCCTTGTAGCACATAAGTCTTTTGTTTGAATCCACAAGTGAACATAAATTAGACCTTTACTAGAAAACAACAGACTGAAGGATATAATTGACATATCTAAATAAATTCAGCATTGTTGTGGCATCTTTGAATGATTAATGCTCTGCACTTCTCTGAATGACTACATTTTAATCATGAATCCTAAATTGGATTGTTGTATCAGAATATAAAAATAGGTTTCCTGTGCTGTCACTCATTGTCAAGACATTAGATTTCTTTGGGAAACAAGGAAGATGGGACAGGAGAGTAAGATAAATGCCTATTATTATATTAAAAGATAACTCAAAATGTCATACCTAACCCTCATTTCTGCCCAGTTATTCATAACACCTTAATTTCTCTCTAGAGCCTCACACAGGCATCAGCTGACCTAGAAACCTTTGATCAGAAATGTGATTAAGCTTATTTAAGAATGTATTGGCTTTAAGCTCCATCTTTTCTTTGCCAGATCCAAATTGCTAAAAGTTCTTTTCTGCCGGACCCAAGAAGTCCCCTGCTTTCCTCGGCCAATCACTCCAATTGCTGCCTAGCCCTGGAGATACGGGAAGACCTTAATCACTGTACTTTTTAACTGTGAAGCTCTTTATCTGCCTAAAGCTCTGCTTCTGGCTCTGCTCAGAAGTGTTTCAGCCTTGGTGGTTTGGGGCAGTTCAGCAACTAATCCAAATTTAAGCTTTATCAGGATTTGCAAGCTGGCTGTTCTTCTTGTCTTGCCTCCAGGCTTCACTTAGCAGATGTTTTCTTAGCATGTGCAAGAGACAGAGCTCTGTGCAAATCACGGTCTTGTTTCTCTTCTATCTAGTATCTGAATGGCTAGAGCCCTCACCTACGGCAATCAGGATTCAATTCCTTTGCAACCTTCCTAAAGAGGCTGCCCTAGCTGCTAGGCAGTAAGGTACTCTGGAATGAGTACGTCACATTTCTTCCTGGAGAAGTTGTCAATTTTGTATGGAAAAATTACAGCAGAGGCAGAGAATGTGTAAGGGTGAGCATGACACTGGAAGCTTAATAAAAAAAGACTGGTGTGCAGAGTCTTTTTCACTGAAGAACTTCTTATTTTATGCAAAGTATGCAGTAAAACAGGAACTAGAACCCACCATTATTGACCATGAAAATGAAATGTCATTCCTCTACCATTGCTTAATCTTTTGAAAGAGAGTTCGTGGTCATACTTCAGCAACATGCTTGCAGTTGTGAATACGGAATGGATGCAACCAGTCCCTTGCACACCAGCTAGGATGCCAAAGTCCGAGAATTTGGTCTATGGGACTCATCCCTCTTCTCAGCTTTTCACTCACAGGTAAATGGGTTGGATTCTCTGTTGGAGGTCTACCTTTTGCCAACCCGATTCCTGAGCACCTAAAGCCATATCAGTAGCTTTCAGATAGATGCATGTTATCATCAGCTCTGTTAACATAGTACTGTTGAGGAATACCTTCCAGAGACACCACAAGTGCTATGTGCACAGAGGACCAGTTAATTCTTGCAAAGCATGATGCAAATCATTTGATATTGCTTCTAGACCCTAGGCAGCAAAGCCATGCCACTTACGAGGTCAGGAAATTGCTACACTGCGTTTTATTGCACCCTAGGTAGACGTGTCCTAAGTTGCTCTGTATGTTTCATAATAAGTCAAAGAACCTCGCTTGGACTTTGTAAATTCCATTAAATACTTGGCAGAAAGGCGCTGTAGAAAAGTAGATATTGATTGACAACGTAGTAACAGATGAAAGTTAGATGTCTGGAAGGATTATGGCCCTCCCCTCAGCACCTATCATTCCTTGTTCCTGATGGGGCAATGAATGGGACATACTTCTACATGCAGTGCTGCTATTCTCTGTGTTTACATAAACACCCTAACTATGGTGTCTAATGTGAACCAAAATTCTAAATTTGCGAAGTTTTTAACTGTGCTTGTTTGCACACTTAAATGTCCATGTCTAGTAGGAGGGCATTAGCTTCTGGGGCAAGTAGTGGCCACATAGGGTGGTAACTACATTCGCTGTCCCATGTAGCTAGCTGCTAGAGGAAAACTAGCATTTCCCATAGTCAGTGCCTACTTTGTCCTGGTAAGTCCAGCCCTTAGATATCAACCAAGCTAATGAATGACTTTTCAAAGCTGAACTCAGATACTCGAGAGCTAGGGAGAGGGCTGAAAAGCAGAACGATGAGTAAAACCTCAAAGGCTTGATAAGACACAGGGTTTATCTGGAAGGAACTTCCACAATTTTTTTGCTAATTACTATGTTGTTGGTCTTGTTACAGACGATAAGACAGTAAACACTGCCAAGACCCTTACACAATCCCAATGGAATTCAGATTGCAACTGGTAAAACAAATGATTCGTAATCACACTGAACATTATAGTGTTGTATACACAGATGTCATTTTCCAACGTACCATACAGTGGAAAAATCAAAATGTTATTATTTGAAGAAAACTGACCATCTCGCATTGTACCTTCTGTGAAATAACGTTTAGTCAGCACATCTGTGGCTAATCTAACACTTGCAAGTACGAAGAAGAAGGTATGTATACAGAACACATCTAAGCTGCACAACCACTTGTTATGGGAGGAAGGCAGCACAAATTTCAGCACGTCTATTTAGCAGCTTTGGTGACAATTATGTAATAAGTTTGGAAAATCTGCCTGTGAAAACATTCTATACTGAAAGTACTCTTTGGACTAATCCTAAAGCAATTATACAAGCCAATTATTAATTTTTCTTCATATGATTTATTTCATGGGGTTGGCTTTTTACTTTATTAATTAAAAACACTTCACATTTCTTTGGGGGAAAAATAAATTACATTTTCAGCAATGATGACAGCTCACACAACTGTTTTCAGAAAATTGTGAATGATCATTCACAGCTGAAAAACAGTTCTTACTGAGCTCAAATATGCCTATGTACCTATAAATTATCTCTGTATTATTGGTAATTCAGAATCCTAAACTAGGTAGTCAGTTTTAATTCAGAATATTTTCATCATTAGCATGATTTTAAGACTTTTGCAAATCATAAATATTTTACAGTGTGAGAGCAGCACAATGCTACATGATTTTGTAGTTGTTAGAATGTCCTATGCTGTGTGACTACTATTTCAACAGAATACCCCTATCTACTGTTACTACACTCTCGTAGCGCATCAACATCTGCAATAAAGTCTATCACATAGCATATGGTACTATAACATACTTAGACTGAGGAACATTTTGTCCATCTAAGATTCTTGAAATACATTTTATATCAGTTGTACTCTCATTAAAGCTGAACAAACCCTCATAATAGCATGGGAATAGTATGGGAATAGCTTGGTAGTTTTGGCCTTGAGCTCATAAAACGCAGACTCACAAAAAGAACTGTTCTGACATGTTCTGACATGATGCTAACACAATTACAAGCGTCATAACATAGAGAGGTAGGAAAGTGGCAAGTTGGAAAAAATTTGCCTTGTTTTTCTCAGGAGGAATCAGACTGGTTTTTCTGTTCTCGGCATTGTTAAAACTGTCTTTGGAAATTGGGGTGAGACAAAACCTTATTTGATTTATCCACACAGGAAATAAGCATCCAGAAACACCTCCCTAGCCACAAGAATAAGTCATTCTATTACTTGTTTCAAGCATGTCCAACTGCGCGCCTTGGAGATGCTTAAGAGTTACAAAGCGGAGAACAAACATGCTTAGTGCATTCTCCTGCCCTGTGCACAAGCACGGTCTCTGTGTTGTGGCAAGCACTTCTTATTTTTACACCAGCTTTGTATGGTTGCGTGAAGATAAAGAGCAGTCCTGGCACAGATCTGCCAGTTCCTATTACAGTCTTTTTCCTCTCTGACAAAGGAAGATCTGTGGCATGCGTCCCTGTGACAGCTCTGTGGTACTCAGATGTCCCACTGGCAGAAAGCAGCTGCACCACTACTGAGCATGTGGCCTGATGAGTCTGCTCTGTTTTCTGCATGAAGAAAACCAAACGTGGCAGGGCTGAGATTAAAGTCCCTTTGTTGTCGTTCCTTTCATATTGGAGGCTAAAGGTTACAGTGCTGACAAACCCTCGTTGCTTTCCTCAAAATGATCAGTTTCAGGCCCAAGCTGTCCTCATTATTGTCTATGCAAAAGTTTCCATCAGCAGTGAGGATAAGGTGTGGCATAATGAGAATTATGATGGTATGTCTACCTAGCATGATGAGAAGAGCTTGCCAGAGGCTGTGTCATGTAGTAGTGCTCTTAGAGACATTATTTTATTATATTCCTCAACTTTTTTGTTGTATTTGAATCATGTAGCTACCCCATAGAAACTAAAAGAGATTTTTTATGAGTGCACAGGAATGATGAACAGTGGGAACTATAGTTTTGTACTGCCAAATGCTGTTTAAAAAACCCCTCATTATTGTACTAATATATAAGTGTATGCGGACATCCTTCTCCCCATCCCTCACAAAGGTCTTTATCTTCTTCCTCCTGATACATATTCTATCCCAAAACTACAGTTCTGGTTCAGTAGTCACAAATATTCTGCCATCAGGACTCTGCAAATCTCTGACCACAGTACAATAAGCTGATACACAGCAATTCTCTATAAGAAAAGCTTGATGATATTTTTGGATTTAGTTTGCTTTTCTCATGGGTAGCAAGTTCAATGAAACACATAGCTAGGGAGGTGTTGAAACTGTTAAAAATTATTCTGATCAAATTTGATTAATAAATTTAGTTGAAATATATAAAAGATTTTCAAAACTAGTTATATAACTCTGCTTCAAAACAAATTTTACAAGAAAAAGTTTAGTAGAAAAAAAAGTTATTTCACTAAATTTAAGTTGTCCAACAGATTACAGTAACTAGACCAAAATACTCCCTATTCTCACATTTCTGTTAATAATAGGTGCAAGTCTAATGAGCAGTACTCGGCCTCTATAAGAAACAAAAATATGCTGACTCAGTACTTCACAGGACAAGACCAAAGGTAATATGTCTGTGTGTTAAGGTCTAGTTTTACTTCTTTCAATTTTGTGTGCTTTTCAGGGTAGGCTTCTAAAAATTCTTAGAAGCTGGATTATCTTTTTGTCATGACTTTTGTCATCTATTTGACTTCCCTAAATAGCTTCAACAAAATAATTTGTAAATTGCCACCTTAAAATTTGCAAAACTGGTAACAATTTTCTTTTAATTGTGAATGTTCATGAAAACTTTGCAGGACAATATATAGATTTCCAGAATACCTTTCTGTAGCGTTAGGATTTACCTGCTTTGTGGTTATGCAATGGAATGAATCTTTATGCCTTGCAGTGCCAGGAGGTTTCCACTTCCGATGCACAGTAACACATAGCATTTTTTCATCACTCTGTCAATACATTCCATAAAGGGAAGTGAAGTTAAATATTCCTGTTTTACATAGGATGAAACTGAAAAAGTAGGGAAGCAAAGAGATTTTCCCAGGCCACCACCCCAGGGTGTGGCCTCTGGGGAAGTAGATTACACCGCTTTATCCAAGTATCGAGGCTATCCAGTCCAGATCTGAACACCTCATGGCATGCGTGTGGACCAGAACTGCGGGTTGCTCACAGTGTTCCTCCCATATTGACAGATCTCAGTAACATGTAATGTTCACATGATGCTCAGAGTATTACAAGAACTCTCCTGCATTTACCTGTGTGATGGTAATACACCTAGGCTTATAGAGTACAGCACCCCTGTAACAGCTGTTTATTTTTAGACTACGCAAAAAAGTTATGTGTAAGTTAATTATTTTTCGCAAAGTGGTTCTTGCTTTCTGTTTCCTTGCAAATGAGTTCAGGATGCCTTAAACAAAAATTTCTTAGCTGTAAGAGCAAAATGCCATGTCAATTCAACACAAACATGTCTCTAGCAAACTATCTCACTAGACTAGTATTACTAGCAATAGAGGGTGTTCTATCTTATCCATCCGTGTGCTCCAGTGTATACACGTGCCAACTGATGCGGACTTCACTGCATAGAAACACAAATCAAGGAACAGTGGGCATTCTAGGACATGAAGAACTGTTTTGGGTGAACACCTCTTCCTCACTGAAGGAGGTGAGCAATCTGGGAACTTGCCTAGAAGAAGAATTTTAGCCAATTCAAATAAATGCATCCTCCAGGCTATAGTTCCTTCTGCCAGGAACTGATTCATCCCTGTTAGGTTTCTGAATCTGAGTGATGGAATCATGATGAAAAGGGTGAAGCCTCAGAGTTTTACACAAAACAGTTTTTTCCAGGTTTGTTCTTCTCCCATTCCTTTTTGCAAAAGTGCATCAAGCCCTGGAACAGTTAAAGATCAAAGTTTGGAGAGGACTTATTTTTTTTTTCTCTTAATCACAAAGTATAATTTTTTAAAATGAAAGACATTCCTGAAATAGGCATAGCATTAAAGGTAAAAGCTAAAACAAGAAGAAGCCCTGCTTAGCAGTTTGATGGTACTGAAAATAATTCTGAAAATTTCAAAAATTTTCTTAGGTCTAACCATGCTCCCATAAAATTAACATCCCCAAGTCTTATAATATTCACTTCTGCAGTCTTTCCATTAGCAACAACTATTAAGAAAGTGATGCCTTGTCCAAAATAAGGCTGAACACACATTTTGTCAAATTAAGAAAGGTATTGCTTTCACGTTTGGTTTTGTTTGCTAGCATAATGCCCCTATTTCTCATACTGTGTCTGCCTTTTTCTGTAGCACAGGACACGTGAATTAAAAACTGCAAAGAGAGACTTACAAGATAAAAAGATTCCTAAGTTCCTAAACACAGTTAAATTCCAAACTTATATATAGATTTGTCAAATCTCAGTGAATTGTCTGTGTAAGAATATTTGCATAAATACCTACATGCAGGTAAATACTCTTTGTGTGACAGAGAGATATAGTAAGCAGCTAAAATTTTACAAATATATCACATAGGTTGTTATTATATGAATTATTACCTAGAAGAGAATCAAAGGGTGAACTAATACAAATGATATTTATTTTAAAAGATTTTGTTCTGTCTACATAATCTGTTACTTCTGATGTAAAAATACTGTTACCCTCAGTGCCAAGGAAACATAATAAACAGAATAAAACCTGTAAACAGAATACAATACTCACAGCTTTCATCATTGTGAGGGCAATGATTCATTCAATTTTTTGACTCATAGAAAACCAATATGCTTTGCTTTTAATGTTGTAAATTACATTGCCCCAAAGCAATAATCATATTTTGCATTTTGATAGAGCTTCTAACCCCGATTTTTTAAATTGTGGCATGTGTAATTAGTCGGCAGTTATCTTGCTATGTGCACACTAAGCCTGTAAGTTCTATGAGAGAAGAAACTTCTTATCACTTCTAGTACCTACTGGAGTGGGAGTCTCTCTCATTATAAGGACATTTTAAGTCATCCCCTGCATTCAAGCACTTTAAAACAATTAATGGAGACTGGTCATTATTATATTCACATTACTTGTAAAGGAACTCAAGCCTGAAGAACTTATTTTCTGAAGATGTCAGGCATTTGATTCTGCCTAGAGACTCAGTCTAGAGCACATTCTCCTATGGATGTGTCCAGGCACACTCGGCACATGCACACGCCAAAAGAGGTTCTGCATTCTGCTTGGCAAGTATGTGGAAGTAACTGCTCTGTAAATACCCCGCTTTCACAGCCCAGTGGGATTGCCACGATCCGGCTTGGGCAAGTATCAGCTAGTACATAAGCAAATTTCAAGTAACAAGGTGAATGCAAGCTGGCAGTTACAGCTTTTTCTGAACACCTTTTAGGCTTCTTGCACATTTCAAAAGCAGCAACTACTGAGCAGCAAGGAATGAGCCAACGGCCTTTCTATGGGCTTTGTTGGTTTTCCATGCAATGCTTCAACTCTGACATGTCTAGAGTTTAGTAGATTCAAAAAACGCATCTAAGAAATTGCAGGCAGTATCACAAAGTTTACAAAACAGGAAAGTTAGTTTAAGCCATCGATGCACTGGACAGCTGTAATGACACACAAATCTTCACTGCTTTGTTTACTAAGAAAGTGTATATCTATGGGAGCTTAGGCCTAGCGTGCACAGCCTTTTAGAAGTAATGAGCCACTGTACCACCCAAGCAGTCTGTTGCTGCTTCTGACAAATAAGCATTGTATATGCTTTTTGTATGTACACAAACACGCAACTTCAGTGCCCCAGTGTATGTACACTCTGCCATTTAGAACAGAGAGACGGAGGACTTTCTTCACTCATTCTCCAGGCTCCGGGAAAGAAAAACTGCAGTAGAGGTTTCTCTGTCACGTGACTAACAGAAAGAGTGGCTGGCATTGCATGCGAACAGGAGGATAAGATGTCTTGTTATAAGGACTATCATTAGTGCCCTGTAAAATGTAGGTCACCTGGACAGTTGTGGCAGTCTCAGCATATTGGTGCTACCTTTCCTTTACTTATCTTCTATAGCTAAGGTTAGGCTCTTAAACACCTGAAGATCTGACATTTAAAATTGTGGAATCTGTAAGTTAAGTTGTCCAAAATCTTTTCCTCCTCAGGGAACACTTCCTGAACAATATTTATTCTGTGAATCTGTAGAGTTTCTGGACCTGCAGAAATGCAGTTTTTGTTCTAGACAGAACAAGTTACAGCCTTGAATTTGGATTCTCAGCAAGAAAATTGTTTGGTGCAATCTTCCTGTTCTCTCCTACTTAATTCCCCCAGAAATATAATATTCACAAATGTTGAAAAGCAGCTTTATCCTTGACTCTTCATTTACATTTGCTGTTCTTGTCATATATTTGAAGAGTAGAAAGCAAGGGAATATATGTTACTATAACACTGTGCGTATTTTTGATAAAACTTTTCCTTTTTTCCTAACATCTGTGATATTGTCAAAATTTACTTGTCAAGATATTGTCAAACGTTAATCTGAATGCAGTCTTACCCAGAGCAACTCTGAGGTGTTGGAAGGTAACTCACCCTACATGTAAGTGAAGGTAAGACACCTTGTTTAGTACCACAAAAGAAAGACTTGTGGAGAGAGGATAAAAACTGGACTAACTGACATCATCTTAGCCAAAAGTATAGAAGCACAGTCTGTGACTTCACCATGCTGTTTGTTGGCAGAGGCATCGCACGGTGCTGGGGTCTTTTATCTTTTTTTTTTTNGGTGCAATCTTCCTGTTCTCTCCTACTTAATTCCCCCAGAAATATAATATTCACAAATGTTGAAAAGCAGCTTTATCCTTGACTCTTCATTTACATTTGCTGTTCTTGTCATATATTTGAAGAGTAGAAAGCAAGGGAATATATGTTACTATAACACTGTGCTGTTTAAAAATAGTTTAAATGCTTTATCATATATTTACATCCTATTAGTATTTTTGATAAAACTTTTCCTTTTTTCCTAACATCTGTGATATTGTCAAAATTTACTTGTCAAGATATTGTCAAACGTTAATCTGAATGCAGTCTTACCCAGAGCAACTCTGAGGTGTTGGAAGGTAACTCACCGTACATGTAAGTGAAGGTAAGACACCTTGTTTAGTACCACAAAAGAAAGACTTGTGGAGAGAGGATAAAAACTGGACTAACTGACATCATCTTAGCCAAAAGTATAGAAGCACAGTCTGTGACTTCACCATGCTGTTTGTTGGCAGAGGCATTGCACGGTGCCGGGGTCTTTTATCTTTTTTTTTTTNGGACTAACTGACATCATCTTAGCCAAAAGTATAGAAGCACAGTCTGTGACTTCACCATGCTGTTTGTTGGCAGAGGCATCGCACGGTGCTGGGGTCTTTTATCTTTTTTTTTTTCCACAGGAAATTCACATGAAGTAAGAAAGGGAAATTAGTCCTACTATAGCACTGCTATTTACAATCAATCAGAGGTGTGACTCTTTATGCCTAACATCCCAAGATCTATGTTTTCAAGAAAAAAATTAGTACATTCCTGGCCATGTAAGACAGCTGTAATGATATGAGCCTGCATTAGACAGGGTAGTTTTATGAACTGCTTTAAACAGACGTCNTGCACGGTGCCGGGGTCTTTTATCTTTTTTTTTTTTTCACAGGAAATTCACATGAAGTAAGAAAGGGAAATTAGTCCTACTATAGCACTGCTATTTACAATCAATCAGAGGTGTGACTCTTTATGCCTAACATCCCAAGATCTATGTTTTCAAGAAAAAAATTAGTACATTCCTGGCCATGTAAGACAGCTGTAATGATATGAGCCTGCATTAGACAGGGTAGTTTTATGAACTGCTTTACACAGACGTCTTCATCTTTTGTGATCTTAAAATAACAGCACTGTAAAACAAAGGGATTCTTCCTCCTTCCTCCCATGGAAGCTGAAGGACACCTGGTACTCTGTCAAGAGATGAAATATTGTTTAACATGCACCATTTCCCTGTTTCTGTTTAGCTAGGGAACAGCGTTGTGTTTTCCTTAGCATGGTTGTGGGGAGATAAAAGATGTTTGTGATGTTGGGACACCATGTGCCAGTTATTCACAGACTATGAATGGCAATGTCAATCCAATTGTATTTTGAAAATTACAGGTTACCAATGCCACAGAAATGGTGTGATCATCTAGCTAAATCGTGAAAACAGACTGATCACAGCACCAGAATGACATTTTAAAAAATGGTCTCATTTTACATTTTGATCATGGAAGACTGACAGCTCTGTAATGATTGCTGAAAGAGAGTGCCTCTCCCAAACATATCCAGGTCAAATATCATGACCTACACATACCCATATGAAGGCCAACAATTACAGCAGCGTACTGAATGGCTGTGTGCTTCTTTCTAATGCAGTGATGGAAACAATAACAGGTCTACAGATAGGGATGAGGGTGAATGCAGGGGGATCCAAAAAGACCAAGGGACATTATAGCCCACACCTGTCTGCTAACAGGAACAGTGCAATACACATTATGGGGTTCATGTGATGTGATGACTTGCAGGTTAGCTAAGCAGTCATTTCCCCACCCACAATTCCCAAACCCATACTAACCCATACTGCAATTGCATCCACTCCTGATCACATTCCCCACCCCTCTGTAACAGGAATGAAAAATGCTATAGTGTTTGAAAAGGTCTACATCTACTTCTATCAGAGGTTTCTAAAAAGTTTCTTTGCCCTTCATGTAAGCACCTGGGCACCATCCATAGAGAAGCATTATTATTTCTAGCCATGAATTGTCCTCCTCCTATATCCCACAGGAGGTTTAAGAGGCAACTGGAAGGAAATGCATCATCTTAGGACAAAAACGTCTTTTTTTTCATGTGCCAGTAATCAGACACTGCTATACTGTTTTTAAAAGTAAATTGTCTCTAGTTTCTCATTTGATAATTGTGTCTTGTTGCCATAGACAAAACATCTTAGGATGCTGGCTTGCATACATTTACTTTATAAGGTGACACTTCCTAGATTGTCTCTTTCACACCCATGTATATGAACACAAGGCATACATAGCACTCACAACACAATTACTGTCATGAAGAACTTTTCAGATTTTTGGCAGGAAGCTACAGGAAAAGGGATATAGAGCTTGGAAAGTTAGTTTTACACTCTGTGCAGAAAGGAGATACTCTTAAAAGGTGTCTGAAAATCAGCTTATCATTTTCCTGGTAAGAAAAAAAAGAAAGTGCCAGTTTCAGATTTTTGTGGGTGAAAATTATGTCTTTTATATAGTTGCAATCTGATGTGCCAAGGCAGCATGGTAATTAAACGTGTAAATGACATCACGTCTACCTCAGCACATTTTCAGTCCAAAAATTGCGGACAAAATCAGGAGGGAGCTTTTCAAAACTGAGCTGACAGGCTGAAGAAAAAATGTTTGTAAACAAACCCTGTTCATTTTTTTGCATAGTAGGTAACCATCTCGAAACTTCTTCCTAGGCTATTCTAACAAAGAATGAATACAGATGCAGCTTCGGCAAACTGGCCTGTGAGATAAGAGCTCTCCCAAGAGCAACTGATCTTTCCAGGCAGACAGACAGCCCAAAGATGAGGAGTTATGTAGCCCCTCCACATCTGCGGAGTTAATGTGATTTTCATACGTGAGTCTGCAGTAGAGAAAGATACAAAACGATGATGTGTCTTACCAACCAGAAATTGAGCCTGACAAGGTATAAATCAATCCCAAGTTTTACAGCACTCTCTCTCTCTTTTTTTTTTTTTTTATAGTGGGCTTTATTATAAAAGTCAGCAAAAGTCAGTAAATTTGGCCTGGGTTTTTGGATCAGGTTTTTTAAGGTTTTTGGTTGGTGTTTTCACTAGACAGCACCAACTGTTTAAGATACATATGCATATGGAACACACATACATATGTTTTAGCCTTTGCACAATATTTAGAGGCTAAAAACAATCATGAAATGCTTAGCTGTACCTATTTTATTGACACAGCTTTCCTGTTCCTATGACTAGTTTCCTCTAAGGAAAATGTGACGTGTTGGATAATTTCCCATTTTCTGTTCAGAGAGGAAGTATACAGGCCAACCAACGTTTGGCTTTTCTGCTAATCTTTAGTCACTGAAGAACACCTGCAGCCTAACTGTTAGCTTGTTCTGCTGCTCAAGGTCTGAAGCTATCAAAACGCATTGTTTAACACGGGAAAAAGTTGACATTACACCACTTGGGAATAAAACAATTTCTAATTTATATGTAACAGTATAAAGGAGACACACAGGGCAGAATAACTCAAAAGAAAGGCAAGTTACCATTTAGAGTCTTACAGAAAGCCTACTTCTTCTTCCTAACCCAGGAAGACAAAAAGTGTGAAAAAATAGAAGGCGTTTATATTCTGCTTTCATCACAGTGGCAGTAACAGTACTGCTGCAACCTTCTGGAAGAAAGCAGGAGGGAACAAAACCTCCCTCCCACTTGGTATTTCACCACTGGGTTGTATAGTATGGTACATGTTAAAACAACGTATCTAATTAGCTTTCTGATATGAGATGGCTTTCGTATGATCAAATTGCAAAAGAATACAGGGAACAGACCCAGGTACCTAGGAATTCCCAGAACATCTCCACAAATGTTTGCACACCACAGAGGAAGAAATGTTCTCTGTTCAAGCTTTCTGGCAGACATAGGGCTGTGGATACACCTGTAATATTAAACAGTACATGCTGACATTACACGTTTCACAGCAGCTGACCACATTCCAAAACAGGAATGCGCCTGGACCACACATTTGCATTTCTTCATCTTAATTTCATACACGCTGAGGTCATGTTTATTTCTCATGCCTTATCAACATCATATCATCCAACAACAGCCGCTGATTGGTTTCCTGACATACCTTACAATCTACAGACAGGTGACCTCCATGAATTTTTTCTTCTTGGCCTTCACATCTCATGCTACAAATTCATTACATCACTGTGTTTTTTGTAGCAGTCTGAATCATATATTATTACTATGTAATGTACTGTGTAATGCAGTACATTATTGCAGCATATCAACACCTGAATGAAACTCTCAGAAAATCAGGATTAGGATCAGCGTTAAATTAAAATTAGAAAAAGTAAAAGATAATGAATGCTCCAAAATGCTTTTTCAACTTCTTGAAGTTTAGAGTGTATCTTGATCATATGGGGATTTGGTTAAGAGCAAAACAATTGCTTGTTGTATGTGACAATTTAAATTGTTTTCCTTTCTTATCTTACCATATTAATACATTGATATGTTGCACAAACATCCCCTCTTCTGTTTCGCGACATCATTATTCTAAACTACGCATTTCTTCTTTTTAGGGTCTGTGCTGAAGATGTCTTGCCACTCTCAAATGTGGGAAGGGAGTAACGAGAAAGTCCCATCAGAGAGTTGAAAGCCTTTCATCAGAGGAAGGAATGCAGGCTTGTCTGTTCAGAAAGACGCGTGAGATGAAAACAGGGCTTAGCAAGAAAACTGGTGGCATCTTCACTATTAGACAACAAAAGAGTGAAAGAAATGTCAGGGTGATGTCATTTGCATAGGTTGCTGCTCATCAGTCAGCTGGCATGCAGGGGCTGGCTAGAGAAAGATCTGACTGTGGATGGAGCAAAAAAGTAACTTGATCCGAGGACCTGTCTTTCAGAGGAAAGTTTCACAATAAATTTGGTCTTTCATAAAACTGACATGTCTGAAAATAACTGAGCAAATAAAAATTGGTAAAGTTTGTTCTTATTCCTCCCTCTCTGCCATTATCTAATTGCATGACCCTAAGTAACTCTGTAATCTCTTGGTGCCTCAAGATACCTGCTCTGAAAAGGCAGATTGAGGATGTTGGCCTTATCTGAGAGGGTTTCATTACAGGTAAGTACTTTCAGAAAGGCTTCTTGTTGAAGCTGATTGCCTAGGCTCTTTGTACAGACAGGGAAAAAAAGAGAAACAAGGACTTGCAAAGGATTTTACATCCTACCCAAAGAGAGGTGTAAAATATTGGAGTGCTCTCTTTCTCCTCAAAAGCCTTGTTTCTGTCTCTCCATGCACAGAGGGAGCCTTGATGACCAGTTTAAAGCAAACACCTAAAATAGATAACGATGAACGAGTCTCATTTGTCAGGAACTGACATTAAGACTTATCACTTAAATACTACTTTTCTATGTAATATTTGTGTGACAGTACTTGCTCCATACAGGTACCCATACTGCACCAATAAAACATGTATTTATACATGAAACGTCCTCTTATCTTTAATACTGAACCTCGACAGCAGTGAGGGACTCAAAACAATCTCATGCTGTTCTCTCTGTTTCAGTCCTGCTCCAAGCAAAATTTAGCTTGGTTTTACTCATTGTCTGTGATCTCATCTGATTTAGGTGCCTGCTTGTCGCAACCACTATGTTCTTGCTCAGAAAGAGCTCCTCTGCTGGCCTCTGCAACTGTGTTACACTTCCTGCCACTTCCTTCCACGAGCCCGGGGTACTGCAAGGGAACAAAATGCATTTCCAGTCCCCAGTGGCAAGAACTGAACTCAGTATTCTGGCCACACAATTACAAAACATCCAATATAGTGTTCAAAATGCGGGCTTGATCCTGAGCTCTTTGCTTGAGTGATGCTACCACTGAAGTCAGTAGAAATTTTGTTTAAATAAAAATGCAGATCTAGGATTTTATACTTTTCATTTTTTTTATAAGAACAAAGATTATATAAATATAAATATACATTAAAATATACGTACATGCATGCATGGCTTTTGTTGAGTAGAGGGAGATTGTCAAAGCTAGGAGTGATAATTAGTCATGCAACTCCCACTGGCTCAGTACAAAGCCCCTTTGTGCTTTTAACACCCTTGCCCATTATCTACATCTTTTCATGACTTGGTAGAGCTGTTGCAAAAGGGACATTTCACTAGTGACAGCTGTT
The DNA here is from genome assembly GCA_013398225.1 of Steatornis caripensis. NCBI lineage: Eukaryota > Metazoa > Chordata > Aves > Caprimulgiformes > Steatornithidae > Steatornis > Steatornis caripensis. Next base: position 94,271 of record VZSC01004335.1, read on the forward strand.
GTTCTAAATTTTCCTTTAGCTGGCAGGTTAAAACAAAAAAAGCAAATCCTCCAGGAAACACTGAGACATAGGGAGTGCAGGCAAACAGGCAGAAAGCAGCATCCTCAAGATATCTCACAAGGGAAGGAAAAGTAAATCTGCCAGCTGCTCCAGAAAAATCTGTAGTCTGTCTGTAATGTTCCTTTTGTACACTTAGTGAGTTCAAACAATACTGCATTTACACTGAATGCAATATTTATTTTTTATTTTAATATATTCCTTATGTAGCCATAGCCATGACCTTTTGTGTAGACAAATGCAGTTATTTGCTGATTTTCACTCAGATGCAACAGATTGTTTACTCTGTAACAGGTAACTTCCCCAGGTTTTGTGGGTTATGACATTAAGCTGCAGAAGGCTGATTTTTAAATCCATAATATCAAATATTTGTTCAGTAATTGCATTGCTAAAATTTTTGTTCGGCCTACAATAACCTGCAAAGCTGCAGAGACCTCACTGTTAAAAAGGTCTGTCAAGGTTTAAGACTGGGCTGGTTATTAAATGGAGAACATATGCTCTCTATTAACCCTTTCCCTTCCCAGAATGGAAGGGAAAGAGAAAATGCAGAGACACATACGTGTTGGGAAAATTAAAACAGCTTTAATGTAAGAATAATAAAAAGACATTATAATAATATAAAAAATAATGAAATATATACAAGTATATACAAAACCAATATCCTGCTCCCCCCCCAATGGCAATCACATCACTCCAGATGCTGCAGGGCAGGCCCTGTGAACACCCCAGACTGGACTCGGTGACAGACAGGAACTGTATTCAGGAATGCACGGATAGGGATCGAAGGCAGAAGAAACAGACAGAGTCCTCCTTGGACGCCGGCCATAGAAGAAGAGAGCTTGACCCTCATGATCCTTCAGCTTGTGATAGTATGAGTGTGATACGTATGGGATGAAACACTGCATTTGGTCAGGTTTGGGTCATCTGTCCGACCCGCTCCTCCCTGCAGGTGTGACCCTTTTATGCCCTTTCACCTACAGCAGATAAGTTGAGCACAACTGAGCAGTGACTTTGGTTTCCATAGGAGTACGTATAAGCAAGAGCCTTTCTGCATACCGTTCCAACTGTTACTCCTGCAATTACTATAAACATCAAGCGTTATCACTGCTAGAAGCAGACACTGTCTGAAAAACACACTGTTAATTTCAGAGAGTGCAGGCACATAGAAGAGACTTAAATGAAAAGTAAAATCACTAAAAAGAAAATTGGTTCTGTCCTGTCAGACAGCGTCAGTGTCTGACAGTGTCCTAACAGGTGACCCTCTTACCCAAACTTTTCTGCAATACATACAGGACTGGACATTGTCTGTCCAATTCATAGTGACTTTACAGTCCTACTGACTCTAATAAAGGATGCTTCAGGATTTTCACAAGGGTAAATGACAGCCAAGCCATGCCTCTGTGAGTGAAGAGTAAGAACTTTGCACTGTTCCAGTTAGGTAGGTTTTAGCATCTTGACAGCTCATTTTGCTCTGGCTATGGTGCATTACACTGCATGGTGCAGGTCTATCATTTGAATTGTTCAGGCTTGGGTAGGTAAATCAAGAGGGGAACGGTACTACATCTGCAGCCCGTGCTTGCCAGATTTCAAATCTGATACACTCTGATCTGTGACTGTTTTAATGTTTTTATTTTAAAAGTTTCCTGAAATAACACCCCAGTATGTATTTTTTTCCCTTAGCCTCATTCCTGTAGAAGGCTAAACATTTCTCGCTTATTTCCTCCCCTCTCCTACAAAAATAGAAAGGAAATAATAGTTCAAAAGTGGTTATCCAGAATGAAAAATATTCTACAAAAGAAGCGTGAAGTTAAAGATACATGAATTGTGTACACCACCACCAACCAAGAAATAAAGTCTACCTGCAATGGACTACAAGTAAATGCCTTCTGCATTACTTGTTGTACTGTCTTTTCATGTGTGTCCACTTTTTGCTGTTAAATAAGCCTTACAATATCCCCCATATGCCACTCTGAGATTATTTATTTCTGGTATTTGCATTTGTATCAGTCACATACTGTGACTATTACCTCTTCAAAAAGGCAATCAGCATTCTCTCATCTTTCTCAGGAAATCTTTCTTCTTGCTTTTCCTAAACTAAACATGTTACTAGAACAAAGAACACTTACTGTGTTTCAGAACTGATATTTGGTTTGTATCTATGGTAATGAGTATTTGTCAGTTTTAGTTCCTCACATTAAATCTATTGGTATATGTTATCCCTTGGACAGGCTTGGTCTTATTTCATCAAGTTCATGAAGTTTTGCTTCAGTAAACTCCAATGCAGAAAACCTGGCAAGGTGCTAGCTACACAGGCACTTTCATTTCTATGTTGCTAAGGAAACTACATACATAAAAAAGAAAACAAATATTTTAAATGACCCACCACTTCAACTTAAGCCCGTTAGCAATTTCTACAGATTTCATGTAGTTGTATTCTGAAGGGACTAAAACAAGGACCCTTATAACTTTTGGCTAGAACATTTATTCTCTATCCTTCAAGTGACTTTCCAGTAACAGTTTTAAATGCACGTCACAGAAATGTGCATTATGCTTTTTAATACCTATCACACTGTGGACATTGTCATATGATCTCATCTGTTGCAGATAGCTCTGAGGAGGAATTTACGGTGCTCCATGCAACAGCTTCGGGGTAGGAAAGCAATCTGGTGGAGTTAAACACTCTCGTCTTTGGAATGGCAGGCACAAGACTGCATTGCCAATGCCATCATCGTCACATAGTACCTTTGTAAGGGGCAAGTTTAAATAGACCCTAACACTTTTGAAACACTATTCCACTTGCACAAGTAATTTGCGTTCAATTTTGCACACTGTTCTGCCAGATTTCACGAGTTATGGGTAATGTGTAAACACTGAAGGAGAGAGATCCTTGGGCAAAAAAATCAAGAAATTTCTATGGAGGGTGTTAATCAAATACATTGTTATAAGACAATTCACAAAGAAATATTTGCAGGATTTTTGGACTTTTCAGAAGCTGAAATATTCCTGAATTAAAAAAAAAAAAGGGTTCCAAAGTATCCAGAGTATCCCTTAATATCATGAGGTAGTCTCTGATGAAAAAATATGAGTTCACCCTTTTCTGCCTTAAATAGTACTTTCTCAAATGCAAGAGTGGCAAGAGTCGGAAGAGGTAGGCAGAGGAGGCAGGGAAAACAGGAGATGAAGTGATGATAGGTAGAGAACCGCACAGCTTCTATCCTCAGATGGGGAATGACATGTCACATTCAGGTCTAAGGATCAACTTTTTAATTTGTTGCGAATACTTGAGGTGGGGAACTGGAGGAGGAGAACATACTTTGTTGTGGGAGCACTTTTCTCCATGTAGTGAAAAATTCATGTATGATATACATATTCAAGAATAAGGCTGGCTGTGTGTGAGAGTTATGCATGAGGAAACCATCCTTTAAAGACCTATATGTGTAGACAGAGCTTTGAAGATCTCAGTCCATTTCCTTCTCTATACAGCATCCTCAGCTGACTTTTCACAATGTCTGTCTTCATGAAGGAAGAATTGTGGCTGCAAAAGAACCTTTTTATTCTATTAATGTAGCTGAGTTACATCTAAGTGGTATAACCGGCACCATTGAACAGAAGCTAAAGATAGGAAAACATTAAATAAGAAATACAACACAAGTTTACAACAAGGGTGACTGTCCCTTAATATAGATTAATCAAAAAGAGGAGATAGACAAGTTGAAGAGGTAAATTCTCATTAGACATATGGAAAAAACACTCCCCAGAGCAGTGTGCCCTGAAAGATTCTGGGATCTTCACTCCTGGCAATTTTTAAAACTCAACAGAAAAGACCTCTGTATCCTGAACTGACATTGAAGTTACTTCCGCTTTGACCAGCAGCTTTGACCAGATGACCTCTAAAAGTCCATTCCAACTTAAGTTATTCCAAAATGCTGTGACGATCTCACTGACTTTTATATCTTCGTATCAAAAGCGTATGCAGGTCTAGAAACGTAACACTTGAACATAAACTCTGGTGTTCTGGTTTTGGCTGGGATGGAGTTAATTTTCTTCATAGTAGCTTGTATGGGGCTATGTTTTGTATTTGTGCTGGAAACAGTGTTGATGATGCAGAGACGTTTTGGTTATTGCTGAGCAGTGCTCACACAGACCCAAGGCCTTTTCTGCTCCTCACACTGCTCCACCAGCGAGTGGGCTGGGGTGACAAAGGAGTTTGGAGGGGACACAGCCACAACAGCTGACCCCAACTCACCAAACTGATGTTCCACACCATATGGCATGGTGCTCAGCATATAAAGCTGGGGGAAGAAGAAGGAAGAGGCACGTGACGGAGCCCTGCTTCACTGGGGACAGCCACACACCTGCCTGCCCATGGGAACAAGTGAATTAATTCCTTGTTTTGCTTTCCTTGTGTGTGCAGCTTTCGCTTTACCCATTAAACTGTCTTTATCTCAACCCATGACTTTTCTCATTTTTGCCCTTCTGATTCTCTCCCCCATCCCACCGTGGAGAAGTGAGTGAGCAGCTGTGTGGGGCTGAGTTGCTGGCTCAGGTTAAACCACGACATAAGGCATGCAAAAGTACACATCACGGGAGGACAAAGCAGATGACTCAGAGTTCCCTTTTTGTCATCAGGAATATATATGTAAATGCATGTACATACAAACTTACTGAGTTAACCAGCAAAATACAATGCAAAAACCCCACCAGTTTATTTTTCCCTCCAACCTGAACATCAGCAGCACAGAAATATGTTTGCTGTGATTTGCATGACACGCTATAGCATTTATGTCATCCCTGCCAGTGCCAGCAAAGATAAAGATACTGTAGTACAATATTGCAGCTCACAGCTACAGTCAGACCTGGTTGGCCTTCCTGTATATTTCAAACAAAAGAATGAACCAGACATGAAGCAGATAGGGGCAACTTCTGGTATCTGGATTTTTGAAACATTGGTTTCAATGCTGAGAGATGACTTCTTTTTTTAAAACATGTTGCACCTATTAGACTTCAAGAATCTGAAAAGAAACACAAGGTAGTAATGGGACGAGAAAAGCATAAACATTATTTAAAAAAAAAATTTATGAAGAATGTGAACCTAGTGTGGAAAAGTAATGGATTTTAAAAAATAAAAGGAATTCCTTGCTCAGTGGAGCCATTCCTGCAGAAATTCCAGTTTAAGAGAAAAGAATAATATAGATAGAGAATTCCTAGATTAAGAGTGACACTACTTGGAAGTTTAGAAGTGCATTATTTCCCACTGCACCAAACTTTTATGAGAATTCCTGAAGGCATGTTAAAGTGCTTTTCCATCTCTCATGTCCCAGAGTTCCTTTTAACACTGTGAAAGCATCAGAATTCCTCACACTCTTACTGATGAAAAGGAGGGAACTTGCAAGCAAGACAGATTTCAGCATTGCAATGAAGGCCTGCGTGCAATGTATTTAAGGAGATTCTGCTAATTCTCCCTACTATACTTTTTGTGCTGCCTTCTGAAGCAAGTAATAAAACTGTGTACCAGTAAGTCCAGAAATGCAGTGCTATGTTGGATTCTATGACTGGTAGCTAACTGGAAGGTCTCGCACTTTTTAAAAGCTAAAGGAGCACAGTAAAATAGGTTCTGCTCAGAGTCAAAGCATGGCAAATTTTGAAAGGAACTTTACAGCAAGACAAAAGCTTCCAAAATAGTTTGAGAAAAACATAAAGATTTTGGATTAGTTCCAGTGTTACTTAATAAATGACAATTTTAATGCAAATGGAACTCTGGTTTTGCTCCCTCTCTGGCTGCAGGCCCTACTCTGCACCAAACAGACCAGCAGAAGGGAGGAGGTGCCATGTTCTCTCCAATCTGGGGGCATGCAGCATTCTGCTGGTGTTTCCCTTCAGCTCTCGACTATCCAAAGTCTTTGGCAGTGACATTGTCAAGTCACAGATTCCTGGTCCACAGGGATGTGGAAGTGCCACTTCTGCCCCATTAGGACATTGACTGTTGACACAAGGTTGATGTGGTCTGGTTACTGTCTTTACTCAATTTAAAGCATTTTAAGATAAAATCCTAACAGATTGCACCCAACGACAGCAAAGGAGTCTTCATCTGCAGCATCTGGCTTCCAGGCTCTGGATGAGAAAGAGGAAATAGGTTGCGTTTCTTAAAACAGGATGACCAATTGTAAACCGGCAAATACACTGTTGTTGTCTTTAGGAGATGCAGAGGTAAATCACATTGTCTACTACCATTATCACTATGAATGTGCTGAAGGGAAAAAAGCTCTGCCCTAGGACACAAAAGAGTCTCCTGCCTGCTAACTTTGACATTTTGCTGTTCCTTGCTAAGTGTTCTGCTTGTGCAACCCCACCAAGTTTCCTCTACGTCACTCTTGCAGCCTGTTTCCTGGTCACTTTGGCCTCTGCGGGAACTTGGCAAACTTCTTCTCCATGTGGATGCTTATGTGTCACAATAAATTGTCCCCTCCCATCCATCCGCCCCCCCCACCCCCACCCATTTAATAAACGTGCAGAAGTGACCTAGGATTTCCTTCACAGGAAATGGACAGCAAATAAATTGAATCTGGCAGCAGTCTTCACATTTCAATGACTTACACACTTTCCCCTACAATCATGAAGTGACAACTCTCTCACACACACTGTTGGTTGTCCAGCATAACAATAGGTCACAAATATCATCTTCCCCAATTATTGTCCCTTGACCAAATATTGTTTTCCCCCGTCACTGTTGCTTGACCATATGGGTCTTGATCATATGGATACAAATGCTATTATCACATCAATGCTAGTGAGTCCCAAACAATGGATACATTCTCTATTTCCCTCCAATCTTTAAAAGCATCCCAGTTTATAGCCTGGGATGGGCAGACACAGACAAATTGCCCTTCCCTCACAACTCTCCCCCAGGCTCCAGGGTCCACCTCTAAAGTAATAGTGCCTTGATTTCAGTAGCTCTTTAGTTTAAGAAGTGGGTGAAGATTTCGACATTCATCCTTATGCCTAACAGGGGATTCATCTGACTATATAAAGTTGTCCATATCCTAGTTAGCTGTTCCAATAATAAGTGTTGATAATAAGTGGAGAAAGCAGGCAATCCTACCACATTGGTGATCTCATCCCAAATTAGAGACAAGAGGTATTATATTATTAAAGTACCAACTTCTCTCCATTGGCTATGAAAAGTCTGGATAACATGCCCTGATATAGATACCTACACTGCAGGTAAGTAAGACTTCAGTGTCTCATGCCCTCCATGTGAATGGCTAAACAAATACTAAACAAATGGTTAAACAAAGAGCCAGGATACACCAGTTCAGTGCATGCGACTCTTGACTCCACTCTTAAAGATGATGGTAGCCACTGGAATAGTGCATTAATAGCAATACAACACTTCACCCACTGCCAGGGAAGAGCGGCTGGTCTCCTTCATCAAACAAAGCTTTTGGGGAAGGTGATTCAGTCACTGAAAAGTTGATCAAAACCCATGTAGATTAATGCAATACTGGCCTGTGTTAGACAGACCTTGCAGATTCTTTGCCACTGTGAAGAAAGGCCATCCTTTGGGCTGTATTCCAAAGATGTAATTTCAGAATAGCTCGGCATGTTAGAAGTTGTGTTCATGCTACTGTTACGTTCATAATTATGCAAAAATTGCTTCTTTGCTTTCTGCATTTTATGTAATTATAAATCTATTTTTGTTGCTCATATGTCTATATTTAGTGCTCCAGAATGTTACTTTGAAACTGCACTTGCTACTTTATAATCTGCACTTGAAAAATGGAAATGAAGATAAAGAAACAAGATCCAGATACTGAAATCTTAACTGACTGCTACTCAAAGTGATTCTGAATGGTGAGTGTATCACATCCCTTCTAGAAATGGTCTTACGTCTCAAAGAAAGAAGCTATGGAGAATAGGCCCTCACATAATTCTGTAACTAATCTTTTTCAGACCTGAAGGTAAAGCAGTACTATTTAATCATCTGGGAGCAAACTGCTTAATAAAATGTTCTACACAGAAAACACAGGACACAAAGCCAAAACCAGGTAGGAGACTTATTAATCTACAAACAAATGATCTATAATTTGTATATAGCAATCCTGGTATTGAATACATTCTGCATTAAGTATTTGTTCCCTGCATTAGAATAGGGAGCACCAGGATGTGTCAGGAAAGGAAAGTTCTGGGGTAAAGGGTGAGCGAAGGCAGAAGGCTCGGAAGAGCAAGAGGTACAGTGCAAAAGAGGAAACAAAAGAACCAGAGGTGGAAAGGGTCAAAAGTATTCAAACTCTATTCAACAACTAAACTAAATCAGTCCTGTCACCAGGGAAGAGGAACTGTTAGGACAACAAACAAGTATATTAACTGTGGTGATATAATTCACTGACAATGGCTATCCAAGCTCAAATGGCAGATTGTTCAAATATACATAGTTTCAAGCACCTTTCAAGACAGAGAGAAAGCGTATAGAAGATATTCTGTGTATATTGAGCACTGCTGCCCTGCAATGCTCCAGTTGGATCCGATTAAGTGATTTCCTTGGGGAAGAGAAGGGAACAGGTGGGAATTTGCTCTTCCAGAAAACACAAAATAGTGACCTCTGGGACTGAGAAGGAAATATTACTCTACCAAACTTCTTGAGCACTGCACTGCAGACGTCAGCCTGAATCTGCCTGCTTAGGGCTACCTTCACATCAATCCAGGATTCCCAGCACAGAGCTGCCTAGTGAGCAGTACATTATGGAGAGTCTCAAGGCAGGAAGCACATATCCTTGCTTCAGTTCTTAAAGTATCCAGCCTTCTGCCACATACGTCTTAGTGCTTTTGGCTGTTGAAGTGAGCAGAAGGGATGGATGCTGAGGGGAGAGCCATAGGAGAAACCTGTCTCACAGAAGACTGATCATTATTGTCCTGTTGTTAAGGCTCCAGAATATGATGTTAGAAAGGGCAAGACAGTTGTGTTGGTAGTCACTTTTAGGGAAGCATGCTAAGACCACAAGATAGTCTTGAATTAATTTTTCCACTGGGAGGAGTTGGGGGGAAGAAGGTGGCTTTAGATAAAAAACAGAGAAAATAAGAAAATGGCTTGCTTCTCCTGCAATTTGACACCGTGGAGTAAGTGGATTTAATTCTATTCGAAATACTTCAATCTTCTCCTTTTCCAAACAGTCACAGAATTAACATTATTTTTTATTACCTTTTGATTTTTTTTGGTATTTTTTAGAGTTTGAAAATCCATGTCAGAATTCAAGTTTCAGTTACTTCAGTTACTTTTTTCAGCATGTTATAATCCCAGACTCTTACGGTAACAGTTCCTGTTTTAACCAAAGGCAGTAGACAGGATACATCCTTGGACTCCACCCTTGCTTTCCACTTGGATATACCAGAGCTTCTATTTAATGACGTTACTGGTGAGCTATAAGACTTCACTTTCCCCTGTCCTCACCTCACCTTTCAAGAGTGATTGGAACCTGTATAATTAGAGACTTCTATTCCATGATAACATTTCTTCAAATCCACTATCATAAAGATTAACTTCTCCAAATTGCTGACTCATCTGATCTAGCATTCCTCAAATCCAACTTTTCTGAGCACTTCATGTTAAACTCTTCGGTCAACCAAACTACTGGATTTCCAGAGCAGCTCTATTAACTTCAATTATGGTTCTCTAGACTTGCAGCAGCCCACACAGAGAATGTCGTCCGGCATGAAATACCAAACCACGTCACTTCCCATCTTCTCAAATTCATTTATCCATTACAACTGACTCTTGGTTTTGGAGCATTAGAAGTTGTTCTAAATTATTGTCACTCAACGTCTTAAAACAAGGAAGCAGTACTGCTCTGTCTGACAGGAGAACAGGACAAGGAGAGGAAGTAGGAAACTTTTAAAGTCTGGTGCTGAACAGAATAACAGCAGGAAGCTTGCACCAAGAACAATGTGCTGGTTAGGAGGCCAAGGGCATCAGTGGATTCTGTGACGTGTTTCTGGGATGTTTGAAAGAGAAAAGGCTCCATACTCAAGAAGTAGATGTACCATCAAACACAGCTTTTTATTTCTGTGAGGAAGACTCTATCTCACTTCCACCGCTTTGATTACATTACCAACAAATGCTTAATTAAATGCAACAGTTTATCCCTGTGAAACTGATCCCAGCTCTCTGAGATGAAAACAATCATGTATTAAACCGAAGAGTAGCAACATGGCTGCTGGGATGACGTTTTGTTGGAACTACATTTCCAAAGTCCTGTTTTCCATGGTGCAGCATGTCAGTGTGCACAAAACTAGCTCTTTATAGAGCTTTTGTTATTTTTTTTTTTCTTAAATGAGATCAATGTTTGGAAAAAGAGTCAAAAGAAATGTAAGTCTCTTTGCTGGCAACTGTGCAAGTTTTTAGATGCAGGTTTTCAGTTGATTTCTGCCAGGAACATCTGCCTTGAACTCACTTTAGTCTTACTAAGGTTGTCACCCTTCCGTAAGGAATTCCTGTTTCCCTTCCTTTCACACACATACGTACTGCTTATCAGGGCCTCTAGAGGAACACACAGATCTGTGTGATTAAGAAAAAAAAAGATGGCCTGTCACTCATCATATCCCTTGGATTCAACAGAAAGGAAATTCATTTTAGTACGCATTGAAACCAAACAATAGCAACCCTGCAGCTGGTTTCAGAGGTCTGATGTCAACAACACTAAACACATTTTTATCTCATTTGAGATTTATTGAAAAAGCAGAGTACTTGATAAACAGTGGCTGACAATAACCGAAACAGATTAGCTCAGCAAGTAAAGTTGGATAAGAGAATTGTGCCATACACACTTTGGAACTTATTAAACAAATCCATTTATTATAAAATATTAGCTAGTTGAAACATAATTTCTGTTAAGGTTTATCCATAGACTTATATTTCTTTGCCTGTGTATAAGAATTATAAGCTTAATTCTTGAGAAAAATGACATTTTTTGGAGAATTGTTGCATTTAAAGCTGTTAGAAATAAAAGCAGTATTCATCAATGTTTATTCATCCCCTCAGGTAGCAAAACAACCATCTTCTGTCAGAGTGACAACGTTCAAAAAAAGAAAAAAAACCAGCTATCCTTTGAAGCTTTTGGAGATGACACAGTCAAGAATTAGTTATAAAATATTTTTGCTTACTTCGTAAGAGGCGGTATGATCCAATTGCCTTTTCTATTCTCTACATGGGATCTTCCTGTTTTCTTTAGCTCCCACACTACTCTCTTATCTTCTATAAGAAATCCAGATGGCTGAGACATAGGACAGCTCGTGCTTGGTGACTAATGCATTAATACAGAGGATGTTACGTTGCCTGAAGAATAGGCAACAAGTAAACAATTAAAAGATTGTTTATGCTGTCTGCAAAAAGAGAGAAACTTCTGCCTTTCATGGCATCCAAATCCCACCCTCCCATTCACGTTCTGTAACTCCCTGAGGATCTCTCAATATTTTCCAGTTTTTCTTAACACCAAGGTGCTTCATCAAAAAAATGCCTCTAATTCCCATCATCATGAAGAGTTTTTCATGAAAATGTGCAGTATTAGATAGCTCATCTAAACACAAGTAAGGTCAGCCACTGGTCAAATTCAGCCCAGACACTGGGCAGTACCTGGTACCATCTGGTAGCTTTTCAGGAGCACTTACACGTGGAGATCAGTGTGTTTGCTGTGCCATCTCCAGTCAAGAGACCTGGAATCTAAGCAGAAATGCAGACATCCACATGGAAGATTGTCAGGGATTGAAAGATTGGTGAATTTTATGAGGTAAATCTTCCCACAGAAAGGAGTGGGAGGGGAAGGGAGGAGAAACTTGCTTCCTCTACAGGATCAAAGCAGAAAAGCAAATCCAAACTCATGAACTGAATGCAGTGCATGATCTTAGGCTAGTTCTCTGTTAATAAATTAAATTGTGCTGATGAACATTTCTGAGCACCACACATGTTGTTAAAACAGCCTGTGGCATGGCTTTGTCTTAAATGAAGTAACATTCTCTGATATACAACCATATGTGCTGGCTGTCTTTTCCATCCACAGTGTATATGTTCAAGAGAAAATCCATCCATACAAAGATGACTAATATCTCAAGAAGAAATCTCTTGAGGTAGATAAAGAATGGCAGAGAAATAAGGATTATGGGTATGATACCTAATGTAAATATGGTTACAATAAAGGGATGCTTATATACTTTTCAGAGTAAAAATATAATACCAGGATTTACAGACTAAGTCAGTTTGCAAATTTATGCTTCACTACATGGTCTAAAGCTGGTTAACACTGGCAATAAACAGCAATGTAAATTGACTAAAAGACTGATGTTGTGTTGGAAACAGTGGGGACTAGCGCAAATAATAAAGAGAAAGAATAATAATTATGGCAATTAATATGCCATCTGATGTCTTCCCCTCTGGGAAATTAACATTAAAAGACTTTCTACACGATTTTTTAGAAATTATTTTCCTTTGCAATTAGCTATTATGTGATACCTACTTTAAGTCAGTATACACCTCATGCTGTCTGGAGGCTTTTTGTCTTCATTACTAGCCCCTGCTTAGGAGGAAGATGTTGGCAGTCAGTCAGGACTTCCACAGAGTGCAAAAATATTCCCCACAAACAATAGCAATCACTCTGTCCTATAATGACTTACTGGGAAAACTCTGCTCTTGATTTCCAAGTTTGGGCGAATAAATATTAGCCAAGTGTACCTGTTACCTAGAAGATTAAGAAAAACAAAAGCATTGTTTTCTATCATTGACATGGATAAGACCTTTTAACTGTTGCACAATTAACCCCAAACCCATGACAATATGAACTACAAGGATCTCAAGTGTAAATGAGTAACCAAGCAGCTTTTGAAAGGCAGAGGAGAGCGTATTTATGGATTGATTGCATGCTACAATACTAGATAATGCTATCATACAAATAGCAAACATTCCCTAGCTGCTACCTCATCAGATCACTTTTACTGCTGAGGACACAGGCCGGCAGCCTAGAGGCTCTCCAAGCGTGACAGTGCGTACTGACACATCCAATAGTGCACGTAAGGAAACTCCTCCCCTTGTTTCACTATTACAGGACAAAAATGGGGAGGCTGTGTTCCCACAAACAGTATTTTGGATGACAGAACAGGTCCATGAACATGGCTTGCCCCTGTTTACCTCCACAGAATGTTTGCCTATTTACCTTTAAGAGCTCAGTGTCTCAAAGGTCCAAATTCTTCAGTGTAACCGTAACTGCTTTGCAAAACAAAGCAGCTTTTATCTGTTTTATTGAGCTTCTTAAGAATTTTCTTTATGTGAGATGAAACTCAGGTAATCCACAGACATAAAGCAATGCATTTGCATTTTGAACATTTCATGTTGATGGAAGGTGAGCATCTGAGACAAAGGAAACATACTTAAAACATCTCCTTCTCTTAGAGATACCTACTTCTTGCAACTCTCTTTAGGCTGCTCTAAAGAGTGCTAGAGTCTTGGACTTGCACAGGTTAGATGAAGGAGTGGAGAGTACAAAAGTGAGTTGCTGCCACCATTTTACCAAAGTGCAGCTTGGTTGTGGCACAGAAGGGTTAAGCTCTGCGTGTCAAACCTGCACCACCCGGATCATTCCAACAGGCTTTCCACTCATAACTACCTTAAGCAAATACTTTTTCACTTCCAAATGTTTTTACTGTATTTGAGCAGCAACTAAAGAACAATACTGGGGAGTTAAAATGGAAACAAAAATCCCATGCGCTCTGCTGCTGGTCAAGCTTTTGCATTCATTAGTTATATTTCTATCCTGTTTGACTGTGTTATTACTATTTTCTTTCATTCTTTTTCCAGAGGCTGCCTATAGTTACACCTGATGACAGTTATTGTTTCCATTGTTGCTTTTCTAGTGCAGTGCCCAGAATGGCATATTGCTTTGCTATATGTAATAAAACATTAACAAAAAAAAGAAGCATAGAAAGGAACTGTGCACTAAAATAAAAACAACATGCCTCTGGCATAGGAACAGCACTGAAACCTTCCATCCAGGACTTCCAAAGATGTTCCTGGATCTGCAGAAATACCACATACAGAAGATTAATAGCTGTATATATTTATTTCTTAGCTCATTCCAGAAGACAAGAAGGAAAAATGGGAAGCATTATGAAAAACAAATAATACACCCTATACACTCTCTTATTAGTGTAGTATTTGTTAATGAGGAAACTTCTCCTATTCTGAAAATTATAATCCTGTATTGGTAGGCAGCAGTTGTTTAGCACTGAAGGTGAATGATCTTCCACCACATTGACCTGCAACTGAAGTCAAGGACTAGTCAGCAGTGGACTCTCACTCTAGGGTTCAAGAACAAGGTAGCTGAGGTCCCTCAGGTCTGTAATGCTATTATTATTATTTTCCTTTCTCTCCCACCTTCTCTAACAGACACACAATGTGGGGCAATTATGTACTCCTCTACAGTTGTACACCTGGGTTTGATGACTATGGAGAAGAATGTCGGTGCTGAAAAGAATAGGGCTTCTTTATTTAGCTACAGCCTTGGCCATTTTTCCTTTGTAGTAGCTGCAAAGCAATTGCTGCTATGACAGAAATGAAAACACTTGTAGGTCCAGAAGCAGCAGGAGAGCAAGGTGAAATTGTGAAGAAACAAATATGCACTAACCTGCCATGCTCCATGCTCAGAATCCTCCAGAACTGATAATGTCCTCCAGCCCACAGACCTCAGCCATCCCATTCCTTGAGATATTTGTGCATAAACAAGCCTGACTTTTTAATCCTTCAAAGTATGACTGTATCCTTCAGTGAAGGATATTTTCACCATCTTATATTAGACATCAGACTCAAGTGCTTCCATCGATGTTCAGGGTTGTCTACATGCATAATGAAAGGCATCCATGAATCACTTATGGGAAGAGTTGAAGTTTGACCTCTCTCCCTTCACCAGCCATTCAGGGAGTGCAAACATTTCTGCCTAAATTCAGGCCACATGAGTGCCTTTAAGCGAGACGTTGTCACTTTTATGATTGAAAACCAAGACGTTAGCACAACATTCATACGTGGGGAGTCTTAAAGATGAAACCAAATTCATTTCATCTCCCCAAGAGAAACTCACTTAGACAAAACAGAATCGAGATTCATACGAGTCCTCAAGAAATAATAAAAAACCCTCTCACCCCCACAAACTATGAAAAAGAAAAGGACTACCAACGAAAGAGAGAAAAGTATCACCTTATGTGCTAGCTTCATGGTCTACTATATTTTTTTTTTAAGTTACTGCAGCATTGGGAGGTACAGTGCAATCCCATGTCACAGGTGAGGATCTGCTATAAAAATGCTAAGACTCAAAACATGTACAGTATTCAGATCCATATACTCAAATGTAAGTTGGCTTGGTGTTAGAATGCTAGTCCTAAATGCTTTAGAGGTAATGCACATAGACAGGCCTCCTTCAGGTCAGGTCAAAAGCATGTGTCATTGGAATAGATCTTCCAATACCAACACTAGATCACTCCTTGGGATTACTGGGGAAGTTGTCTTCTAAGGCTGGTTTGAACAGTTGAACCTTTTTTTTGCTAGATAACATTATGTAAACCCTCTTCATAAAACCTATATTACAATCATGGACAGATTTCCAGACATAAGCTTTATGCCCAAGTGTTTAAATACACGTTTAGGAAAAAGAGAAACAAAAGATACAGGTTTAGTAGAACAGAACAGAACAGAATAGCTCAGTTGGAAGTGACCTGCAACAATCAGCTAGTCCAACTGCCTGATGGCCTCAGGGCTCACCAAAAGCTAAAGCATGTTATTAAGAGCATTGTCCAAATGCCCTTTAAACACTGACGGGCTTGAGGCATCGACCACCTCTCTAAGAAGCCTGTTCCAGTGTTTGCTCACTCTTTCGGTAAAGGAATGCTTCCTCATGTCCGATCTAAACCTCTCAGATGCAGCTTTGAACCATTGCCATATGTCCTGTCACTGGAGCCCAGGGAGAAGAGATCAGCACCTCCCTCTCCACTTGGCCTCCTCATGAAGCTCTAGAGAGCCATGAGGTCGCCCCTAAGCCTGCTGCTCTCTAGACTAGACAAGCCCAAAGAACTCAGCTGCTCCTCATAGGACATGCCCTCCAGCCCTATCACCAGCTTTGTTGCCCTCCTCTGGATGCACTCAAGTACCTTAACACTCTTAAACTTTGGGCCCGAGAACTTCACTCAACACTCAAGGTGAGGCCGCACCAACGCTGAATACAGTGGGATAATCACTTCTTTTGCCCAGCTGGTTATGCTGTGTTTGAAGCACCCCAGGATGCAGTTTGCCCTCTTGGCTGCCAGGGCACAGTGCTGACCCTGCTCTCAACTAGCACCCGCAATCTCCAGTTGTTTTCTGCAAGAGTCTATTTAAGTTTTTATGTTCCTTCTCTTTCTGCCGAGATAAAATGAAGCTAATAAGAGCCTTTCAAGGGTCAGGCACACAGATATTCATCCAGGCTTTTCTATTTCAAATAAACACAGGCTGAAAATATCACCTTTTAGCTCTTGTTTCTGCAAGCTTTATGTTCACCATGATAGGTCCCATGCCATTTTGACAAGCAAGCCCCTCATCATTTGCAAAGAGCTTTCACTGTCTTCCTGCAAACTGGCCGAAATGAGCAATGGGTATACCACAGCCTGTGGGAATCTTCAGATCAGATCCTCCAATAATCATAATCATTAAAATCTTTCAGTATATTGTTATTTAATAACCGTACAATTGGGAGATCATCTGAATTGATAGGACTTTGCAGGAAGATGGTGGACGAAAAAAATAAAAGAATCTATGACAAGTACTCAAAATCTAAATAGGCAATACTCAGAAGTTGTAGTGGTGAGGAGCCAGCAGGGGTAGACACGTATACAGAAAGAGATGACATTAAAATAAATACACATATATTTAAATTAAAATAACATTATGATTCTTTTTTTCCAAAGCAAGCAGACATTTTTTTCCCTCCCAACAGTGTGTATAGACTGTCTGCTCAGATTTACTTTCCAGTAGACTAAAGACAAAACTGATGTGAATACTCCAGGTGGGCACCAAGGGGTCAGCCTTTCTGTCTTCCAGGCAAAATACTGTGCTTTCCAAATACTTAAAAGTCCTTCATCGGATATTTATGTGTTTTGCAAAAAAACCACATTTTGCAACAGAATGTCATGGGAAATTCCCATCACAGCCTACTGTACATAGGAGCTCAGAAGGCATTCAAAATAAAATAGCTCAAAATTGCGCACAAGCAGCGGTGTTGTGGGCCGTGCATGAAGATACTCCACGCTGCTCCTGCTGAGTCAGTGTCAGCTGGCTGTTTCCAAGAGCCTCCCTACCCCCAAATTTGCCTGGCAGAGAAAAAAGTTGCATACCAAAACAGAGGGGCAGCATCATCCTGCCCACCTCTGACTCCAGCAGTAACCAGGGATGAGGAGAAGACTTAACTTGTCCAATTATTCTTCTCCTCCTCCTCTTTTCCAAAATGGCCAAAATTGCTGAATTGTAATCTATTTCACACCAGGAAATCAGGCTTCCCAACTCAACATTCAAATGTTTTATTTGCTTCCAGTCAAAACCAAGATCTTTGGTGATGATAAGCTGTTCTACAAAAATATCTACTCAGTGCTCTGTCAAAAGAAAAAATCAAGGGTCAGAAATTACTAGGAAAGAGACAGAACAATATACTACATTATAAATCCATTATGTGCCAAAAACTTGGGAGAAAAGCAGTTCTGGTCCTATAAAATGGGAAAAAGTGCAGAGGAGAGCAACAGGACTAACTAGAAAAGCTCTAACAGCTTCAGATAGGGAATGGTTTTGGAGACTGTATTCTTTAGCCTAGAAAAGAGATGGTGGATATGGGAAGGGATGTCAACAGAAGGACATAATAGAAATCTATCAACTTGTGAGTAGAAGACAGAAGATGAATAGAGCATGATTGTTTCTTACTTTCTTCTGTACAAAACCTGTCTGTATCAAAAGTCAAATGGCCTTTGACATCATCCCCCACAACATCCTTCTCTCTAAATTGGAGAGTTATAGATTTGCTGGGTGGACTGTTCGGTGTATAAGGAATTGGTTGCATGGTCACCTCCAGAGAGCAGTGGTCAATGGCTCAACGCCCAAACAGAGAACAGTGACAAGTGGTGTCCCTCAGTGGTCTGAACTGGGACAAGTATTGTTTAATATCTTCATCAATGACATAGGCAGTGGGATTGAGTGCACCCTCAGCAAGTTTGGAAATGTCACCAAGATGAGTGGTGCAGTTGACACACCTGAGGGATGGGATGCCATTCAGAGGGACCTGGACAAGCTCGAAAAGTGGGTCCATATGAACTTCATGAAGTTCAAAAAGGTCAAGTGTAAGGTCTTGCACATGGGTTGGGGCAATCACCGGTATCAATACAGGCTGGGGAATAAAGGGATTGAGAGCAGGCCTACTGAGAAGGGCTTGGGGATACTGGAAGATGAAAAGCTGAACATGAGCTGGCAATGTGCGCTCACGGCCCAGAAAGCCAACCATATCCTGGGCTGCATCACAAGAAGCATGGCCAGCAGGTTGAGGGAGGTGATTCTGCCCCTCTACTCCACTCTGGTGAGACCCTACCCAGAGTGCTGTGTCCGGCTCTGGGGTCCTCAGCAGGGGAAGAGATGGACCTGTTGGAGTGGGTCCAGAGGAGGGCCACAAAAATGATCAGCAAGATAGAAAACCTCTCCTATGAGGAAAGGCTGAGAGAGTTGGGGTTGTTCAACATAAAGAGAATGTTCTGGAGAGACTTATTGCAGCCTTTCAATATTTAAAGGGGGCTCATAACCAAGATGGGCACAGACTTGTTAGCAGGGCCTGTTGTGATAGGACAAGGGGTAATGGTTTATAAATAAAAGAGGGTAGATTATAGACTAGATATAAGGAAGAAATTTTTTACTATGAGGGCGGTGAAACACTGGAACAGGTTTGCCCAGAGAGGTGGTAGATGCCCCTGGAAACACTCATGGTCAGTCTGGATGGGGCTCTGAGCAACCTGATCTAGTTGAAGATGTTCCTGCTCACTGCAGGGGAAGTTGGACTAGATGACCTTTAAAGGTCCCTTCCAACTCAAACTATTCTACGATTCTATGAAAATGCAAGGTGGTAGACTCAAAATAAACAAGAGATTCTTTTTCAGTAACACAGTTAAGCAACAGAAAGCCTCTAGGCATAGGACCTCTTAGGTAACAGACACTTACATGGATTTAGAGAGCATTTAGGTAAGTACAAAGAAGAAAAATTATGTCTGGTGGTCTTTGCTCGTATGAATGATGCTTCTGTTGGCTAAGGGAACCCTTGGCCACAAATTGCTTGAGCCTAGAAGACTGTCTAAATAAGAATTATCATGCAGTTTCCTTGTTGTTGCATATTGCTTGGCACCAGCTAGCAGTCACTTGCAGAGACAGGTGAGGAGAACAGGCAAACTTTCTTATATGTCTTATTGAACCACTCATATGTTCAACATTTATTTTTCTTCCAGACTGGTCCAAAAGAATGGCTGGCACTGAAAAGCCATAGAAAAGAGCTATTCTGACACACAGGTACCTCCCTTTGAATTTTTCAGAGCTCAAAGTACGACTGTAGCCTGATTAGACACCTATAAAATATATTGACACTGCATTCCAAATCTTCCACAGGATTCTCTAGTTCCCTGACTTGCACCATCACACTCACAAGGACCATATAAGTAAAGACTTATTAGATACATTTCTGTTGGTACTCAGCTCTCAGGCCTGCAGCCTCTTAAAGTCCAGCTGTTCCTCTAGGTACAACCATGAAAAAATAAAATGGAAGCTGTCTTCAAAAGAGAAAAGGTTGTCTGGCAAGTCCTGTACTGTCTTTCACATTGCAATGTTTTCAGCTCATTACTTAACGACAAACAATCCAGAAAGTGAACTTTGTTCTGTATTATCACGTTGGAGCTTTCCCATCTGCAGCCAAAGCAAGCGGTAGGATCACAAAGGCTGACTGCATATTGATTTTGCAAGAGACTGCACATAACTTCAGAGAGCACCAATGACAGCTTTTGCTGTCAACACACCTCGCTTCCCAACAAACTTGAAAATAAAACCTTATTCACCTTTCAGCTCAATGTTTTCCATGCTTTTGACCATTTCTGATTAACCAGCTCATCTCCAGATGCTTACAAGTAGGTACCAGGTGTTTGAGATAAACAGGTAACTTTAACATTATTTTTTTACTCTCACAAACGAATTGCTGAGTCACTTATATCCATCCCTCTGCAAAAAAGAATAATGTAGCCCATAGAACCCTCTGGACAGTTAGTTTTATGCAATGATACTTTTTATTTCATAGCTGAGAAAGCAAAGCAATTTTATTCCGCACGCTTATTTGCCTACAACTGAAAAACATTAAGTGTTTCAGGCTGTAGTAATTATCATGTACATTAAAACAATTCCACTTAACTCAGCCATGCAGGGATCTTATGTGTTCTTTTGTCCCAATAAACTATCCCTTTTGACATGAATTACAGGCATTTCAATGAACAAGACACAAACACATACCATTTCTGATCTGGGGCTGTATCTGTCTTTCTGCTGTACATCTGAACGGTGCCTATTTGAACCTGGATGGCAGTCCATAATGAAAGTAAAATTTGTTTTATTATTGCAATAAAAGATACGTACAGTTCAGTAGTCTAAGAATCAGAATTAAAAGCAAAAATCTCAGTATTTTTGACTGCAAAGACAGTTTCTTCCACGAGTAACTTAGCTAATAGTTTTTAACTGTTGCTCATACTTGCTTACTGTTTGCCTGCTTATCCCAGCTATACCGAATAGACATCAGAGCAACACAGGGAGAAGACAACCATTTTAGGAAGCTAAACACATCTCATAATAGTTGATGTTCCAAGACATCCTTCAGTGCTTGGTCAAGTTACAAATTATTTAGCTGTCCCGAGAATTTCCCTGACCTGAGTTAACTGTGGCTAAAGTTTATCTCTCATTTCCTGCCCTATCCCCCTCATAAACCCCAGCTCCTGGTTATACTGTCTGGCACCAAAGTCAAGCCTGAGTGTGTCACAGCTTAGGAACCTCCAGGACAGCTTCTCCCCATCCTCGATGTTGGCTGCTTCCTGCTTCTTCCCCTGTCATGCCTTGCACAAATTGAGTGAATCTTAAACAAAGAGGTTCAACAAAACCTCAACACTGGCTGTCAAAATACTGTGAGTCTAGAGACAGCTTTACTACTCAAGACGAGGTCTGTTTTAGAAAAGCAAAAAACGGCAGAGGACTTCAAAGGTACTCTAATTGAATTGCTTCACTTGCGCTCCATTTTCTTCACCAGAGAACGTGTTTATTGTTCCATCTCTTCCCCATTTCTCTTTTGTGATTATACAGGCTAAAGTATTCATTAAGTTTTCTGCTAACATATATTGTCTGCCAGCTGCCTCTGAGAATGGATTTGCCTTCCAGCAGGCCTACTTTGAGCTCTTTGGCACCTGTTTCAAAGCGTCACCCCTGCACTGAACTGTGCTGCAATCAACTAAGGGCAGACTGTCAGTTCATAAATATTTCAGTTTCAAAGCAGCAGAATTGCTTTATATTCCTTTGCCGAATGGAACTTGAAGCCAGTAAATCTGCTATTGAATTGGAGCGTACGGCAAAGTGCAGGCTCCATTGGAAGGGGAGACAGACGACTGTCAGCACAGAGGAATTATGGCTGCCTCCCCTAGTCAGGCATAGCCTTGACCTATAAACTCATCTGTTCTGTCTTCTCACATCAAGTCTGGCATCCTTAGAAAATCAAACCCAGCTCCACAGCCTGCTTTGTTCCTAGATCACCTACCAAATATCCTTTGAATGAAAGACATTGTACCTGCATGCCAGTCCAACATACTTAAAATCCAGACTCTCGCAGTTGCAGTCTACACAGGCAGACTGTCCTGTGCCCTGCAACTCCAGTGACTGTGTGCAGGTCCAAGAACACAACCTTCATTGTACAGAATCGAGGCCTCAGCGCACATTGCATAGAGACAGAGAAGTAGCAGAACATGGGTAAGGAGATGTAGAAGCTAAACCAAAGTGGTTCCAGATTCATTAAATCCAAATTGTGAGTAGTTTAGGCTAGGATTTTTCATGGATGCTTGGGTGAGAGGGGCATTTGAATCCAGTTAAAATTCAATGCAACTAGGAATATTAACCCACACGGGCTGTTTTAAAGATTCCAGGATCTACAGGTTTGTTTTTATCCACAGTATCTTCCTCTGTGTTATTTTTGGCTGATATTTAAATAATCATATTCTTAGACTCCTTGTTCTCTAATGCAAGAAGACTGCCCCCCAAAAATAAAACAGGTGTTAGACTGCTTTAAGCAGAGTTAGGAATGCTAGTTAGCTTCATTACTGCAGAAAACCTTATCTGTAAAATGCTGTAGAAGAGATTTTTCTTTGGTAAAGGAGCACAGAACCCAGCAGACAAACTGGAGACCATAAAGTGGTAACTTTCACAGTGATGGCACCGTGCCTTAATTATATACCCATTTGAGCCTGCTTATATGCCAAGCAGATCTTTAGATGCAAAAGCAAACTGTATTCTACCAGGGAAAGATAAATTCTGCCTCAGTGTTTGCAGTAGAAGAGACATGGAGGAAACAAGAAGAGTGGTGGGTGAACAACCACACAAGCTCATCTCTCACAGAAGTCCAAGGAAGAGGAAGCACACCCACTGATTTGGACCTTATATTTTACCCTTTATTAGGGTTTTAATGGCTTTAGTCACAGAGTTATCTGGGTCACTTTTTTCAGCCTTCCAAAATCTAAAAGAGAAGAAACTAAAAGAGAAAGAGAAAACCCATTGTTTTTTACTGCACAGTGTTTGTATTTCCTAAATCTGACTTTTTTCCCTACAATTTCTTAGTGCTGTTACTGCTTCAGACAATTACCAATTTTCTTGCTTTCGGTTTCTTCTGGTATGCCTAGATTTAGATCAAGGGTTTGAATCTGTCAGCTCCTGCTCTAGAATCCTCTGCTGGGTTACTTCACAATATTCCTCTCTAGAAAGTGCTTACAGTATGTCCACAGCACTATATAAGCAGACATTAATTAATTCCTATAGCTTTTCTTTGTGGTAAGCACTTTGTGTACCTCATGCTGTTTAGTAACCTGAGGCAGACCTACGGTAGAAACAGTTTATCTGTATTAGCGTCCTTGACTAAACTGTACCACTCTATGCCTTGCAAAAAGCAAAGTTTTATCCACCATTCCCTGTATTTGGTTAATTTCTAATCTATAAGAGACTTTTTATCAGAAGAGTACCCCCAGCAAGTTCTGCTCACTGCCTCTGCTGGTGTCTCTTCAAGGGCCCATATCGTTCAGGTTAACAACACACACGCAGGCTGCCTTCTGGGTATTTCTCCAAGCCTTCCTCACTTGAAACTGTTGTTCCTTTACCTCCATTTCACTCAGGTCATCACGCATCCTTGTAAGAACTGCTGCAAAAATTCTGAAGGCATTTGCTAATTCAGAAATCACTGAAGTGTAAACTCAGTTTGTAGCTAACTCCTTTACCCTGCTACTGTCCATATTGCTTCAGATGTAATGGCCTTTAAACTCAATTCCTAATTCTTGCTTGTGCCACTGATGTTGAAGGTGTATGTGTTTCCACCTAAATTCAGCTTTTGTTCTTTGAATTACATAACGTTTGTTCTCTTAATTATCACTACAACTTGTTTCCTTTAATTCTTCTATGCCATGTTTGCTCAGGCTTCCCCTGCACCCTCTCACCACGTTCTTCTTCTGACCTTGGTAATATGTATCACAAATCAGCTATGATCAGTTTATTGGATTGCTGTTATTGTAAAGGCACTGGTGTCTCACAGCAGTGCCCATGACTGTTTTCTGCAATTACTTTATGTGAATGCTTATCAGCAGGACTACAGAGGCCTTCGCTTTTCAGCTGCTTTCTCATAGCACACTGCCTTAATGCCTGGTTTGCCATCCCATCTATTGTTCCTCCACTCATTCCCATCAATACTATCCCTCACAACCACAAACTATTTCATTTCCTTGGTTCATCATTCCCTCTTCATTCACTTCTAACCTCTGTGTAGGTTAATCAAAGTATCTGTTACAGTAAGTTAATGAATCTTTCCTGTCACCTCTCCCTTGGCTATCTTTACCCAACCTGCTCATTGCTTTCTCTTGGTACTGAATCATTTGTATGCTCCCTGAATGTAACCTATCGGCCAAAGACGCTGTGAGAGACCACTCAATATTATGATAATGATATTAAACCTATATTAGCTCTGACCAGTATTTGTAAACACTTATAGAGGTGGAGATTTCCCAAAATAGTCTATCTTATACTCTCGTTATTACACTTTTCATAGTAATTAAACCAAATCTTCCATCCTAAGGAATGATTTCTGAAGATAAATGCATTCGAGAAACTGCTGGGAAGTAGAACTAATTGGCTTGAGCACAGTCCTATGCTAACACATCTATTTAACTTCAATACAAAGTCATTGTGTTTCTGTGCTTTACCTGTAATGTGTGGACTTTAGTTGTCTTGTTTGTCTAGCTAAATTCTTCAGAGCAAGATTTTCTCCTCAGTATATTCACATAGTTCATCCAAAGAGGGAAATGCAGTTGAGGAGTATATGAACTCCTCAATTCTGTATGTACCAGTGCAAAACAGTCAGTTGAAAATAGAAGTTACTAAATTAAAATTTCCACTCTTGATCCTGTTCCTTCTCCACTGTGGTTACTCTTTCATCATAGCATTGGCATATCAGTAGTCAGAGAACAGGAGCATTTTAGAGACTGCCTATTTAATCTCCTTTCAACTGCTATATCCAACAGCAAAATTTGAATTTGCAAAAGTATACAGAAAAAACTAATATCATCATACTGTGAAAGACATTCTTAAATTGCTTAGCTGTAAGTGAAGTTCTACTGCTATATACAAAAGATGTCCCTGTTTTCAGGTGTTACAAGTGCATTAGACTTAAATTTTATATACAAATTATTAGCCTCAAAGAAAGTTTTCAGATCAGAAATCTGGGGCTCCGATTACTGCCTTACCAAAGCAATACTTGAAGGGAATTAGATGGTGAAAGAAATGTATGAATGATTGTATTGAACTTTATTGTTAGAAATGATTTTTCAGTGCAAGCAGTACACTTGGGACTGTGTCTAGCGCTTTCTTCCCTCAATCTAGATTTTCAGGATTTTAAAATATAATCCAAGCCTATTAAGTCACTCTTGGTCAGCCCTGTGAAAGTTGTGTAGGGGTAGATAGCACCATATTCTTTTCTCTGAGGTGCAGATGATGAGATTAGAAAATTGGCAGCTACTCTTGTTCAAGAGTGGCAATCCAGCTGTGTCCAACTCATTCTCCTTACAGAGCATGTTTGCTTTACAGACAAAAGAGATCGAAGCCCTACCTTAAGGCTGTATTTGTGCACCTTAAACACCTGAAGCAGCTTTCATTCCAGAGTCACAGCATACAAGTAAAACTTTTTGGGTCAATTAGAAAATCGGAGGGTAATATCGCCTGACCACAACTGCCTCTGAGATACAGATATGAGCAAATAAGCTTGCCTACAGCTTGGCTACACAAGAAATAAAAGAGCCTCACAGGAAGTACCAAGATAAGAATTTCTCTTGCTTAAAAATTTAATCTTGAAATTTATTACAAGTGTTTAAAAATATATTATTTATTTTTCTTTATTTTTTCCCTGTTTGTTCAGCTATAAATAACACCTGGAAAAGCATTCATGCTCATTTTCTCAGGCAGACATTCCTGCTCCTTTGCACTTCCATGAACATGGTAGCTATGGTATCAGCACAAAGTTTTAGCCTATTAGTTTGCTGGGATTTTCAAGAACATTTGTCCCCAAGTACAAATATATTCAGGATGACTCAGCTGTGATTTTCCACAGTGACTATTGAATTTACATGCAAATTTGGAGGCTTGTGTAAATAGGTAGTGAGCCCAAAATCTACGGAGGAATAGAGGGAGGGAGATTGGATGTATTTTTGCCTGAGACCAAACACTGTACATCTCAAATGCTGTCCAAATCACACAGTCAGTGGGAGTTGGGCCAGTGGTACTGGTAGCATGTATCTGTCCAAGTAGACAAACAACTTACTGCATTTCCATAGTATACAACTTACGTAACTAATTACACAGCAGGCAGGATATGATGCTTATTCCAGCAATGTGTCATTCATCTTGACTTTAAAACAGGGTTGAAAATAACTTTCAGAAAAATTAGTTTTGCATTCTAGACCCACATATTGTGCTCATTTTAACTTGCACAGTATTTGCTTCTAATAGATTTGCATAACATGTTTTTAGTTACAACTCTCTGCTGCTCAGCACAGTTACAGTAAAAAAAAAAAAAATCCAGTGCCCTCACTTCAGGCATGCAGAAGAAAACAACTAGCTAGCCCTAACTATTCACCTTGAACAGTACCAGACTGTAAAATATCTGAGCAGGGGCATGTAAATATCTATAAGCATTCCGGTCTTTCAATATTTTGGAGCCAATCCTGGATATAGCAAATACAAACATGATGTGGGGAATTCCCATCACGTGTTCTGCCTGTTGTGGCTCAAAAGAGTGGTGCAACAGCTCAGCCAAGACTGGCTGTTTATTGAAGAGCAGGGGATGGGGCTTCCATCCCCAATTATCCAGAGAGCAGCTTCCTACACCAGGAGCATATCTGCTCACAGAATAAAGACCTGTCCACATCTTAGTGATAACATGTGCGTGCACGATGTGCATCTCACGCTCAGTCAGTAGCCGTAGACAAATGCTATGCATTCAGTGGGGCTGCGAGAAGCAGTTAAGGCTATAGCTGAGTATAGCACCTCTGAGGATCTCAGTGGCACATACTGAAAAAGCCAAGTGGCCTTTCCCTGCCATTTCCTCAGTACACTCACCCAGTAGTGCTTCGTCCTCAGTAAGGAATGGTGGGAGATTAAAGAAGAAAAACATAATGAGAAGAAAGAGGTAGAAGAATGAGCTCATGCTGTAAGCAATCTCCAGATATCACAGTTACTTTATTTCTGTTTTGGGTATTTTTTGATGCATCTATTTTCTCACGGGAAAAAAAAAAGTGAGAGTGAAGACAGAAAACAGCTAAAACCTGACAAACTTGTAAAAGTGAGTTCAGCCTCCTGCCTCTTGACTGCAGAAGCCAGAACTTGAGAAAATAGCACTTGTTTTCTTGCAAGGCTTGTGTTAAAGACATAGAAAAAAATGAAGTACTGTGAGATTCTTGTGGAAAATAAAGAAGGAACAAGTATCACTGGTAAACAAGACTTTTAATGGCTAGAAATGTTTAGGAGGGGAGCCAATGCAAAGATAATGAAAATTTACTCAAAGCTGCACTATGTTACTCCCATTCATGTAGCCCTCCATGGGTCAGCGGCACGTCCCATCAGTTCCCTTACCCTGAAGTCTTGCTACAGATGCTGGCTCCTGTGCCAAAAGGGTTTGAATCAGACACTCTGCTCCCCAGCTGCCACAGCCACTTTTTGAGAGGAATCTGTAACGGGAATTTCAACTTACATTCACGTCTTTCCTCAGCAGTACATCTGCATGCTGTTTTCAAAACATGAACTCCAAGGAGTTGGACATTGTCATTGCAATTGCCATTACTGATGATTGTGTGCAAAACTGCATGCTGAGCCCACAGGAGTGCTCACTGTTATTTTTGTGCTGAGGCCTTTCTTTGCTTGCTAGTTCAGAGAGGGAAGACAGAATATACTGTTCCTTAGCAAAGAGTAAAACCAGACAGGCAGGATTCCTCCATCACATACAGGTGTCAGGATGAAAAGTTTTGATGCAGTACATTGCCGACACGATCTCAGGGCATGAACTGCAACAAGAATTGGTGGCCAGCAATTGTTGACCCAGCAGTTGCTACAATTTTCCTATGAAAGATTAAAGAAGTTTGAGCTGCTGTGAAGAAGTGTGCCTCGCACAACTTACCGCCTTTGGTGCAGCACAGCACTTGTCTTAAACTGTTTTCGGTATCGCACTAGTTCTCGCTGTGGCATGGCTGAACTGTCTTCTCACACTGGAAGACAGTGACATGCACCTTTACAGGGATTCCTCTTACAAAGAGATGAACTCAGGTAGAAGACTGAGCCCACGGGGCTTTGCACTGGTGGGAGTGCCATGGGTATTTCATTTTCATAACTGGAACTACAGAAATGTGCATTAATCCCCCATTAGGGCACATGCCGGTCAGGCATGCATACATAACCTCTCACTTTTGAGCAGTGCTCAGAATGGAATAACACAGCCTCTGGTGAATTTTGCAAAAGTAAATATGGGAACAGATATAACCCTTGCAGCAGTGAGTGCAGGAACTCTTCTGTGCTGGCCATATCTCAAATCTGTGCTCAAGAAGCTGTCTTTAATCTTTAAAAGTAATTTGGTTTATACTGTAGAAGTTCCCAGTTTGCTCATCTGTGTGAGACAAAGTAGTAGCCACAACACAGAGAACTCCACCTCCATTTGTAGCAGTTGTGGCTTTGGCAATCTACGATGTCATCGACTTCAGCCACGTAGTTCAGTCATGCAGCAGCCCCATGCAGCAGGAGGTGTATAGGCCTCAGCTAGCACAGGTTACAGTCCCACACTTAATTTGTATGGTCATTAACTTCATCATTCAGTAATACACCAGAATGAACTACGACTGAGAAGATCACACAACATCTGTTTTGCGAATGTACTTGTGAAGACAGCAACATGCATACGAATTATGGTTTGGACAGCTAAGGCCAATGATTGCCTAAAGCATTACCCCAGCATACACCCCGAGATACCATGAATGTGAAGCTACTTGGGATGGAAAGGGAGGATGTCTTAACACAAAGTTGATCACCTAAAGCCAGGACAGCTTCATGATGATAATTTGGAGTTAGCAATCATAAAACAAACAAAAATTATATCCCAAAAATATTAAAACTACCTTCTGATTCAACAGCAACATGCATGTTTCTTGAGCGGGTTTTCTTCGCTTAATATTCAGAACAAGATTTTTCATAAAACAGTGATCAGGCATCATTAACTTTCACTTTAAGCATATGAACAGCTTCAGTGATATTTATAATTATTTGATTTCTCTTCAGGAAGATCGCTTTGTGAACTAGAAGGAAACAACTCATAACAAAATATGTTTGTGTTCCAAACTTCTTGAACGTACGTATTCTTATAGAGTGAAAACCTTGATTAACAAATGAAACAAACCCAAAAACAAATCAATGTGGTGTACAGGATAAAGACTACCAACAAAGTGTGAGGTCACATAAAAAAAATTTGATTTGCTACAGGATCATCCATAGAAGCAATACATGTCATGACTTCCCTCAGGGTCACAGTAAAGCAAGTTTTAAGAAGCCTTAACAAAATGGATGTCAGTTTTAACCATATACACTAATGCACACTAACTTCAAAACATAAAGCTTGATATTTGGAGTCATTACGTAAACAACATGAAATTTAAGAGTCTGTTAGAAGACTAATCCAATGCTCCTTTTTTCAAAGCATGATTCTTCACTGATTTATTTGTTTACTAGTAATGCAAACAGTAAGCAATAAATTTGTGATACAAAGCTCTGAACAAACACAGGAAGCAAGCTACCTATATGAGTTTATATTCACTCACCCAGAAGTTTTTGTCTCTTCAAAATAAGACTAGAGAAAAATAAGAAGGTTTGGGGGGGGATCAATGTATTTTATTACACGTGAGTCCTTCAGTATCCAGCAAAGCCTGAAGCCTCTCCTTTATAAAAAATAGGGCGTACAGGGGATAGAGGGGACAGTGAAAATAGTTGCTAGCTTCATTTAACTGCCTGTTGATGTAACTTCCATACAGTTAGTGTCTTTGTGAACTTAACCTCCGACCGAAGTTTGTCAACACAATCAAAATTTATTTGCATAGACAAAAGCTGTGATGACGTTTTCCTCAAAAATCAGATTAGGAAATAACCCATTGCTATTGGAAAAAAGAAAGCTGGCAGGTTTGCGCTGGAAAACGATGTCACAAATAGGTGTGATGTGGAGAGGAAAGAGAATTGTAAGGCTCACTTTCTTATTTAATAAGCAAGAGCGTGAAAATATTAATAGCAAAGTTTCTCTTCAGTTTTCCATTTCCTTCTCCAGGTAGCTGATGCCATGGCACCATTCACAAAGGTCCTCCCTGTTGTCCTGTTATTCTTTTGGTACCAGGCCTTCACTGCCTTAAACTAAGCCAATTAAAACATTTTTTTCAGTCTGCGTGATACCTCTCCCCCTCAGCATAGGCCCAGGAAAAGATTAAGTAAGCATACATAGAAAATCTAAGCTACAACACAAAAGTAGTAGCACATCATCACTAATCCAATGAAATCTAAAGGTTCTGTTCATCCAATTTCACTCATACAATTTCAGTACCTGGCAATGTGAAAGCAAGTGCTGAAGCCGAACAAACAGCAATAGATAGTCAAATGCATTTTTTGCTCCCTTTATCCAGCAGAAGTTTTCATTATGCATCTATGACAGCACTACTGAGAAAATAATCTTCTTACCAGCTTCTACTTAACATTAAATCCCACTATGCTAAATAGCCTGATATGTCTAAGCTGTATGGATCTGAAACTCTATTTTGAAATGTTTACTGACTGTTCCTTATTTACTATAGGAAGAAACAGTTCAGAGCTTGTCTGGGCATTTCATCCACAGAACTGCAAAATATTTCTGAGAAGTTTCAGAATGCTGGATTTTCCTAATACAGAACTTAAAGAGTTTGTGCCTCTTTACAAAGTTTAGTACTTCATTTTTCATTTTATAATGAGGTTTTCAAAAACCTACAGTGCTTTATTTAGATTAGTCTTAAATAAGATGAAGTGATCTAGCTTTCTCACAAAGCAAAACAGTACTATGTATTCTACGTGTGCATAACATATATATACATATATACATAGGCATGAAACAATAATTTCACAGGAGGAGGAAAACAGTGTTGTGCGTAGTCAGCCTAGTTCTCAGTGCTTTGCCTTAATGCTTGTACGAATTGGCTACAAACGGTCAGTATGCTCTATTCACTTTACATTTGTGTAGATGGAAAACTTTTTAACTATACTAATTTCATAGTTTTCCTTGTGTGGATTTATAGCTGGTTTCAATTAATTTTTCTTATTTCAACATATTTCTAATGAGGTGGAATCCATACAGTCTGTGAAAAAGAACACTCAAGCAGAAATCTGCACCAGCTCATCTGAATCTGTTCTAAAACTACTTTTAGGTAAGCAAAGACAAATAGTGCAAATACCAGTCTTTACCTTGGTTGCAGCATTTTTATCTGTCAGATCAGGTATGACCTTCAAGAAAAAAAGTCTTAAATACAGTCAGCCGCTAGGATTTGAAACACCATTTAGTATTTAACATAGTGTAACACCTTCAAACATCACGTTAGTCTTTATATTTATTTTGATCTATCAATGAATGTTTCCACTTTATGGCCATAGAACCAGTAATCTGAAGAAGATATTGCAATCCTTAAAGAGGATTTAAAAATTGAATGTACCCCAGGTAGTCTGCCCAACAAACTACGTAGGTCCAGGATGAAGCTAATTTATAGTAGTTATTAGGTAGGAAAAACCAGTTTGATTTCATACTCTAAACTCATGGCAAAACCTAATTTACATACATAAACTATTTGTATTTAAATAACATTAAGCAAATTCCTGTTCAGGAGATGATTCTATTACATAGAATCATTGGGACACTTCCAGGTACAGCTTTTTTTTTCAACCCTTGATTTTTTTTCTAAATTATTATCTTAGTTTTACATACACGTATGAATGCATAAATATGCATAGATCCTTCTGCACCTTTCTTTAAAACTGCTGATATTAGCATGGCAAATCATATTTAAAAATCACAGTTTTCCACCTATGACTCTCATCTGTATTATACATGCCAGGATATTATCAACATAAAATACTCAGATTTCTCAGACAAGCAGGGAAGAGGATGCAAGAACTGACTATGTTCTACAACTATACCGGACATTAAGATCTTAAAATGAATACCGTTTGGTAAGCTCAGCTACAAATGGCATGGACAGTTAGGGTTTTCATACAAGGCTAGGAAAACACCACCCAAGTACTGAGAAAAAAAAGTAATTTAGTCAGTATTTTATGAGGTAAAAGAACATGTGTATGTTTGATTTAGAAACCTATATGTATATTACTTTTTACTGCACTCAGTGTCGTGTAGATTGCATAAAATAAGGAAGGGGTATAACAAGTACATTTGCCCATGGCTAGAAGCAGCAGTTAAAGACCAGAAATCCCTGAACCAAAGAAGGGAGTAATAGTGGCAATCTTCTGTTAGGCTCAATTTCTCTAAACTTTTTGATGAGGTGGGGGAAGATGAAAGATTAAAGTGCAGTTTGATGGGCAATTTTTTTCCAAGAAACTACAAATCAGATGCTTGCACTGGAACTTAAACCTCCCAAAAGGCAATAGACTTCAAGCAACACTGCAGAAACAACACATGAGGAAGAATGGTAAAGGAATATGATAGAGAATTTAAGGGACTGATCTAGGAATTTGATACCTGACTGAAAGTGATAGATGCTGAAGGATCAGAGTGTTTTGAATTCCTTAAAAGGTTTACATATAAACTCTAAAACACTCTTCCATGTGAGGAAAATAGATTTATGTGGTTTATTACTGTTTAGATCTGTTTTGGTCTTACATTACTTACAAACAGTGATTTTGTTTCAGATTAACTAAGAAGTTCCCAGGAGCTTCCTGATGGAGCCTGGGCACCCGCAGCATTCATTCCTCTCTAACCTTCACATGCAACTAAAGCTGTGAACAACCTGAAGTAGCAGGACCTGCAATTATGGGCTTCTGCACCTAAGCATGCTTTGCAAAAGTGGTGCCTGATACTCAGCCTGCTGGGTTTGGAAGTACAATCATAATACTGAACTGTCACGTATGATTAAGATCACACAGGTCTATCACACAGGACCAAATAGGCAGCCTGGTGGAAATAGCTCTACCAATCTAGAGCCAAATCCCATGCTTTTTGGTCAGATCTCCCATCACCTTTGCTAGGAACAGAAAGAGTCATAACCGAAAAAAGACCCTCAGTAACTGCAGCCTTTTCCTTTAAAAGAGGCATGTTGAAATGAACTAGCACATTCTCAATCAGCATTTGATCTAGTGTTTTAGATAAACCAGAGAAAGAAGAAGGATATATTTGCTGGGAAGCTGTAGGTAGTTTCATTCCAGGTGTTTAAAAGAACCTGGCATTAGATGTAAAGTGAAAATTAAAGGAAAAAAAAATTCTTCTTCAACTGATCCTTCAGGATGAGCTGCTGCTGACACGGATGGTATAGCATTATTCATCAAAGCACCAGCTCCTTTGGGAGGAAAGGAAATCCCCTTACCTCTGTTTTCACAGAAGAATTTTAATAAAGAGCACCCTGAACCATAAACTCTGCTCCTACCCTGGCATGTAAAGCACACATCTTAAAGTTAACAGTTGGCTTTTTGAGATCTGAAGTTTTGAGGTCAGGCTGTTTCTCAGTAGTAGCACAGCAGCTATGCACTGGAGACATGAATGCATGCCAGCAATTTTGCACAGAGGGCTTGTACAATATATTAAATTCTTTATTAATTGTTTGGGAGGTAGGCAGTTGTGACCTGTCAGCAATTCAAGTGTGAAGTTTGTTGTTCTGGACAAAGGGTCCATTTCATGGTGAACTGCAATTCCAGGAATACCCTCCCAGGCCTATCTCCTATGGTCAAAGAGCCAAGTGCTGCATTATCATAACTATTCACCTTTACTAGTCAGTAGAGCTGCCTGGGAAGTACACAAGGGCAAATTTTCATAGAAATCCTGAAGTGGTTGTTCACTTTATCATAACAACATTAAAATGCAATGTTGCCTTGCTAATATCTTACTCTAGCATCAATCTACATTGAAAGGTAGGTTAGGCAGTGGTAATAAAATAAAAGAGCAGGTGACTTGGTGATGGAGGATACAGAGAAGGTGGAGTTACTGAATGCCTTCTTCGCTTCAGTCTTCACTGCTAAGGCCAGCCCTCAGGATTCCCAGACCCTGGAGGTAAGAGAGAAAGTCTGGAGAAACTAAGATTTTCCCTTGGTCAAGAAGGATTGGGTTAGAGATCAGTTAGGCAAACTGGACACCCACAAATCCATGGGCTCTAATGGGATGCACCCACGAGTGCTGAAGGATCTGGCAGATGCTATTGCCGAACCACTCTCCACCATCTTTGAAAGGTCATGGAGAACAGGCGAGGTGCCCAAGGACTGGAGGAAAGCCAATGTCACTCCAATCTACAAAAAGGGCAAGAAGGAGGACCCAGGAAACTACAGGCCAGTCAGCCTCAAGAAGGCCAATGGTATCCTGAGGTGCATTAAGAAGAGTGTGGCCAGCAGGTCGAGGGAGGTGATCCTCCCTCTCTACTCTGCCCTGGTGAGGCCACATCTGGAGCACTGTGTCCAGTTCTGGGCTCCCCAGTTCAAGAGAGACAGGNTGAGAAAGATTGATTTCAAAGTCTCAGGCCCAGAAGATCCAGTCTTTTCTGCTTTGACTTTACTGATAGGAGATATCTATATCGACAGCTTCACAAAACCTGTGAGATTTAAGTGTGTAGATAAATGGAATGCTCTGATGTCAAACAATCATTATTTCTAGTTGTCAAGACTTGTCTACTCCCTAAAACAACCAGAAATCCAGCTTATTATAATGGCATAAAATAAGATAGATTACAATATACTTTAATTTGGAAAACTTCAGTAAGCAGAAGAATTGCCCTAAGGCAATTCAAGTACTTAAATGTTATATATTCTATTTGCTGTAGGAAGGGAAAAGATTGAGTTATCCAAGCTGATATTATTTTCTACTGTAGACAAGTTTATACTTCAGTGTGAGCAGGTCTCTAATTGAAAGTGTCAAAAGAAAACATATTCTGTTACAGTTCATAGCTGAATTCTAACTAACTAACCTACCTAATGAATCCTAGGCAAGAAAACAGATGTTGGAAGCAAACCATTTTTGTGGGTTTAGGTTGATATCCTGCACCTACTTCATAAAAGGTAGAATTTGGTAAAGTACATTTAAATAGTAATACTAAAGGTGCTCACAAAGAGGCTTTCAAGAGCTAAAGCCCATATCTGGTAGTTTCTAAACGAACTAAAATTTGAAAGCCCTCTGAGCAGAGGAGTTTGACTGGTTCTAAATGGAGTGATCTGTCAAATCAGATGTATGGCATGCAAGGAAGTTATTTTTCACTCTATAGCTCATAAACGTAAGGAAGCAGCAGCCCCTATCTACCTTAGAAAATTTAACATTGCACATTTATAAGTGCTGGTGAACTGGATTTGAACGTAACTGTAAGGGGAGATAGGACCAAAACATTTACCACAGGTACTGTGTAGTTCCGTATCTCCATTACAATTTCTGAACAATGAATGCAGACCTGAGCATCAGCTGAGTGTGTCTATACTTGCACTAAACAACATTTGACTACTTTTCTACTTCAGCTGTTTTTCAGGCAAGTTTTTGCAAACCATGTTTTCAATATCACACTCCATAATGTAACATAGTTAACACTTCTGCTTTGAATTATTTGTTTCCCTTTCTTTTCTCTGTGTAGTAATACAACAGTTTATCCCTATTGTCTTTGAAATACTGCATACCTTTTAGACTTTCTGTTTGGGAACAGAAACCCTAAAACTAAGTACAAAAAAAGATGGACACTATTTTCCCACATGGTTTCCCTGTGTTTGGAGTTCTTAGTTCCTCCCTCACCTTTGAGAGAGGTAACACAGGCTAAGAGGAACCACAGACACTAGGAAAACAAATTTATCTTGTGCAAACAAAGCTTTCATCTTGTCATCTCCAGGTGCAGTATGTCTTGCTTTACTAGTTTTCAGTTACAATTAATGTTAATACCTACTTTTATTGTTTTTCTCATTCCTTTAAGGACATGTTGTAGAGAAGAAAGACAGGTTCCTTTTGGTATTCATTTATGTGCTGACAAGAGTCAGCCGGACTCTGCATCACTTGTGCAGAATCCCTTGGGGAGGGAAGTCACAGGACAGAACCACAGATCAGGTACATTGAGCTTCGTGCAGTGCTCTTCACCTGTGGAAAGAAGGCAGGAAGACCCGAGTGCAGTTCTGGTTTGCCAGTTAGCAACCTAAACTAGTACAACCCAACCAGATTTTGTTGCTTATGAGACTTATCTAACTCACCATAATACAACTGGCACATTCCTTCCAAATGTAAAATTTCAAGAAGTATCAAGAGCATTACTGCCCAGCAATATGTTGCTAAGATCACCCTTCCTGCAAAGTCACCAGGGTGGCTGCTCTTATACTCACCACCACCTCTACTGAGCTCCCACACCTGAGGAAGAACAGCAAATAATGGGCTTGGGTGGATATCTAAATGCCAATGCAACTAGTTTTCATGTGTTTTTCTTCTTCAATGCTAGTGCTCTCAGTTAAATAACTCTCTGGTAACATCAGATGTCAGGTACAAGCACAGATGTAGCCAGTGCAAATTATTGCCTAGGTGACTAGAAAAAAGCAAAAGCTAAAAATGCTTAGATAAAAGTAGCTAAAAGTAAATAATGAGAACTGAAATAAAAGAGCAGCAAAGGATATTTCAATGGTAAAGGCAAGACCAGGCATGGTAAAATAATTTGGAAAGGTGCAGATTTGAAACAGCTGATAATTTATGTGTATTGGCTAATCTGAATGAAGCATGCCAACAGTTTGTCAGATTATATTGATCTTAAAATATTGTCAAATAATTGATTTTTATATTAATATATTGCCATATAATTGAAAAACATTGTCAGATAATTTAAAATACTTAATACAGTTTGAAGAATTAAAAATAATTAATATAGTGTCAGATTAATTAAAATAATGTAAAATAATATATTTTAAATCATTTAAAATAATTAAAATATTGTCAGATAATTTAAGAAGTCAGACATATTGATTTAAAAATATCATCAGATAATTAATATTTTTCATTCTATTAGTTTTCCCGAAGTATTTTTAATCCATTCAAGAAGTATTTTTCCTTACTAGGTCTTGAATTTGAGTGACACTAACTGGAGATCTAGTTCAGCAACAACTTCCATTTCTATTTGCATAATAACATTTAATGATAAGTTTCTATTGCATTTTATTGTCACATAAAAATTCTGGTATACACACAGTTTTATAATGTTACAAAGTATCTAGACATCACTAATACAGAATAGTGTCAGCTATCCACTTCATTCTGCGTTTGAAGGTAGAAACTTAATAAATCTTCTTGAAAAAAAATCTTTTGGGAAAAAGGGACATACATGACTGAAGCAAACCACAAGGGTTAAATGCAGCCCTAGAGAACTTGCTGTAATCTCAAATATTTCAATTTATCTTGCTGTCCTTCATTATTTGGCTATGCTTTTCAAAGCTATTGATTTACAATATTATCTTTTCTCTTAAACAGCTATGGGCCTCATTAGTTTCCCAGCTGTAGTTCGCATCACCTTTCTGCAGCACCAGCCTTCAGCTTCACCTTTGTTTCTTGTCTTGTTTGGAATTTCTTATCATGCCTGTAAAGACGTTTTGTTGTAGATATTCTTGCTTATTTGTAAGCTAAATACCATGCAATCTGGAGTTGAGTAATATCAATTTCAATTTCTACAATACTAATTGAAATACCTGTTGAGACCTCAATACAAAACATGTACAGACATGCTTCATTTTGACTCCAGTGAGACTTGTCCCATGAGTCAAATGTTCAAACTTAAGCAAAATAAAGACTTGGAAGAACCTACTCCACCACCAGGTAATCCTTTGGCAGGTCAGAAATTTGTTTTCCAGGCCACTGAGTGGAACAGGCACAAGAAACATCCCAGCAGCATGTCCCACCCACCAGACTGTTGGTTATCGTAGAGAAACTGCCTTAATCTGTTGGCATTACTCCACTTGGGATAATAATTAAACATTCATTGAGCCAAAGAGAAGGAGACAAGGACTTTCAGGCTCAGTGGTTTGGGCACTGAGGTGGGAACAAGAAATTCCAGTCTCTGCTTTGCTCAGTATTTAATTATTTATAAAGCAGAACAGTTCCAAAGATAAGATTTAGAAAGACCCTCTCAAGAATAGACAAAAACCTGCAGAATATAGCATGGGGAAACCTAGATTTAAGTCCCTGCTTCTTATCAGACACGATAAAGATTCAAAGCTCAGCCTTTTACATCCATTAGAGTACTCCAAAACACTGGGCAGCTGAGTGGAACAAACATAAACATAAGTATGTCCCCAAAATCTCAGCCCTCTTACACATGACACCTCATGGGAAGGGTCCATGACTTGGGAGTGTTTAGCTTGATGGATTTGCAGCTGCAAAAGCTAGCGAGAGCCTTAGCATTTCATCAGTGTTTTGGCATGGGCTAGTAGATCCAGCTAGTAAACTGCGTGGTTAGAAATCCACTTTTCAGCAGAAACTTCAGGGTTGAACACTTAGTCAGCAGAATCAAATATGGACAGCCTTGCCCAAACTTCACTATGCTGAGTCAGTGAGGTGCATAGCATAATAGCATAAAAAAAATTACATTTTTATATAATTTTTTTATTTTCTTATTGGGTATCATCATAAGTAAATGAGATAATGTATTTCATTTTTTAAGTAAAGAAAAGACTTGCATAGGCCTTTAATCTTATATAGCTCAGCTTCCAGTTTGGTCTGATAAATATTTAAGTGAGTTAAATTTGTCATTATTATTTTACATAAATCTGTAATTGTTTAAAGTGGTTGCTTTCATTTAACTATTTTGTCTTCTTATCCCTCCCCACAAAACATATGAAAAGATTAAAGCATTTGATTTTTCTGCTCTGAAGAATAAGTTTAGAAAGGTTTAAATCAGCTACTGGACTTGAATCTGCTAGCCTTTTCAGGCCCACAAAAAATGAAGTCACAGTATTTCATGAAATTGAGTTAAAAATGCAAATAAAATTTGTCTTTTTTTCTTCCTTACCTTATAAACGTCAGGTTTTACCCATTTTCATTAAAAAGCAGCACAAATAAATAGAAACAAGATTCTTCTCTTCTTAGTAGAAAAAAAAGTATGTTACTTGCACTAATGCCAATACCCATGGCATGGCTATGGTAAGAATCTGCTGTTCAATCTGAACTTTCTTTTCAACGCTTGTTCTGTTGGACACAGACACTGAAAAACAGGGATTCCTTACCCGCCGCAGCTGCACATTGTACTGATAGTGCTAGAATAATTATTTACAACTAGAGCCAGGGGATTAGGGTTTCCAGGTTCCTGGTGAGGCCACAGATTTCCTGCATGTGCTTGACTAAATCATCCAGCTTCAGTGAGCCAGATTTTTTTCCTTAAGTATTTCAGCACCTGATCACATAGATTGACACCCAATACCTTTAAATAACTCATGCATGTTCCTTTCATTTCCACCACTGCGAAGCAGGGATAATGCTGCCTTTTCCCCATGGAGTGATGTGAAACTCAAGTCATTAACATATGTAAAATGCCTGGAAAATCTCATATTTAAACCTGTGGAGACCAATAAAGCACACTTGTATTCTTGTTTATGATTTCCTCAGGCACAACAGTGTCTTTGGAAAATGAATATTTAAAGAATGACCAAGTTCTATTCCAAATGTTTGACCAAACTACAAAAAATACCACTTCATGCTATGTGTAACATCAGCACAGTGTCTTAAAATTAAGTTCAATTTCTTTTCCACATATACTGAAAACATGTATCATGATTCACTGAAGAGAAAGAAAGTCTGGGAGAGACATGTTGGAAAATATGAAAAAAGTTATACACTGCTGAAGCAGTGCACATTTTTCAGAAAACAAATAGTTATATGCAGTGAAAATCTACACAATACTTTCAAATGTTTTGTTGTTCTGTGAAAGAATGAGACTCTGTGAAAATATATTGATGTCCACTCTTATTTTACCCAAAGGTTTATACCAAACTAGTGGAAATGTAACTGTGAATTAATAAAATGCTAAACAGTTTTTAGCTGGAATAAAATGATTGTATATTGTGCATAGTTAATTCACAGAATAAATAAACAAGTTTTGTATAATAAATAAGTTTAGAGTATTGCTGCCGTAGTGACACGTCACCTGTAACTTGGTTTAGCTCAAGTGATGTGTAGATTTTCAGTGTAACACAGCATACTCAAACAGGTGCATCACCTGCTTCTTTGCTAACGTAGTACAGAATCTAATTCCTGAACAGAAACAGGAATTAAATGTATCATCTCTGTGTTATGTTTTAGTATATAAGGGCTTTAAGTGGTTATTTATTAATTGATGTTCTAAGCAAGTTAAGGATACTCATATTCTGTCATATAACTACTTTGGAGATAGTCAAGAGACATTAATCTAAAGAAACTCCTGATCTGATGACTCCACAACCATATTAAAATATGTACTAAAATAATAACTTTCTATAAACATAGTTTTAATCATGTTTTTGAAATTTTTCACTTGCATCTTAATGGCATCATATGATCAGTCTTTTTTTCATCTGGGAATACAGTAGCATGTGCACGTACATCTCCAATTGTGAGACAGCTTCACACAATTCTAAAAATATATCTGATATGAAACACCGACTCACAAAACACCTTCTAATAGTGACCATTTCAAGGCAAAAATCTTAATCCCAGAAGGACCCCTTGGCATTTCTCCACAACACAAATCCAGAATGAGGAACTTCCCCTCTGACCTCTACGTCTCAAAACCCTGCTTTCCAATGACTTGATCTCTTTAGAAGAAGTTCCCAGTGCTTGTTCAGTTTCCTCAGGCTTCTCCATCCAGGCAGATTATTCAGAAGCAGTGCCCCTGCCTGAGTCAGATTCTTTCTGCCCTCCATATTTATATATATTTTTTGTATATGTCATTTGTGTATGATTTGCTCTCATTATTTTTGAGACTTACTAAACAAAGTTAGCATCTCCTGGTCATCTGCCATATACAGTTTCCTCTGCAATATATGTGTTTTTGCCACGTACAGACTGTCTTAATGCTTCTGTCCTTGGTAAACTACAAGAGTCGGCACATTCATTTATTCATATGTAGCAAATGGAGAAAGGAACCAACATGGAAAGGTTAATGTTGGGTTCCTGAAGCTGTAAGACTTTGGGAATTTTTTTAAACTTTATGTCCCCATATGAGAAAAAGGAAGATCATCAGCCAATATAGTACAGAAATTCAGAAGATCTCATTAGAATATTTTTATTTCCCCTTTTTCTCCTACAGCACAAATGCATACGAAGACAGATTTGGGAACTCATATTCTGGTATTCATCTACATCAACCTCAGGAGAAAATCGCTTCTCAGCAGAGGAAGACAGATACCCTCTGTCCCAGTCAACAAGAAATGACTCACTCCCTTCCCCAGTCCTTTTGTCATTGAATTCAAGAACCATGTAGTGTTATTGTCAAAAACAGTAGCAAATCACAAATCACAATCAAGGTGGAGGAATGAGATGTAGCTTCATCTGGGAAGCTACAGCCACAGTTCTAAAAGTAGAAACAAGGGGTGGAGCAGGCTAGAGGTTCCCTGATGAGAGGTAAAGCAACCTTCCTGCTGATTAGACCTATCACTCATGAACAGGTTTTGTCTCTTAGAGAGCAGGGAGCTTTACTTTAAGTCAATCCAACTCTCTTAGTCCTACCTGTGTTTCCTATGTGAGCGCTGACAGTATGCTGGAGGTGACCCATAGCAGAAGTGGGTGATCAGATGAGAAGTTACTTCAGTATGCTGGAGGCTCAGAAGGAATAATAAAGGTGGAAATAAACACATGAATAAAGATCCATATACTGGAAACAAGCACAGTTTTGTATCGAGGTCAACAGGAAAGCTCCAGCCTCTTTGACAAAGAACATCCCAGGAAGGAAGACCTGTAGCAAAAGCTTGGGTCCAGCTCCCAAAGAGAGGGAGAGAAATGACTAGGTACAGATTCTCAGTCCTAGAAAGGAAGACAGGTGATAAAAGACTACAAGGAAGCAAAATATACGACTAGCCTAGTCAGAGATTTAGCTTCTAGGGGAAAAGAGAAAGCAGCAAGAAAACCATATGGGAGATAGGGATAAGACTTACTGGATTGCATTCTGATGTCTCTACATATGTCAGAAGTATAGGAAGAAAGGAGAAGCACTGAGAAACTGAGCATGCAGCCAAAGCCGTGGCAGAACTGACATAAAGGAAAGAGGTAGAACAAAGTGTGAGATAAGTACTGGTATAAGAGTACAAATTACTTGCAAAGAACAGAAGGCAAAATTCAAGAACATACTTTTTCAGTATATGTAGTTATTCTGAGCAGCAAGAACAGGTCAAAGGGTAAAGAAAAATGAAGTGAAGAAAGAAGAGTAATGTCATGTTAGGGTTCTATACCTACTTAACTGTGGGAGAGAGGTAGTAAGTCTAATGCTACCTTAATCTAAGTCCCAGCCACTTAAATACCCTTTTAGACAAACTTGCGAAGAGATAATTTGATAAAACAAAGGAAAAGTACGAAAGAAGAAAGAAGAATTGAGTAAGTATCTGAAGGTGGAAGATAATTTACAGGAGTTAATGAGAAATTTGGTGTGGTTCTAATAAATAAAAATGCCAAAAGTGGGATAGCATCCTACAGAAAAGCAGACTTCAGTAAACTCTGGAAATTGATGAATAGTATCTCTTGACAGATAGCAAAGGATTCAAGGAGCACCAGCTATAATTTAAGAAGAGGTGTTCAAAGCACAGCAGCAAAGTGTGACCTTCAAAAAAGAAAAATTAGGGTACATGTTGAGAGTACTTTATAGGTAAGAGACTCATAAGCCCCATAAGACCTATTAGGAGCTTTTTAATTATTTAAAAATAAGAAAGAACTTAAAATTGGAAGGCACATAGCTGAAGTTAGCCATCAGAGCCCAATTGTACGATGCAAAAATAAAAACTACAGGTAATCCAACTTTCAATGGAAAGGACACATAAAAAATACACATAAAAAGTTCCACAAATGTAATATCAATGAGAATATGCAAGGGGAATTAGAAGAAAACAAATAATGAGACATGATATATTTTCCACTCCAGTCCTCACATATATAGATAGATACCCTGGGTGCCTTTATTCAGGTAAATAAAAGGTAGCTATGGAAAATTCCGTATCTCCAAAAGGCAGCTGATATTACTGAAAGCCTCTTTGGAATTATTTATATTTACCAACAAACATTTTCTATTATGAAACTACAAAAATTATAACTAGTATCACATAAAAGATTTTGGATGGCATTCAATGTTGTATATGGCAACTGGCACAGTAAATCTGAACGTCCAAACACTGGATTAAGAGACGTAATGCAAAACTTTCAGTTCATACTGGTTTTACTCCTATATCACAAACTTTGATTTTTCCAGTGACTTTCAGTAATTTTAAAAATGGTACTCTTCTATAAAAATATTAAATAGGCCTACTAATTAACACTATAGGTAAATATAAACCTTAGGGTTGCCTTACCACCATCCTACACGATACAATACTTGGGTTACAGTGTTTCTCTTTGGATTTAGTAAGAGAATATGGATGGGATTCAGAAACACTTCAGAGACTTTGGAGGAAAGGATCACAACTAACAATGATCAGAATGCTTTGCAACAAATTGCAAAAATTACCTGAAATCAGGTAATCTTCCAGTTTTTCTGTGTCGTATTTGAAGTACAGAAGGTCTAAACCTTTTAGTGTATTTGTAATATNTTGGAGGAAAAGATCACAACTAACAATGATCAGAATGCTTTGCAACAAATTGCAAAAATTACCTGAAATCAGGTAATCTTCCAGTTTTTCTGTGTCGTATTTGAAGTACAGAAGGTCTAAACCTTTTAGTGTATTTGTAATATAGTATGTGCTGTTCAATCATTTTTACTACTTCAATATTGCCTTCTTGATGAAACTTCTCAGGGGAAGAATAGTAAGGGAGGATGTGGCGTAAGATGCAACTTCCCCTCAAAATATATGAAGTCATTTGCTATTCATTGTACTGGCAACTATGAGGATGCATCAATTAAAAATGTATCTAGCAAATGGGAAAAAAACCCACTCATTATTGGTATGTGTTCTATTTAATCCATTCTTCCAAAGTCACACTGCCTCACTTCGTGCTCCAGTCACACTCCTACACAGCAACAGCCACCTGTTCTGAAGAGCACCCTTTTGCTCACCTCTGGTTAGAGTAAGTCTCATTTTTTTAATATCTTCCCAATATTAACAGACTGAGTTACTACAATAGTAAATACAAAAGGTGATCCTTTGATGTCTCCCTGGCATTAAAAACTGTATTCTTTACATTAACAAGCAAGAGACAAGGTTGTTTTAATAGAATTGAAGCTAGGGTTTGATTTGGAGTACTTCACTGATTGCAGAAAGCTGTTCTGCTTTTCAGCTTTTGATTTTTTGTTTCTTCAGGTA
The DNA here is from genome assembly GCA_013398225.1 of Steatornis caripensis. Lineage (NCBI taxonomy): Eukaryota > Metazoa > Chordata > Aves > Caprimulgiformes > Steatornithidae > Steatornis > Steatornis caripensis. Next base: position 138,894 of record VZSC01004335.1, read on the forward strand.
ATCATTCTCTATGTACTACTATTATGTTGAAAAGCAACAGCCTACCTAAGAATCCTGTCATTAGCCTTCAATCTAAAGTAAGTTAGGAATATATATATGTGTATATATATATATATATATATATATATATATATATATATAATCCATATATATCCATATATATATTTTATCCAATCATCATTATGATTCATGATGCATTGGAAAAGTTTCTCATAGTCAGTGAATTTCTTGACGAAATTGGGGCAAGGGCAAGGGGAAGAAATGCATTCCAAAGCACACTCAAATAACAGGTAAGTAGGTTAGGAAAGTTTGTTTGTTTCTTTGCTGTAAAAACATTCTAGACAGGATAAAGCCAAGATACTTGAAAATAATATGAAATACGCATATAAAAATCTTTATTGAAATAAAAAGGAACAAGAGGTACAAAGTAATTCAGAGAAACCTAATGATTAAGGATCTGATTTGGGATGCAAAAGACCCAGTTTTCAGCCCTTGGTATGCATTACTTAGTTGCAGGAGTCTCTGGCCTCCCCAATGACTGTTGTAACTTCTAAGCTGATCTGACAAATTGTGACTAAAGCTGTCCTGTGCAGTTCTGATTGTATAAATAACTGAATGGTTTTTAGAGCAGAAATTTGAACCTCATTCTTCTCAAATGAGTGCTCTTAACTGCTGGATGGTACAGTTCCTCTTCTCACTACTTTTCTCCGGTTCAATAATTATTCAATATTTTATATAAAATGGAACCATTCCAAGACAGCAGCAGAACAAACTGTGTTTTCTTTTCATTCAGCTCTTTACCGTGAGTGCTGCTACACTGTCATGTGTTCCTGTTAAAAACATGCCTGGCTCAGCACTATGCGGTCCGTCAAATTTACTTTAGAACCATATTTTGAAGGACCTCTTTTTCCCATTGGTCTTATTGCACATCCTATCTTGTCATCCCGTCAGTAAATTTTGAACAGTCTCCTCTCTAACTTTTTGCAACACCTCCATTCTCTGTAAAAGGTTGGTCCATTTTCATCACCAGATTTTTCATAAGTTTCAGTGTGATCAAACTTTATTTCCATTACTTGATCTGTTGTTGGCATACAAGACATCATGGTAAGGAGCAAGTGATTAACTTACAAACTATCAAAACAACAGAGGAGAAAAGGAAGCCAACAAAAGGTAATATGACATTACTTCAAAGTGTAATGAATGCAAAGGCTAGTATCCTACTCTTTTTGGTATTATGTGGCACAGCAAAACTCTTAGGCTTTTGAAATAGCAAGCATATATGCATCTTTGCTGTTTTTAAAAAAATAGAAAGTTATAAAAAGTAATACTAAATAAGATACTAAAGGAATATTTATTTCTAAAAAAAGGACTACAAAGAAAGCCTGAAACTTTTTTATTTTAAAATAGAAGGCCATTCTGAGGTGAAAGAAATTCCATCAGGACAGCAACGAAATATGGACAATACTCAAGAAAGGGAAGAGAAATCATCACTATGTCCTATGGCTAAAGCGTATTTCAAAGTGATTTATAATTCTCTTACGCTGCCTTTAACCAAAGTCCTTAAAGGAAAAATCTTAAGTGTAGCCTTTGAGGTTATGACATCCATAGGAATGAGGCTGATTAGTGAACCTTTTTGCTGTTCTGTATAACAACTCAAAGAAATCTCAATTGCAGTAAGATTTCAGGAGAAAGCTTTTGAAGAACACCATAATTAGGATGGAACAGGAACTTTTTCAGTTTACAAATTAAAACAAGAGCATGTTATTTTTATGTTTGCTTAAAAATTAAATTATTACCAGCTGCTAACAAACATGTTTGAGGAGGAAAGCTTGTGCACTCAAGAAACTCATATCAGCTCAACAGTCAGTTCCTCTGTGTGACAGTTATCTGAAACATGCACACCATTCCGTATTCCAATGTATGGACACATCATGACATGCAAACTCTGATAGTATTTCTTAGAGATGGATATGTTATTCCACTGAGGTTTCAAAACCAACCTATTCTTAGGCATTCTGTTTAACCTGTAGCAGCTGTAGTCTTTGCACCCACACTTCTCAGGTTCTCCCACCTTTTTTAGTTTGTCTACAGCATTTTGAAATGCTGGGCTTAACAGCCTCAGGTGTAGGAATCCAGAGCTTTATTTCCTTAATGATCCTAAATGCCAAAGTGTATCTGAGTCAGTCTTCTTCAATACACGGTTGAAATAAGTACTGGATGGGATTATAGGTTAATTGCCATACTGCTGAATAACTAAAATCTTTCTTATTCAGAAAACTAAAAAATCAAGACATCAGATATTTAGTCAGCATTTTCCCTCACTCTAGAAGGAAAGCTCATCTGCAGTTATTCTCCAGTGCCAGAGAAAGGAGCAACTTGTGGAGTCTATACCATTTTCCTGAAATGTTCATAGAATACAGTGCATGTTGAAGGAATGAGGTAATAAGGTGGTCATTTTGAAATCTTGGCTGCTCCCAATAGGCACATTTTTCTTTTCTGCTTTTCTTACTATAATACTTCCCAATTCACTTAGTACAGAAACCCAGCAGATGTAGACAAAGATAGTTCTGTCTTTGGTCAGTGAGATGGCCCAAACCATAACACTCCCATCTGTCACTGTTTTCTGGAATCATTACTTTCAGCAAATTAGAGTTCTAAATTTGGTCTGAAGGCTGGAAGGCAAGCTTAGTGGCCCAAGAGAATAGTATCACAAGCCATTGTTGACTATTTTCTTATGTCTAAAGTGAAGTCTTAATTATGGTATCACAAGGCATTATGCCAAGAATCTCATTTTGTTCGAGCAATCCCATTATCCAACTTTCTGCCTTTTGTGATTCAGGTAGATTGAATTTTTTCATTTCCCCTTTCAGCAGTGATGTAATTCCACTTGTACTCTTTTCCACTACCATTTCTTGGTAAATTGATTACTTTGAATGTTGTTTTGTGTTCACTTTCCAGAATTAGCAGAAGAAATGTTCTAGTAGATGAAGCATTTTTAAGTAAAATCCACTTTCCTTTGGAATGTTATACGTGATTTCATAAAAAGCTCACTCTATTTTTCAGCTGTTCAGCAGACTGTAGTAAAACAAGAACGGATACTGTAGATGCAGAAACATAAGTAGTTAGAAGCCTTTTATCCTAAGAGGCCTGTGCCTAAACTCTGCCTAACCTGCACTTGTGCTCGTTCAGTTCAAAATTGTAAATCAGTGCAGCTGAATTACACCTTTCCTGCCAGGCATCCAGGACTGAAGTATACAGACTTGAAAGGTAGAGATAGAAAAAGTGGCAGAACTATGTCTGAGGAACAACCAGGACCTGTCATTCTACATATTGAGATTGACAAGTCTGCAGATGTATATCATATATTCACTCCGTCAGGTTCTGTGGCTTCCCTTCCTTTTTTCCAGCTGTTTACTTGTAACTGTTGAGCAGCAGCTAGAATAAAACAGCTCTCCATTTAGAGGTGACAGGGGCACAAAATAAGCCACACCCAGAGAAGCATCTTTGATTTTCTTTTCCAGGGCAGATTTCAGTTACATCAGTGGAGCAGGAGAAGCTGACACCATTCCCCGTCACAGCTGAAGAGCTTCAGCAAATGACAACAGGAAAGTGCACACACTTCCACTGAGAACTCAACTGTCGTTATTGCAAGAAAGAGAACTCCTTCTGGTATCTATGGACTTCTGTTGAAAACTTTCTAGAAAGCAATATTCTCCCTTAAAGTTTCAATGTAAAAGTTATTTCATTTGCAGTGACTTATTTTATGATGAGATGAAACATTCCTTTTTTTTTCTGAAGGGCCTTCATTTATTTTTCATCTCATTTTTCTTATAAAGGACCATGCATCATGTGCTGGCTCATCCTTTCTTTCAGTGTAAAGAGAGATGAGAAAGATTCCAATCTCCTTTTTATTATTTCATGTGTTTCATCTTTTTCTTTACATAATGCAACAGGGGCTATAAAAAATATATTTTGCCTGTAAATATATATACATATTTCCAGATATCAAAGGCTGAGATGTGGTCTGGCATTTTTAAAAGACATGTAACATGGTGGGACGTAGACTGTAATTGCTATGATGTAACAGACAAACTATTTGGCTAGTGCAAATGCTACTTCCTTTCTCAATTAAGTCAGCTACTGCTTAATACCACAGGCTACATCCTGAAGAGAGGAAATGTTCAGCTTCCAGGAGGAGACAATAATTTATTCCTCTAAACTGTTAATTAAAATACAAACACAATGGCTTTCTAATCAGATTTAGCCTGCATTATTGGTTCTGGTTTTTGAAATGGAGATTGTTGTTGGCAGCTGCAGGCTGCACACAAAAACTTAAGACATAAAAGACTAATTTCTATCTTATCACATGGAAGTGCAAATTACCCCCTTTCCTTATCATGAACAGAACTAACTGCTTAAGTTCCAGAATACCACTGCAGAATTAGGCCAACACGCTGGGATAATTTCAGTGTTGAAGAATCAGCAGTAAATTTGTGTCTCCAGTAAAGGCAAACCAATGAATAAAAACATATAAGAGAAACTAGTAATATGTGTGGGTTTGCTTTCAAAAATACTCAAAGGTTGGTATTTAAGACAGTATTGTGTTCTTTCTCATACCTGCTTACTTTTGGAAATGCATGTGGAAGCTTTTTGTACAAAACTGAGCGGTTGGATTACCCTTACGACATTTGAAAGCATTGTATTTCCATATTTTTCCAGTATTATAAGAACAGTAGTTTTAAAGCAAATATACAGAGGCCCCATTTAGCCATATAGCTTGCTGGGGAGACAAGTGACTAATGCACACAAGAAAAAGCCAAAAATCCCTGCAAATATTCGTCTGAGCTATTAAATGAAATCACTGACAAGATTTTTGCATCCCTGTTGTTCTTATTGTCCATTAGTCACAGATGAATTGAGTTACCTGTCATGAATACTCATCAGAACAGTAAATTTAAGTGGCAATATATTCATAAAAAGCATATTTCAAATTGGTGTTTACCATATTCAACAACAGAACACAATGGAGATAAAGCTGCAAAATTGGTCACAGCAGCCTGAATTTGGAATATTCAAAACCAACTCTGAAATAAGTTTTAGACCTTGTATAAAGTAAAATGTCAAACACACTTGTAGCCACAACTAGGCATAAACTAAATGGGTTAAATATATTATTTGTCTACGAACCAAATTTTTAAAAAATCTTAGAATATTTAAGGCACTGTCTGCTGTGGAATTTAAGACTATGCAGTCTTCTTTGCAAGCAAGTCTGTCATCTTTTTTTTCATTCTAATAAACACAGGTATTAAAAATCAAAAAGTCTTGTGTGATCATCTGTGCCATGGCTCTAAAACTGTTATTACTTTCTGTAGAATCTTGAAGGCTGCATCACATGTTTGTAAGTGGGCACCATGCAAGTTAGATGTCATATGGAATGCAGGCTAGCTAGGGATGGTTCTGGTATCCCAATAGCCCAGTGTTACATCTTCCAGGCCTGAGCAGGTTCCTAAAACACCCTTGTCATTAAAGATGTCACTAGGCCCCTATGCACAGACTGCCACAGTAGAAATCTGAATAACCTAATGTTAAAGAATTCCAGAACTAGAGCTGATATCACTGCTTTTATAAACTCTCCCAGAGTGAACAATGTGAAGTTTTAAAGATACTCCCTTCCCTATATGTGGAACAACATTTTTCCTGACATGAATGTCATTACCACAAAAGACCCAGTCCTGGAGATGCTTCTTGTACATTAGCACCAATAATATTTAGTGCACAGAAGAATTCTTGCAACACAGTATAACAATTCTCTAGAGTTCAGTCCTTACAAGGAGTATATACAACACAGCAGAGTAAATTCCCTTCATGGACAGAGTACTTTACAAAGCTGGCATAGACTAAACATTTCCATTTTCTGTCTGAACATGCCTTAGAAGTAATAATTCCTAAGTCATAAAGCAATTAGTTAAGGCATGTGGGTGCAGATGTACTTCTGCAGCCCTGAATGCTGCATGTTGTTGCGAGTTCTTCTGTATTTCAATTCACTCTCACTCTAATCTGAAATTCTCATGTTTAGTTGCAAGAAGCCTAGAAAGATTTCTTTTTTTTTTTAAGCCCAGCATTTAAAGGTCAGTATAACAGAACATCTCAATCTTGCATTTGAATATGTAAATCTGAAGACTAAAGACAACAAGGAATCTGGCCTTTAGTTCTTTAAGAGTTATCAGAGGAGTTTCTTTAATTACTAACTTATTAAATATAAATCTGTACATCTAAAGTATCTTTTGTCGTTGAAGAAAACATAATACACAGAAACATATTTAATATCCTATTAAAATGTGGGTGGGGGGAAGCAAAAAAAGGCAAGAGAAGAAAGCGTGCATTAAGATTCAGTCAAATTGGAGACAGATTATAGATAACTCCTGGCTATTTAACAAAGTGCCACACACAGGAGCCTTTCTTCAGAGAGCTCACTGTTTCTAAGCCCTACTCACACATGACTGAGAGTATTTCTTGAGGTGACATAGGCTGTATATACCAACCTCCATCAGAGGAACAAGCTAACGACATAAGATAAAGAGTCTGCAAGTAGAACGTCCTGGATCAGTAAGCAACATGAACTGTTCCTGTTTGCAATCGACATAATACTGCCGTTCATTGCTTTCCTCTTCTGTGTATTTACACGTGGAATGGTTCAGCTACCCACAGCTGAGCTAACTAGAAAGATGTGGACGGGGTAAAAGACAGGGCAAAAGTAGAATGCAATTGGTGAGCAAAGTGAGGTCAACCAGCAAGCGGAATCTCAGCAAGGATGAGGCTGAGGGGAGCAGAGGAGGCAGCCAAGCGGTGAGGGGAAGTGAATGCCCTGGGACAGAGCTCTGTAAGGAACACTGCTAACTTCTATTTTGGGAGAACAACCTAATGCTGAATCTACTCCTTCATGGCGTGAAGAAGAGGGTAGTACTTTCATGCAGCCACAGAAATCACAGATTGAATGACAAATTTAAGCTGACAGGCATCTCTGGGGACCAGCTACTACAAATGCCTGCTCTAAGGAGGAGTAATTGCAGTACTCCTCTAAGGAGGAGTAATTGCAGGAGTAAATACAGTAAATGTACTAGTATCTTAGTGCCCTCATCATGAAGACTTATTTTCCCTTCATATCCAGTAAGAATTGCCCTTGATGTAAATTGTGACTATTGCCTCCTCCTCTTTTGCTGTGCAGCACTAAGAATAACTGGGCTCTGCCTTCCTTCTAACCTCCCTTTAGGTTGTGGAAGTTTGCTGTTGGATGCCCTTTCTCTTCTCCAGACCAAAGAACTCTGGTTCTGCCAGCCTCCTTCCGTGTCATAGATAACAGTCTCCTAACCATCCTGCTGGTTCTCCAACACACACTTCAGTTAGCCTGCATGCTCTGTACCCCAGACCCTGTATCTCAAAAACAGACTTAAGTGTGCAGTTTAGAGGGAGATACTGTTTTTCACTGTCCCGCTGTCTACACTCTTGCTCATGCAGCCCAGTACATGATTAGACTTCATTGCTAACCTATATTCATCTTGTGTACCAGGACCCATAGCTCTCTTCCACAAAGCTGCTACCCACACAGTTCCTGGCCAGTATGGTCATGTGCAGTTATTCCACCCAGATGCAGGACTTTACGCTTGCTTCTGTAGAACTCCCTGAAATTCCTTTCACACTGTTTCCCCAGCCGGTCTATGTTCCCTTAAATAGAAGCCTTGCCCTCACATCTATCTACTGCTCCCCCAATTTTGGTATCATCTACAAACTCACAAGGATTTTGCTCTATCCCATTATGCAGATCCATTATCTCTTGCTGATGAAGATGCTAAATAGTACTGGTTCCAACACTGCTTTCTGAGCAACATCACTTGTAACTGGCTGTAAATTAGAAAGAAGAGAGTGGGGAAAATAATTATACCTCGCAGTACTGGAACTTTATTATTGTTGAATTTAATCTTTTTTTATCACTTTCTAAAGCCTTCTTAGCTGATGTGCATCTTTTTTTCTTCTAGTGTTTCTGCTCCTTTAAGGCTTTGTTTTAACTTCCACATTCTATTAGATATCTAAAATACCTCCATCACCTGAAAACAACAAGCCCTATTCATTGACTTGAGTGGGTTTTGTCAGAAGGAGTCACACTCTGTTACCCAGCTCAGGAGGAGTGAATTACAATAATGTTACCTGCTTATCCTAAACTGAAGGTACTACACCAAAACCCAGCCTAGAGCTGAAGACAATGCTTTCTGCAGTACTGATAGGGTCGAAAATTTTACATATAGAATCATAGATTCATAGAATGGTTTTGGTCAGAAGGGACCTTAAAGATCATCCAGTTCCAACCCCCCTGCCATGGGCAGGGACACCTTCCACTATACCAGGTTGCTCAAAGCCCCATCCAACCAGGCCTTGAACACTTCCAGGGAGGGGGTGTCCACAACTTCTCTGGGCAACCTCTTCCAGTGTCTCACCATCCTCACTGTGAAGAATTTATTCCTAATGTCTAATCTAAGTCTACCCTATTTCAGTTTAAAACCATTATCCCTCATCATATCACTACACTCCCTGATAAAAAGTCCCTCCTCGCCTCTCCTGTACGCTCCCTTTACGTACTGGAAGGCGGCTATAAGGCCTCCACAGAGCTTTCTCTGCTCCACACAGACCAACCCCAATTCTCTCAGCTTGTCCTTATAGAGGAGGTGCTCCAGCCCCCTCATCATCTTCATGGCCCTCCTCTGGACCTGCTCAAGCAGGACTCTGCCTTTCTTATGTCAAGAACTCCAGAACTGGACACAGTACTCCAGGTGGCATCTTGCCAGAGCAGATTAGAGGGGCAGAATCACCTCCCACGACCTGCTGGCCTCGCTTCTTGTGATGCAGCCCAGGGTTCAATTGGCTTTCTGGGCTGTTAGAGTGCATTGCCGGCTCATATTCAGTTTTTCATCCACTGATAGCCCCAAGTCCTTCTCTGCACCACTGATCCCAATCCACTCATTGCTGAGCCTGCATCCATGTTTGGGATTGCCCTGACTCAGGTGCAGAACCTTACACTTGGCCTTGTTGAATTTCATGAAGTTCACACAGGCCCACCTTTCTAGCCTCTCAGGGTCACTCTTGGTGGCTTTCCTTCCCTCTTGAGTATCAACACCACCACTCAGCTTGGTGTCATCTGCAAACTTGCTGAGGGTGCCCTCAATCCCACTGCCCATGTCCCTGACAAAGATGTTATATAGTACTGGTCCTAGCATGAACCCCTGAGGGACAGCACTCATAACCATTCTCCACGCAGACTTCAAGCCATTGAGTGCAATTCTTTGAGTGCAACCATCCAGCCAATTTCTTATCCAGTGAGTTGTCTAACCATCAAATCTTTATCTCTCCAATTTAGAGACAAGGATGTCATGCGGGACAATATAAAATGCTTTGCACAAGTCTGGGTACATGATGTCAGTTGCTCTTCCCTCATCCGCCAGTGCTGTAACTCCATCATAGAAAGCCATCACATTTGCTAGGATTTGCCATGCTGGCTGTCACCATTCACCTCACTGTTCTATGTGTACTTTAGCACAGTTTCCAGGAGGATCTGCTCCATGATCTTGTCAGGCACAGAGGTGAGACTGACCAGCCTGTAGTTCCTGGATGTGAGAATATGAGAACTTCATATCAAGCACTCATGTCAGAATCTTCCAAAGTAAGGGAGGAGTGTTCTTCAGCATTATGTGAGCTGAGAAAATTTTATTAAGAGTACTTAAGTGTAGGAAGAGCATGAACAGCAAGGAAATACATGGTTAAAAGTTTTGATTCAGTTCACCACTGCTTGTATCTATTTCAAGAACTGGTTTTAAAAACAATATGAGTGGTATAATGTTCTGAAAGGACAAGAACTTCAGGAAATTCCAAGATCCTTATTATTTCTGATTATACATTACCTGGATCCACACCACTTCCTTTGCTTTTTCAAGCAATAGTTTTGCTTGCCATAAAAATGGAGGGAGAGTGAGGAGGACGGGAAAGAAAAGCAAGTTGTTTTTCTATTCCCTGAACTGAATTAGGTGGCATAAAATGAAACCAAGTCCTAACAGCCTTTTACTGAGGCCTGACCTTTTTGCTTTTTCACATTCAGCCTCTCATCATGAGCAGATGCAGAGAAGAGACTTAAAGACCCACTACAAAACTTCAGTACTAATCCTTTCTTTAAGTTTCATGCCAAGGGCAAGTAATACTATACGCAAATCTACACACAGCAGAAAGTTGAGGAAACCTGGATCTCTAAGAAACCTCACGGACATAAACAGACAAAGAACATTTGGAAAGCACATGTTTGTCAATGCAAGAAACTGATACCCTGGAAATGCTCGTAGTGACAAAGATTAACAGAAGTTTTAACCCAGATGTCAGAAATCTTCATAATACAAGTGGCCAATTCCACCTACATGTGTTGCAAGCAGAAAATGGAACATAAGGAACAGTTCAGAGATTAAAAATATGCATTTTCAAAAGAATAATTGTAAATTATTCCAATTACAATTGTAATAACATTGTATAGTTACATATCTCCACTTGACGCACCAATAGAAACAGCAGAGACCTGATCCTCCCTAATTTATCACAAGCAATGTGCAGCAAATTTAAGACCAGTGTTTGGTCAATAATTATTAAATAAGCCCTGATCTATATTCAAACACTTCCTTGAGGTGCATGAATAGTATTTTGGAGCAATGTGGCCTATTGATGTTTTCACTGCGACATTCTAACACTTGAATCAGAAATTTATGTTTGCCAATACCAGAATCAAAAAATTAATTCTCCTCTACTGAACTGAATCCTTTTGATTTGAATTTCAAAATAGTTTTTGCAGTTCTACAAAATTTAAAATGAATCTACCACAAAAAAGAAATTAAACAGCAGGATAAAAATAGCTCTAACATCTAGCTAGATCAGAAAAACAAGTAACATTTTCTCCCAGCAATAATGACTTGTGAAACTGATATTTAACCGTTATAACAATCCATCCCTTTATTAATATATTTTAGGGAAGATCTTTTGGCAGGTAAGACCTAGAATGATTCAGGGGCCTCAATTATCCATGAAGTTTTGAGAAAGCAGATCTAAAGGGAATGGTAAATTGAGAAGTTTTATGGCCAAACTAAATGTCTGCTGTTGTCTCTTGAATGGCTTATTTAAGTTTTTATTATGTTACCACTCGTCCCATATGTTGTTTTCATTAGTGACTCAGCAAAAAGGGCAGTCTTCATGACCCCTGACTCTGGTGCCTTTTATGTGAGTATATCTGGAGCATCCTTGGTGCATTATACAACTGTCCAGAGTGCTAAGCACAAAAACCAGCCCCCATATATTAGAGCAAAGAAAGAGACCAGGGAGAAGAGGAGAAGGAAGAGAAAGGGACATGATTCAGATCTGATCAACTTGTCTGGTTGTGCTTGAGCAAAGGCAAGGTAAGTTCTATAAAATGCCTGCAGGAAAGAAAGAGAAAGAAAGAAAGAAAGACAGAAAGAAAGAAAGACAGAAAGAAAGAAAGAAAGACAGAAAGAAAGAAAGACAGAAAGAAAGGAAGGAAGGAAGGAAGGAAGGAAGGAAGAAAGAAAGAAAGAAAGAAAGAAAGAAAGAAAGAAAGAAAGAAAGAAAGAAAGAAAGAAAGAAAGAAAGAAAGAAAAGTTTAGTGGATATTTATGTTATTTACACAAATTTAGAGTGACCCAACTACTGCTTAATAATTTGCACCAATCAGTCATTATTTGTGTGTTACATTTTCCTGAACTGGAGGATTTCTGCTGGGGGAGGTCTGTTGTGTAGAACTGCCTGATGAGCTGTCTGGATCATACAACAGGGGAGAGGCAGTAGTACCTTGAAGTGTCACCTTCCCCCAGCACAAACCTCTCCATATTAGCGCTGTGCTACTTCCAGCTCCCTGAATTATACTAAATAGCAAATCTCTACACAGAGGCAAGTCATCATTTCAGGATGTTATATGATGTACATATTAACCAGCTTCAATATTCTGTGTATGTTTGGGAATTTTTGTTTCTAAGTTATATTCTGTAGGAGTTAGATGGAAGTTGTGATTATTTAAGAAGGGTACCAGAAGCCACAGAAGCGAAAGATAACATAAGTGTTGAAGTGCAGTGCCATTTCTGATCCTTGGTGTTGCTGGTGAAGAAAGCATGATTATTAATAGCTGTTTCAAAAAATGTCTTCATGTCTGCCATCTTGTTAAACAGCCTCTCTCTTATGCACTTTTGGGTTAAGAGGTATTCAGGTGTCCCTTAGTATCTGCTGCAACGGTTTGGGACCTGCTCTGAGCTGCACACAATTTCTGGTGGATAGAGAAGAAGAGAGGAGAGTCACCAGACCCATTCTCAGTACATGTCCTCTGCCCACAACTGAAGTGTTAGCAGTAAAGAGCAGTTCTGGCAGCTCTAGACATGACCTTTCCCTTAAGGTTCCTGGAGATAGTTTTCTTTTCTTTAATGCCCACAGACCTAGGCAGAAAAGCCATTCCACAGTTCTCTTCTCACACATCAGTGTGGGAAAGACAGTTCTTTACTTAACCATTGCCTCTGACACATAAGCACACACACCCCTACTTAATATACATATATAACATTAATGAACTGTTTAATTTAAAATACACCGAGTCTTGCCCTCTGTTTAGCCCTGAGGACTAATATACGACAAACCTGGCCTGACCTTTTTCCAAAATCTGGTTTCTTGTTTGCTAAGCCGAGAGGAAAATCTTTATGGTAACTTTGGAAGAAATCCATTATTATCTGAGGAGCAGCTCTGAAAGCATCCAATCCTTTATTTGGTCACCAATTTTTGGCTACTCCTTTAAGAAATGTGAAACAGGATTAATTTCCCCAACTATGAATGTCTACACTGTAGCCACCTACATCAGAGCTAGTCATCTGGACTCCCTGAGCGGTGGGAGGGAAGAAACAGGCACTTGTAAAAAGCAACAAATCTTGCTTATTTTAGACATCTCTCTCTGCATGCATTTGTTTTTCTTCATTTGCTAGAAAAGCTCAGAGATCTCAAAGACATCTATACTGTAGATTTCTGAAGACGAGCTGAATCCCACCCATCCACTATTATGACAGAGTCCTTTATAAACAGAATGTTGTGCTATCATGTTTTTTATTTCATATTGCTGTGATTTTTCAAGTGCTTCTGAAGTTTATTAATTGCTTTTGACAACGTGTTTAAATGTAGTTAACATACCGAAATGTTGTTCAAACTGTGTGAGGAAACCATTGCTCCCTTCTCTGCTTTAAAGAATTGTAATCCTTCAGCTAGGCAAGTACAGCTGAAACAATCTAACAAGTTCAGGACATATGCAATTATCTCAATATAAAGTGTTCATGTCTTCTACGCTAGACTAAGAAGGGAAACAATAATCATATATTGAAATAAGTTATTTTTATGTGAGGAAAACTAGTCATCCTATGGATTTTACTAGCATAACTATGTATACTAAAAATACCAAACTCTGGTGTTAGATGTTTGTGCAGCTCAGGCCTTAGGAGAAACACATTTTCACATTGTCTTTGAACATTTCATACCTCTGACCTTGTCCTAAGCATGCTGTTTTAGTGCTGAATCTGCAGACATGTGCAGTGTAGTCATCTTCCCTAACTTTTGGTGTCAACAATGTAGACACCTATCTCCAAACTAGCAGACTTCCTTCATAGTCAATCGACTGGGATGTCTATTAGCATTTTAAGGGCAGAATTAATCTGACCTGTTTTATACACCTACTTTTAGAAAAGCGGAATCCTGCATTAGAAACACCTTTTTCTTTTCATTGACTGTGGTCTCCCAATGAGTAACACAGATGTACATTTCTCTCTAATACATGTTTGCTTTTCAGCAAATGAATCCCATCTCGCTGTTTTCCGTGGTCTTTGTCTTTCTGACCTTGTTGCTCTTAGTGAAACGGGACCACAGCTCCTGGCGTGATCTTGGCTCATGCCAAACACCAGTCTCCAATAAAGAAGCGGTCCAAGGACCATTCTCAAAAGGCAATTTGAATGCAACAATCTTATTTTGCAGCATAACAGATTTTAGGCCTATGAGCCATGCTATGCCCTGCAGCATTGAGGCTAAAGAACTCTCTCTTCGGGTACTTAGGCAACATGTTCACTATGGTACTTGTGCACAGGTTGGAGAGCTGATTCCAGTCTAGTCCAATAGCTAATCCCTACTCCACTAAAGATGAAAGCTACTGTATGCCAGTGTGTTCACTGAACTCACAAACTTCTACAAGGTGGAGAAAAAGCCTGTGACAAGCTTTTAGTTTATGGCATTCATAAATGCCTTTTATGAAGCATGAAGAAATCCATGATCAGATTTTAAGTGAGCATGTTTCCAAAATGTCATTATGTCTGTGACTAACCAAACACCTGTGATTAGTCCTTTTATTGCTGACATTTCTAAAAGAAAATGGAAATGTTCTGTGTGGTAAACATCTAGCTGGTTTTCTAATTGCAGTCAGAGAAGACCTGCACAAACACGTATTGATTGTCATCTATTCTTATAAAGCATAAAAGCTCTGTCAACCTTCTGGTCCCACTTCTCACATTTAGAGTCACAGAGAGCTCACCACAGAGAAAGCCCTGCCCCACACCTGTACCTGACTTTGCACCTCAACAGCTAGACGCAGACCTATGGACTTCCTGGCAAATGGCCCCAATATATGTGCCAGTTTTTCCTGGGGCAAGTGCTGGGGTCTCAAATAGGTGAGTTTTCAAATGTGAGGATTCAGACTATAAATATACATAGAAATTACATTTGTGAAGGCGAAACATCAGATGTCAGAAAATATAGGACTGTGCACTTATTCAGGAAACTGAAATAAAGTAAAGCCATCAGCATTCTCTAGTTTTGCTAGCACTATGGGGCTTGATAATTCTGCCATGTTCACTGGCCAAGAAAGGCAATTGAAAATTTTGATAACTGTGAGAACTCAATAGAGAAAACAAGCCTGCTGGACAAATTCTGTTCATTTAGTAGTGGTGTATCTCTGGAGTATATCTGCCTTATCGAAGAAAGTTCTTGTACTGTGTAGGATGTTTTCCCCAATGGGACTCAAGACTTCCATCCTTTAGGCAGTAGCATTATAAAGAATTTTGAATGAAAATCCAGAAGCTGTCAAACATCACACAAAGATGAGTTAATTTCCTTAGCAATCCTATTTATGATCCAAATTCTATAACAGCTCCAGAGGCACTACTTTTATTTCCCTGATAAATAAGATTTTTATTCCCTATTCTTGCTGGGAAGCAGAAGCCATTTCCTTACTAGAAAATTCGGAGCAATTTTCCAAAAGATGTTACAGTCCCAGAAAGTTAATTAATGTCAAGATAGAGACCTGTTTCTTAGGTGATAAGAAAGGAAAGGATCAATATCCAATATGTCCCTTCTGTTCAAATGTGCTCTCAGACCTAAATATCCTTGTTTTGAGAAGGTTAAACCAGGACTTGTCCAACCTGTTCTGAAGAGCTGTTGTTTTGATAGCAGTTATCATAAATTATGTCATGATAAAAGGAAGCTACACTTCATAATTAGTCTAAAACAGTCGCAACAAGATCCTACTAGGCTTTGTAGCTTAACCAGCAGTTTGTAAGACATAAACACAGTGAAAAAGGACAGGGAAGATCAGAGAAAAATACTTTTCTTCCATCATTCTGCCAGGTCTACTATATCACTATGGATTAAGTTAAAGAGGGGCAAATGCTGTTCTCCACCGAAATCAAAGGCAATGCTTTCAGTTACTACGATAAAAGCTGGAGCAAGATTTCCATGAGATTTCTTGTTATGATAATTTAATTGGATTTTATTTTCTTCGTTGCTTTTTTGGTATAGGTGCTTTAAGACAGAACTGAAAACAGATGACAGTTAAGGCAAAATACATGTGTTTGGGTCTCTATTTAAAAAATACTATTTTTTAGGAATTAATGTAGTTCTGTGCATTAGCTCGCTGACCTAAAGGTCAAATGAGACATGTTTTATTACTCATTCGGCCACTAAATTGCCTTGAAGCCTAAAGTAAGTCACAGTACCTTCTGTTCTAACATGCTGTCTACCCAACATGCTGTGGCCTCCAAACTCAATGCCTTCTAGTGATGCAAACAGATAAGCTTTAAAGAAAACCTCATTCAAACAAGTAGGTTTACTACTATCCACTTCCGTAGACTCTTCCTTCTGTTCATTGACTAACCTTTACTTACAGGAAAATAAAGCAAATGTGAAGTAGATTTAGGTATGAGGTATTATAAACATGTGCTTCTTGTATCACCCTCTCTTCTAACTTTTTAATGCAAATTTGCCCCACTGTGAATTATGCTGGTGGTCTCTCCTGGTCTACACAAGTCTGCTGGGAGGACAGTCCAGTCCTCATAAATGACTCTCATTTTTTGAATGAAAAGTTTTGATGACAAAAAGACATTTTCTTTAATGATGGTATCTATGCCCGTATGACAATTTCTGCTGTGTCAGTTAGGATATCAGATTTAAATGCAGACCAAGCCAAAGATCGTGCCAGCTTTTCCATTAAAAAAATTATCTCCAATTAGTCACTACTTTCTAAAATTTTTTTCGTTATAATTGCCCTAGGCTAGTTTTTGCCCAGAGCTGCCATTCTGCTTCAGAATTTCAGCAAAGAGACTATCTCTAAATGTGTTTTAAATCCTAGAAAACTAAGGGGAAAAAAAAACCGCTTTCCATACAACGATACATTTTTATTACTGGTCAAGGAACTTTGAGAAAGAGAAGTATTCTGACCAAAAAAAGTAGCCCTCAATGAGAAAAAATGTCTTGAAAAATGATTTTTGGAAAAACTGATGGTGATGTTACTGAGTTATGCAGAGTTCAAAATTTTATTTTTGGAATTATACTGGTTTCGTCCTTACCCAAGTAGGACTGTGTATGTATGTGCAGTTAAATTAGCTGATGGGAATGCCTCCAAGGAATGCGTTAAATGGAGTCATAATTAGGAAGAAAAAAGTTGATGTTTGCTGCCCATATCCTTTACTCTTGAAAAGTATTCAGGGTGGGAATTGCATTAGCTTGCATTTTGAAGACTGTAAATCAGCAGAGGGTGAAATTATGGTATAATTCTCGTTAACATATTTTAATGACCCTTCTTTTTTGCCAGATACTCTACTGCACATGATTATCAGCAGGTATTTCTGAACATATAAGACACATGACTATTCAAGCTCTCATTCAACACATCTGCATCTTTGATGAATTCATGAGTTTCCTAGTTCAAAGTCTACCAGATGACTGTTACAAAAAAGGTCTAGTATGATTTGTAGGAGAGCAAATATTTAAGTCAGAGAATCTAAGTCAGAATTCTATGATCTGTACAGAGCATCCTGCTCCAAATGTTTCTGCAATCGCCCTCCTACTGAAAATGTCACTTGTTTCACTGTTCCTCACCCCAGATCAGAGTTTCAGGAAAGCTTCAAAGGAAACAATGAATGGGATGAGGAGCTCACCACCCCATTGCCCAATTAAATATCTTGGAATAGAAGAATGAGCCTCCAAAGGCTGGAATGCTCTCTTGAAGCTATAGTAAAAGTGCACATCCTACTGCCCTCAAAGCAATAAAGTCAGAAAACAAGATCCTACGGGTTCAACCTGCATAAACCTGCCTCTAACCCTGCATACGTTTATGTTCTATGGGAAAATCCTTCTGAACGTGGACAGGTGATTATGTGTCTTGGAATACCAGACACAGGCCTGGAAGTTAAATTTCTAGCCAAACATCCTTCCTTTCCCACTCCCACAATTAAAGACAGTTGCTCCACATGCCTTCTTTTCTGGATCCCAGCAGGTTTCTCTGTCCCCATGTCATAACCCAAAATCCCAGAAGTCTTCCCATTATCAGAGCTCAGGGAGAAAACAGAGGACAGGGACTCCTTGTAGAAAGAAATCCCAGTCATTTAACCCAAAACACAGTGTGTGATCTTGACACGTGAGTTTGACACCCTGCAATGTGGGTATGTCCTTATCTCACATGGAGGTTATGGCCTTGCATGTAACTTTGGTTTTTTGATTTGGTCACTCCTCCTTATTAACTCCTGCACAATGTGGTCACTGTTCCTTTCAAGTGGAGTCACAGGACCTAATAGAAATACAATCACAGAGTATACGGTTTGCACCTGGAACCAGACCCATGAAACCCAGGGTGCAGATGAAAGATGTGGCAGAAAACACGTGCACACTGCTGCCAGAACTATCCCAAATAAAAGATGACAGGAACTACCCATCTGTTTAGTATCCCAGTTTCAGTCCTCAGGCTTGACTAGCAGAGGTACATCATAGAATAACTAACACCTGACCAGGCTGTGGATATTTTCAGACACAGTGTGAGATCTTCTTAGAATATTTTATGTGTGAAGAACCATTTTTAATGTTACCTCACCCTAGCTTCAGTCACTGCAGGCATAACTATGAAGAACACTGAGATAGCTTATGAAGATATTTATGGATTCCCACATAAAACCAGTGCTACAAGTTTGCTAAAGACATTTTTCATTTCTTTGCTTCTAATGTACCCAATATGTTAGAAGCAACTCATCTGGCTCCCATTTGGGATCGCTTCAAATACACATGCAGAAATTTCATGCAAAGAAACTCCTTGCAAATGGAGGGATCTGTCTTCCTATTTCAGTACTGACTGAAAAATGTTGGGCTTGTCCCATAGAATCTGAATTACAGAGAGAATTTGGTCAGATTAATCCTTTGTCTCATAACACACCCAAAGCATACACAGATGCCTCAGGTTTCACACCCTGGTCTGGTTTATTGTTGTAATTAAGCAGTAGACCTGTCTAGTGCTTTTTTTCTTTTTCTTTTTTTTTGCTTTTTTTAACTGAAGTGGTTTAACAACAAACACTATGAAACTTTGCTTTGCAGCTTCAGACATCCCCAGTCTCAAAAGCAACGTCATAATGTCATACAGGTGAATATAAAAGAAAAGCTCAGACAGTTTCTTAAGGCTCTCTTGGAGTTGGAAAAGACAGAAGATATAAAATGAAGCATCCATGCACATAGCTGGCAACAGCTAATTTTCTGTCTGGAAAACAGCTGCAGTAGAATTTACAAATGAAAATAAAGATAATTAAATTCCATAGGCACTCTGAGAGAGTTCTGACCAGCTTCTCGGGGATTATTTCTAACTCTATCAAAACGTATGGAACACCTAGAAATGCAACAGAGTAGTCTTCTAAATAAGTTGTGTGCTCATATAAGCTTAAAATGTATACAAATCCTTTAAATCCTTATTGTTTAGCAATACTTAGTTGAAACGTATCTCCAGAACAGTGTTTTTTCAGTGTTAAAGCCACAGTTGGGATTCTGATGCTGATGAAAGGGGTAGGCCAAACTGTAATATGTGAGGGGCATTACCATCCATGTTTTTCTCTGATAAGTATATCATTATCCTGGCTTTTTCCCCCTCCTATGCTGGCCCTCTGATCAAGCTATTCCACTGCCCTAGGCAGGGAGCATTTAAAGCAGGCTATGTGAGCAGGAGAGCTCTTCCTGCTCATCAAGGTGCACTGGCTGTTTATCGCGTCTCAGCGAAGCAAAGCACCAGAGCAGCAGCTCTTCCAGTACAATCTGAAGAACAGGGACAACTGAACTCCTTGGGGCACAAAGCATTATTACATGCACATATACTTCACAATGCCAGAGAGACACTGCTTGGGGAAGGATCTTTATGCATAACCGTAACACCCAAAAAGCACTATGATAAAGATATGCATTTGAACTGAGCATTCAACATACAGAATGATACAGACAACTTTAATTAAAAATATAATGTAAGAACAACTGCCCTGGATGAAATAAAATTCTGCCTAGCTTCGTATCCTGTTTCCTGCAACGACCCAGAGTGGATGGACTACCAAATCCAATAAGAGCATTGTAAATGTACTGTGACAGTTCACACAATGCACTCCCAAATTCCAGTTTAAGGAACTGCTGATTCAAAGGTGTTTGTCCTCATGATTAATAGCTCCTGATGGAGTTTTTCTACGTTTTCTGTAATTGGCTTCCAAAAGCATGTAATCCTTCAATATTCTCAGCATCTTGCAGTACCAAACTCCATAGATTAACTACATGTTATGTGGACAAGTATCTCCTTTTCTTGTTTTGAAAGTGCCATCTGGCAATTTCCTCTTTGTCTTCTCTTTGACAGTCATGATTTTATAAACATCCATATATCTTCCCTTAAAGGTCCTGTTCCCAGGTTCAATACTGTTAGATGGTATATATATGTAATTCCTTACTTACCTTTCCTGCTGTTCTCTGTATCTTTTATTTCTCTTTACCATTTTTGCGGAAGTGCAAGGTAACTGGAAGTATATGGGGTTGTCAAGGAATGCGTGTATCATGGATTTCTACAGGACTTTTTCTGTGCTGTTCATTATTTCTTTTCTGAACATTAATATCCTATGTAAGTTTTTTGTTTGCTTTTGGTTGCTGTTGAAGATGGAGATGAAGTTCTCAGCAAACTCTCCACAGTGGCCTCGAAATAAATTTTGTAAGTGATACTAGTCAACTCAAAGATTTTTGTTATATATAGCCTCTCAAGACTGTTTCTCTCAACATATTATAACCCCTTTATCAGCACTTAGTTTCATTTGCCATTTTATAGTGTAGTCACTGATAATGGAACTTTCCTGCAACTCTTTGGATCATCACACGTCATCGTGTTCACCCTGCTTCCAAATTATTCTTGACTACGTTTAACAGCACAGGACTCATCATGGCTTTTTATGGATTACACTGAGAAGATCCTTCCACTTTGAAAACTCACAGTTTATTTCTATCTTTTAATTCCTGACTTGAATATATCATAGGCCCACAAGAAGATCTCATTCCATAACACTGTGTTTTCCCTTAAAGCTTTTGGAGAGGAACTACACCAAAAGCATTCTGAAACTCCAAATAATGTTATTATTTTTGCCAACCAATCGATATAATCAGTGATTTCTTCAAAGAATTCTGATAGAATTATGTTTTTCTGTACAAAGCAAGTGCTGGTTATTTGCCATAATATCATAGTTATAAATGTGTTAATTAATTTCATTCTTTAGTGTGATTTTCATCAGTTTCATCGATACAGTCTGTAGTTACTTGGATCACCCCTGAAGTGATTTTAAAAACAGTGACATGTTAGCCATCTTCCAAACCTCTGGTACCACAGCATTTAGTGTAAGGCTTATTTAAATATCACAGTTAGCATTTCAGTAATTTTATATCTGAGTTCTTTTAAAACTCTAGAGAGAATACCATCTGCCTTAAGAAATTAGTGTTTATTGTATTGATTTATTTTAGAACTTCTTCAACTGTGTCCCTTTATTTGAGACATTCACTCAGGGTAATCTCAAATGCTAATTAAGCTGATTCATTAAAATATATTATGTATAGAATCATAGAATCATAGAATCATAGAATGGTAGGGGTTGGAAGGGACCTCTAGAGATCATCTAGTCCAACCCCCCTGCTAAAGCAGGT
>VZSC01004335.1:161339-205719 GCA_013398225.1 Steatornis caripensis
ACCCTCTGCGCTCTGCCATTCAGCCAGTTTTTGACCCACCTCACTGTGTGCTCATCTAAGCCACTCTCCCTGAGCTTTTTTATAGCTGAAAGTAAAATCCTTTACAGTTCTTAAGAACAATGTATGCAGACAACATACCATACATAGAATGAGTGATTGCATCTTGGAAAGTTACTCATGACAAGGACTTAGGAAACCTGATGGAAAAGCAATAAAACCTCAGCTTGAAGGCCAAACACGTTGGCAAATTATCTACTACTACCCTTTGACAAAAAAAAAAAAGCGAGAAAGTAGGAGCTCAGAAAGAAAGCAGGAGCTACTAAGTAGGAGCTAAATTTAAAACAGGATATACACATTTTTACCTTACATAGATATTTGGTAAAAAATTGACAGAGCACATCAGTGCTGTTGGCTGTATTTTATAAGACTTTGAAGTATTGGAAAAAGTGCAGAAGAGAGTCAGAAAAATCATCTGAAGACTGGAAAAGACACCATCTCCTCACAAAGGAAGCAATTGGTTATTGGAACAGAGGCCCAAGGGGAGTTTCGGTATTCATTACTGTTTCATGTCTTCAGAAGAAGTTAGAAAGGCTTTTTGGTATACATGCTTTGCAAACGTAATAAAAGCAACTANGTATTGGAAAAAGTACAGAAGAGAGTCAGAAAAATCATCTGAAGACTGGAAAAGACACCATCTCCTCACAAAGGAAGCAATTGGTTATTGGAACAGAGGCCCAAGGGGAGTTTCGGTATTCATTACTGTTTCATGTCTTCAGAAGAAGTTAGAAAGGCTTTTTGGTATACATGCTTTGCAAACGTAATAAAAGCAACTAATCTCTCCCTTCCAAATGTCTGTCTGTAAGGGACAATTTTTTCATATGGGACTTATGAATTTACAGTTTCCTCAGCATGCTTGAAGATTAATTGTTTCTTCCCCAGAACTCCTGGGCCCACAGCCTGAAAAAAAGGGGGAAACAGTATGGATACATGTGGATGTCAGAAATTCTGCAAATCTGTAAATAAATACATAAATAAACAACTCAGCTGACAGTGTGAGTGAGCACAAAAATGACCCTGAATCGCTGCTGAGAACCCAATACCTAGGATATTGCATCCTTTTCTTTGGTAGAGAAGCATTTCTTTTCAGACCATTTGTCTTTCATGTACTATTGAATGTAAGATTGTGTCTCAGTGACTGACTGAAATAGAGACAGAAAGAAACAATCATTAAACATTTCAGCCCTTTTCTGGATCACCTTTGAGGATGTAATCTTGAGGAGTCCAGGCTGCCACTGAAGGTAACAAATCTACGATCACGTATCTGTTGTGCCAAATGCTTATTTTGATTGTTCAAATTAAGTAACTGGAAAATATTTTTTTCTCAGAAAGACCAATGCATTCAAAACCAATTAAATAGCTATGAGTCTTCAGTTTTGATTGTGCAGTTGTACAAATCAATCTTTGCAGAATAAGAAAAGAAAGCTCATTCAGCGCTTACAGGGGAAGAAGTCCTGCTGATAACTCATGTTCAGGTTGCAATTCTTGCCAGAAAAAGCTATTTTGCTTGCACATGAGGTCTTACACAACAAATGTGTAACTTAGAATTTTACAGCAAAATGTGGAACTACTAACCTCATAAATAATTCCAACCCAAACCATTCTATGATTCCATAATTCATTTTATCCCAATATGAGCAGAAAATCATGACTGTTATTGCTGTCAGGCTAAACTGCATGAATTTTCTAAACTGCAGCTGACTGCAAGCAAGAGAGAGAAACAGTCCCAGTCATCCAATTGGATTTGAAAGCCAAAGTTTCCCAACATTTAAGGCATTCAAATATGAATGTAAGAATCAGGTCTGGGGTGAAGGCTTGTCTCTCAAATTGTTAAATGGAGACCTAGATCTATTCAGTGCTAATCATTCTGCTAAATCAGAACCTGTCCTCACTTGTTGTGTAACTTTAGACGCTATATTCCCCAACCCCAACAGCTTTGTCAAAGCTTGCAATTAACTCTACTGAATGGCAATACGGCGTGAGAGCAATTGATCTGCTGGCAAGATATCAATGCAACACATCAGTGATCCATCATTCTGCTTCTTTCATTGATGAAACACAGTAGGGAGCTCAACACCAGCCAGAAAAGCAGTCCTGGATGGCTTTCTGCCTCTCTCGGGTTTAAGACAGATGGACTTCAGGAATGAACGGACAGACAGAAGAGGGACAAGCAAACAGTTTGAGGACATGCTCTCCAACAGTACTGCTGGGACAGAGAGCAAGGTAACAAAGCCAACTCAGAGAGAAATCTCTACCAAAGGAGAAGCCTCCCACACACCTCTGACCAAGTTCATTGGGAAAATGGACCAAGTCCACATACTCTTCACTTGGACCATCAAACACCATACAGTCCCTAAAGCCTGTAGCCTGCGAGTTACTTCATTAGCAGTGAGCCGCCCTTGACAGATAGAATTTAACAGGAGGCTTCAAGCTAGGTGGGTACTTCACACAGTGCACAGCGACACATGGATCTCATGTCATGGATCTTATGGTTACTCATGTACTTTCTGTCTACTTTTTCCGCCCTTCTCCTTTGTCAGCATCATTGACAAAGAAAGTTGCATTGCAGGGTCACTCAGTAATTGGAGACACACCTCTGGCAGAGGCCAGGTTCAGATGAAGACCATGAGTCCTGCTCAGCATTGGTAACTTCACAGCACATCACCTCAATCTAGCCAGCTTGTACCAGAGTCTCATAAAGACATAGTAGCCTCCCCTGTACAGAACAATTCCCAAAAGCTGTTATTGTACAGGACAGATGCAGACTAACAGCTTTCTTTGTTAGAGTTTCACCACTTTGTTAACAAACATATTCCTAACAAACATGTTCTTAACAGCAGAAAGTCTGCCACCTCAAGCTTTACCCATGACATTACTTTTAAATGTCGTAACTGTAGGATTGACATGTCCTTTCACCACATTTTTAACATTCATGATATCTGAGAAGTTGTGTGCTACCAACAGCAGGGCTTCCAGTTATTTCCGTCAAGGTAGCATGCTTGGACAGGACAGGACTTGTGAGATATACTGGTGTCAGAGCACGACACAGTGCTACGTTTGTGCACCTAGAGTTTCATTTGTGCTTCCTGCAAAGTATGTTGAGCACTGTAAGTTTAGACTCTCATATTTACAAGTGTCTAAAAGAATAACTTTTCAGAACATACTTTACCATGTCAAAGATAGCAGCTAGACAATGAAACTGCCAGTTTTGGCATCTCGGACAGGTTAATTTTTGTCATGGAGGATTTGGGGTCTTTGGGGTTTTTTCTCAACATAATTAATTCAGTCATCTGGCTTGGAACACTCTCATTAAAACTTCCATATCAGTATTAGCAGTGTGCCCAGCATGAGAAACCCACAAACAAAATAAAAAAGGCAACAATTGCACAAAGGCAGGGTGGAGAAAGTCTGCAAAACACTATACGTGCTGGTGGAGCCAGGGATTCACTTTAAGGGAAACAAAGGAGAAATACAGAAGAGAAATGTAGTCATATTCAGATAGCAATTATCTATTCTTGTAGAATTCACACTTAGGGGTGAAGTTAAGGGCCTAATAATTTCCCTGGTTTTGTGACAAGTTCACAGTGGCTCATGGTGTCATTCTAGCTCACCGATCACTTGGTCTCATTGTCCTCCCAGACACCCTGAGGTTTCAAGGGCCCTTGGAATTGAAGAGCCTGTCCAAGTTCAGGGCATGTGAGCACTCTTCCAAGAGCTTTTGAGCAACAGTTTATTCCTAAGCAATCACGTGTTTTAACCACAAGCATACATAGACTCCTATTCATAATACTCAGAGGTATCTTAAAAATCTGAATGCTGAACTGATACTCATACTAAATCTGCCCTTTTCCTCAAAAAAACTACCAAATTTTTCTTTGGTGGAAGACAAAGTTTCAGGTGCACGGTAAAAATATTTATTACAGTGATCTCTTTGATCCAGTGATCTGATTTTCATATGGCTGTTTGACATTTTACAACTGGTTAGAATACAACAATATTGAGTGAGAAGATTAATTGTTAACTAACCTAATTATTTACCAGCAAAGGACTCCTAAAGACATTATGTGCCAGCAGAGCCAAAAAACAAACCATTGGGAGAATTGGAGCTTCCAACAACAATGACAATCAAATGTCCAGTCCCTCAAGAAAGTAGTTTAAATGAAAAGAGGAAATTATTGCGATGATCTAATAACATAGTTTCTTCATACAAACATGTTTTCAAGGTACCAGTTTATATTTTTCCAGAAAGCTTGAAATACGATGTCCCCCCCTCCTATGTCAAATAACTCTCAATTCCCTCAGAAATCTTGCAGTATGTTCTACAGTAAGGCATTTATTTCCTCGACACTTTTTTTTTGCAGACTGGCAATCACAAGGCAGCTCTAGAAGAGCTATAAAATGTCAAGATTTTATTGATGCAAATGTGAAAATGAATAACAAAATCAGACCAGTGGTTTCTTTTTAGTTCTTTTCTTTTTATGGATCCCAGATTTTTTAATAGCTTGTCATCTGATGTGTGATAGCCCCAGAGGTACCGTCATGCAAATTACAGTTTAAAAAATGGCACTAGAAATGTGTATGTATAACTATGGAATTGTCACAAGAAGCCGAGAGTTCTGGTGTTTGATCTCACTCTGAGGTCGCACTGTGCTATCGACATGTAGGACAGAAGTTTTATGTGGGGAGGAGAAAGTCGTTGATGAAGTACTAAGAGAATAAGCAGTTAAGCTGTTCACTGCTAAGAAGTATATGCAATTCATTTCAAAAATAAGTCTCACTACAAAAAACTATAAGCTATTCTGGGAGAAATTGGTACTCCCTAGTCTAGCTGAAGCTCTGCTACTGCGCAAAGATGAAAGACTCATTGGGCGAGAAAGTCAGACTACTCTCTTGTGTGGGAAGACACCGTCGCTGCACTCTGGCAGATGTGAGCTGTGCCTTCCTTGGGTGCCAAAAAGCATTTCTGTGCTTTACCCAGTTCAACATGAAATGAAGACTTTCGCTAGAATAGACCTGGGACCCACGACTTTCCCTCCCTGCCCTGTGTACTGACACAAATATGATGCTGCTTTCCTGAAGCAATAATCTGGGAGGAGCAGGTTAAGTGCCTTGCTTCAGGTAATCAGGTTCTGAATCCGTTGTGGGTGAAGGGATGCCAGAGGTCACTGATGAAGATGGAAAAGACTTGGTGATGCTTGGGTTTCAAGGCACACTTTTGTTGTTACAGTTCACACAGGAGTTTTCCAGAGATATTTTACAACTCTCCCCTGAGCAGAATCTCATCCCGAGGAGTTTAGCCCTCCACGTACAATGTATCGAGACTGCAGGTAAGGCTTTGGATTGCCCTGTAGCATCAGGCATGAAAAGATAAATATTGCAATGCTGAAAAGTGTGGCAGCCTCAGTCTCTTTTTTAGTGAATGCCTCTATCACCACAAAGCAGTATGTTCATACAGAGTTGACAGTGCCTGGACAGACAAAAAGTACCTTGTGGTAATAAATATCTCTGTAACTGTGCATATCTTCACTTCTGTGAGCAACAGAAAGTTTGTGAAGACTTGAATTTTGGTATCTGAATCTACAAAAGGGGAAGTTGTTCTCAAAACGACACACTTGCAGGCTTGCAGAATATAATGGTTTCAGTTAAAGCCAGGACAAATCCAAAGGTGCAACTAACAAGAAGAAATGAGACAGCAAAACTTTGAAGCTCAACACTTCAGTGAACATCTGACACTGTGTTAGTCACTACAGCTTTCTAACCCAGGGAACATTTTGGAATATGAGTGCATTTGCTAAGAGAGAAAGACAGTCTCAGGGCAACAGGATGTCCTCTGTAACTCTCTTGGTTCTTTATTTAAGCATTATCCATTTGGTAGATACTCAGCTCTATATAGGTCAGTCAGTGCATGGAATAATTATGCTCTGAAAAGGAACATTCATATCAGAAAGGGAAACTGCCTTATTCAAATACGGTCGGAAATAATTAAGTAAATTCAGTGATAGGGAAAAGTTCACAGCAGGAATTCAGACAATGTTAGGTCATGCTTGCACAGTGAAAGCTTTGACACAAAGCTTGTGTCACTGTTAGCTCAATGGAAGGTTAGTCACCCTGTATTAATAAGCACTTGACTGTATGATTTCCTAACAGAAGGTGCAGGACATGTCTGAACACTTTTTAAAATAGTGAGAATTCCTTTTTCATATTGCAGCACCCTGGCTCTTCCTGGAGGCGGGAGGCAACATGCACTGCAAAGCTGTTCTAGTGCTTTACAGAAATACATATTGATAGGTATTTCTAATATGTAACTACACTCCAGCTCCGCTTTCTTTAACGGTCTATCACACTTCTCCTCTAAATCTCTATTTTCATGCCTTATAGCTCAGTCATAAAAATTCACCGCAGTGTAGCATTTGGCAAAAAACATCAGCCTCAGCACAAGTCTCACATTGACATATAAACCCAAAATTAAGACAACACCTTAAAAAAAAAAAAAAAGAAAAGAAAGACGACAGATATATTAAAAGGCTGCACTGATTTCAGAAAAGAAATGCAGGATTCTCACAGAGGTCTAAGTTAGATGTTGAATGACACATCTAGCACTCAGGTATTGAAACAATTTCCTACAGCAGATCATCTTCCTGTGCAAACACTATCTCATTGTGTACACATGCTCTAAGGCTGAAACATGGACAGGGTTGGGCCTTGCGTCTTCATTTGTGCCTGTGAGAATCTGGCTGATCTTTGCAGCTCAGTCCCCTCACTGCTTGCTAAAATCAGGTAGATGCTGGACTGCTCATTTTACTAGACCTAATAGTAAGGGAGATCTAGTACCAGATCTTAGTAATAGACCTACTATCAAGCTCACTGGTATGTTAAAGTTTTTCCCAAGCTTGGGAAAGTGTAGGAGAGAAATGGCTATAGCTTGCATTGACCAATAATATTCCCTCAGAATAGTCTGCTATGAAGTGTAATTTCTGGATGCTTATCTAGTCCATGCCTGTGCTGGAACCCCAGGGAAAGTAAGAGGTGGTGGCTATGTCAGCACCATATTCACCAAGGACCCCACCACACAAGCTTTCCCAGCCAGATAGGGTCTATTTCTTTTGCAGTGCCTGACTGGTGTAAGTGAACGGAAGAGGAGAGACTTCCTTCATCTTCTTATCTGTTCTGACTTCTACTGCAAACACATACACTCCAGGGTCCCTGCATGCAATACAATACACATGGGAAGAGTGCTCTTCGATTTCCTTTCATCTCTAAAATAATCCTCCACCTCAGTATCCTTAGGCACTTTCTAATGACACATCACTAATTAGAGATATCATGGCCAAAACCCACGAATAAATGACAACATAACAACCAGGCTGTTCATACTGTCATTGTAAGGGAAAATAAAGTGCTGAGAGCAGAGTCTTCGGGGATCAGTGGTTTACTGGACATATGCTAAGCAAGATTTCTTAAACTATAACCCTTCTTAAGCTGCAATAGTATGAGGCTTTGCACCTCAGCTTTCCTGCAGGACATGAGCAATATATTTCCCTCCATCACATTCATGTCTTTTCAGGTAAGGCCTCCATACTCGCTCAGTGTGACCTGCAGGGTGGAACTGAGCCTACAGAGATTAAGATTCCCATTGGTAGCTGAATGCGTGTTTGGAGGATTTGTTACTTAACTTACATGATGGTTTACATACTGGACTTTTAAATAAACTATATCTTTCTTATAAACCTCATTAATTGTAATTAAAATGTGTGCAGTGCTGCAAGATTTTAAGTAAATGGGCGTAGAGCTATCCAAACAATTATTCATATAACACCTAAAGATTTGTACCTCTACCTCCAGTAGAATGAGATGCTACAGACACTTAAGAATTTCTTGGAGGAGCACCTACTTTTGCTGTAAGTACAGAGTGATTATGTCACAAAACTTCACATTTAAATAGATAGCACATAAGCGACTACACCAGTGTCAGGGATGATAGCAATGACCAAGATTAGAATTTTTTGTTAGTGTGGTTATCTTCAGCATTAGTCAACGACACATAATGAAAGGCATCAGAGGCCTTCTGTCATTATGTCTCCATGTCTGAACAATACATTTTGCTGCATGACTTTGGAAAGACAAGACAAAAATCTCACCCCAAGAGGGCTTGAGAAAAAAAATCTGGTGTTAAGCAACTGCTCCCATCTGCTCACCATTAAGGGATGATAACTCCTCACTGCATCTCACTTGTGGTTCCTTAGAGACCTTACAGGCTGCTTTTCAATCAAAAATTACCCCAGTCTAGAGTGTTTCAGTCACATTCTTCTAGTTGTGGGCACTATGAGGAGGGAGATCATGAAATGATTATGTCAAGTCTAGACTGCAATTTACACAATGAGAAATCCCAGAGGTTTCATTACAGAGTCTTTGTGTGCCATCATGGAGGCACTGAGAGACACAGTGGATGGAAAAGGAATTTTTCTCAAAAGCTTTTTCTTTTAAAGGCAAGTTAAAACAAAGAGCCCAGGTCCTACATCCAAATTGCAAGCATTGACTCCCATACAAGCTAACCACAGTGGAATTCCTGCAGCAGCAATTGCCTTTGTAGCACTTAAACAAGATGTGAAATTGATACTGTAAAAAAAAAAAAAAAACTGTTGAAGTTTTGAACTGTTGGTTATCTTTGTTTGCTAAGCATATCTTATATTTCCATTCTAGTCTTTTCCCCATCTGCAAGTAGAAGATGAAATGCGAGACAGAGACAAAAATTTTGCTCTTCCCATATTTCTGATGTAACTCCCACAAAAATATCTTCAGATTCTGTTCCAAAGAACTAAACTCAGTTACAAGTTACAGTTTGTCCTGGTTTAACCAAATGCAGTATTCCATCCCATACACACCATACTCAGTATAAAGCTGAGGCATCACAAGGGTCACTCTCTCTCCTTTTATGGCCAGGGGCCTGAGGGCACTGATGGGCTTTAATGGCCCGAAGCAGCCTCACCTGGTGCTTCTGACCACACCTGTGGTCCAGGAACCAGCATGGGGCTGTCAGTGAGGTCATGGTGATATGCCAAGATAGCGATCTCTAGCTCTGCCCAGCTCCGTGCTCAAGCATAAGAAGAGGACTCTGCCCGATTCTTCTGCCTTCAATCCTGATCTGTGCATTCCTGTAACAAGTTCCTGTCTGCTGCTGAGCACAGTCCAGGACTTATCTGGGGAGTGCCACGCAGCATCCGGGTGATGTACTGTCAGCGAGGTGGGAGCTCAGTATTGCGTTAGTATATTTTTGTATTTATTTCATTTTTATTCTTTCTATTGTTATTATTATAGTTACATTAGAGCTGTTTTAACCTTTCCAATCCATAAGCCTCTTTCCCACCTTTTGAGGCAGGAGGGGGTTAACAAAGAGCATCTGTCGTGCATTTAATAGCTAGCCCATCTTTAAACCGTGACACAGTTTTAAGGAAGTTTCCAGCAACCTGAACATTTGAGAGCTTAGTCATTTTCTGAAGTCCATCCATGATTAGTGCTTTCACCCCTTAGGGTAAAAGTCAGGCAAGTAGAGGTAATATTATGCAAAGCTCATTTATCACAGAATCCCAGAATGGTAGGGGTTGGAAGGGACCTCTGGACATCATCTAGTCCAACCCCCCTGCTAAAGCAGGTGCCCCCAGAGCAGGTTGCACAGGAACGCGTCCAGGCGGGTTTTGAATGTCTCCAGAGAAGGAGACTCCACAGCCTCCCTGGGCAGCCTGTGCTAGGGCTCTGTCACCCTCACAGTAAAGAAGTTCCTCCTTATGTTCAGGGGGANTTTGTTGAACTCTATCAGGCTCCTCTCTGCCCAGCTCTCCATTCTGTCCAGGTCACGCTGAATGACAGCACAGCCTTCCCGTGAGTCAGCCGCTCCCCCCAGATTTGGACCATCAGCAAACTTGCTGAGGGTACACTCTGTCCCTTCATCCAGGTCCTTGATGAATATGTTGAACAGGACTGGACCCAGCACTGACCCCTGGAGAACACCGCTGGTCACAGGCCTCCGTCCAGACTCTGCACTACTGATCACAACCTGCTGAGCCAGTTCTCGATCCACCTCACTGTCCACTCATCTAGCCCACAATTCCTAAGCTTATCTGTGAGGATGTTGTGGGAGACAATGTCAAAAGCCTTGCTGAAGTCAAGGTAGACAACATCCACTGCTCTCTACTTATCTGCCCAGCCACGCTGGAACTGAAAATGCCATGCTGGAACTGAAAATGGTTGTAACCAAAGGGTTATCCAACAAGGTTAAATTTACCTTTGCACCTGAACACAGAAGAACACTTCTAAGCTAAAACACTACTGGTAATACTCCTATGGATCCTCAGACCCCAAACACTCATACAGCCTGAACAAAGCATTTGCTGTTGGTTTTAACACACATAAATTTAGACGATGATATGAATTCTATCTCCCCACAGTCCCTCAACAGATGATAGAAAATTACTCTGTTTTGTGCTTTTATTGTGAAAAGAGGACAGAGAGAGCAGGGGAAAAGAATTTGTATCAGTCATCGTAATTAACTGTTCGTAGTAAGCGTTGCATTTCCATCTCCAAATCATGGGATTTAAAGATATCAAATTGAATTAGTCTGAAAGAGGTATTTAAAATGAAGCTTTATTCCAAAAGGCATGATACAGAGAGAAAAAATGAAGAGTAGTTTGGCAATTGCTTGAAAAAAATCGATATTTCTTTCCTGTTACGTTACGTTCTGTCTGGCAACATAAGGTAACATATTTAGCAACGTGTAGGCAATGCAATGGCAGGCCACAAAGTACCATGCTATTCTTTCAGTTATGCATATTTACTTAAATATACATACATAAATATATATAAAGAGAAAGAAATGTTTTTAAAGATATATTTGTTTAGCATTTCCCTTTCAAAGAAAGAAGGATAAACAACACTTTCTTAATTCAGTAGAGCTGATTTGCAAACTAACTGCTGCAACAAAGAAGGGTCTGGTCCCAGCCTTCTTGCTAAAACCTACTAAAGAAGCAGGTGCTAATAAGGCTGTTGAAGCTGCTGAATGCATGGCAATCAGCTAGTAACAGCATCTCCCTTTGTTTTTCTATCTTCGTTTTATTTTTCATTGTGCTACTATCCCACAATCACAATTCCTAGTCTTCAAAACTGACAAATACTGCTTGAGAATCTAATCAATGAACAAGCCTAGGACACTTCTGTGCCAGGCAGCTGTTCCTGTGTCTGGGTTTTAGTGTCATGGACACATGAACAGATTTAAAGTGCTGGCAGACAGCCAGTTTCACATTTCACCCTTGCTATGATGTCTTTGGATATGGGTGGTATAGGAGAGAAAGATATTTTGGAAAAAAAGTAACAGATAACATATTTGTTGATGTTCTATCCTAGCAAGTAATAGAGAACTCATCGAGGGCCTTTCTCCTCCTCAAACTAGGTCATTTTATGTGGTTGCTTTTCTAGATTTTAAGCTCTCAGGCTGCAGTCCAGCAAACAGTCATGCATGTGATTAACTCTGACTACCCACATGCATGAAGTGCTTGCAGGATGGGGGCTTTAATTCATTGTGACAATGTCATGGGGAAGGGAGCTAAGTGGCAATATGTGAGGAGAGCTGTATAACTGAGGCCATCAAGAGCAGGCTGTGTTAACCCTGTACCAGATAAGACTTCATTAATGACTGTTGCATCTCTCCAGACCAGTAGTTCATGTTACACTGTTTTGTTTCTGGAGATGCCAGAATGACTATCAAGAAGCTCAAAGGAAAACACAAGGAAACTCATCATTATGCAAATTTTTGTTTTGAGGAACTTTTTTCCCAATGCCTTACTATTACCAGTTGACTTGGAGGTTACCCTTGGGAGTGTAATGGCTTTGCTCACCTGTCCAGGATGGCAGGACAGAGACACATCAAGTACTTGGCATTCCTGAGAACTGACATGCACTTGGTGAGGACTGTACCTCCTGCATCTATGCAACACAGTGCTAAGGCCTCTTTCTCTGTTCATGATCCCCTGTGTCAGCTGCAGCTGGTCCACAGATTAGAGTGACTTCCTAATCGTTTGCATCTAGGACAGAGAGCAGGAGAGAAGTCACAGTGCTGAGTTGTGTCAAATACTCCGAGGAGCTCTGCTTTGAAGCATTTTCCCTAGCTGCAATTTAGTGCGACGACAACAACACTTAAGTTGCCACAGTATTAGCCCATACGATGTGAAGACAAGAGGTATCAGATGCAAAATGGTGCAGGCATACACATATCCCAGCCAGGGAAAGATGACCACGCTGTCCGTCTCATGTGTTAGAAAAGACAAGACCTGCTACTTGGCTATCTGATTCAGTTTCAGTCATACCAGTTAACAAAATAATGCTTTTTCCTGAAGTTCTGTAGGCTTTTTTCCTACAAAATTATGTTATTACTGTTTGGCACATGTTGTGCTTACTGGATACACCACACTGACATCTACCCCTTTTGTCTCAGGTGAAAGTTCACTACAGCTCTCATCATCTTAATTATTGCATGACAGAATAATTTTTCGTTTTAATCACAATGTAGTAACATTTGCAGACAAAATGATAAGCAGAACTGTAAGAAAATACAGAAATGTCACTAGGAAATGGAGAGAGGGTGGGCCACAAACATTTCTTCCCAACCTGCACTAGCACAAGGGACTGTAAAGATCAGCTTGCTGTTGTAATTTAATCAGAACAATTTAATAAGAGCAAAGAATACAACTTTTAGAAATATAAGTTAAACTAATTTGTCTAATTGGACAATGTAATGCAAATGCTTACAATTTTAGCAAGTGGCTGAGCCTCTTATATAACTCCCTGCTTCTCTAGACTGTGGGTGCCTGAGGAGATTCTGTCCTCATAATGTATTATTAAGTGTCTTACCTCCGGTTTTCAGTTCTGTGAACAATTCATCAACAGCTAGAAACCAAAACATCCTAAGAAATGATTGATACACTCTAGAGGTGTCCATCATAAAAATAAAAGTAAAGCCATGAGGGATTGCCTGGTGTCAAACTGTAAATCATTGAGAATCAAGTGACAACATTATTATGACCATAACCCTACTGAAGATAGGTTTTATAAAGCAAGGTCTATTAGCAACAGAATGGATAAAAATGGTTACATATGGCTTCCTGTTATGTGGTTAGATTCTTCCCAAGAAAGAGGAAGCTCTGACTGATGCTTTTCCTGCTTTCAAATTGCCTGTCTCTCATGTAGATTCTTAGATACCAAAAATGGGAAATGGTAACTCTGCAGCACTTCTGCCAGTGGGAAAACAGGAGTATCTCTCACCATATACTTGATGCAATACTTCGTAAGAGAAGCAGGACTTTAATCTCTCTAAGCACTCTGCATCACTACTAAACACAGGTGGTATTGGCCAAAATACTCAAGACTATTCATAGAAGCATACAGGTTGTGACTACATAAGTGCTACTTCTTTTGGAATTCAGGCTAGAAAACAATACATTAAAAGCTTTGAAACTGTTCCATATAGACAGACATTTTGAATGTAATCTGTAGAAAAGAAATTCAACATGAGGAAGACGAGAAGGCTTCCAAGACATATTTAAATTGCAGTTTAAGACACTCAAAATAATTCAGGATACCACCTCACAACCTACTATGTTGCAATAAGCACCAAAGACATAAGCTCCACTGTGATCTAAACTAATGCACAGTATGTCTACAAATGGGACTCCCAAGGGTACCAGTGCATAATTTGATCAAAAATCAAAGTTACAGTTTGGCCTAGAGTGTGTCTCAGCATATCTCATTCTGAAGAAAAGAAAATCTGAATCTCTATCTGGTGTTTTTTATGTCTCACAGGATTGAAAAATGTTTAAAATAGCCATGATCCTTTCAAAGTGTTTTTGCCACACTAGACATTCAGAAGCTGCTACCATCCAGCCAGGTTTTGTATGTCCTTAATCTCTTAATTTGCATTTCCTTAATCTCTTATTTGGTCTATGGCTGCAGAGTGTATTCATTCACAATAGACAAAAAAACTTTCTTCTGGCCACATTCTGTGCAGTTTGGCCAGACGAAGAGCTGTTGTTCTGTTGCAGATTTTGAGTGAATAGAATGGGGCAATGATTGTACTGGAAAAACTTTACCACATTCACACATAAATGCAGAGTTGGTGATGCAAACAGTTTTTCTGAATTTGATTTCAGAAAATCAAAATATTTTGTTTCAATTTGAAAAGATTACTGCTTCTGAAGCTTTTTACTTTTTTAAAAATTATTTTTTAAGTTTGATTTCAAAGCTAGGCGACTTGTCCAAAGACAGGGAAATTCAAAGTCAGGCAACCAATAGATGTTGTACATGATGCAGTCTAGGACCAAGTTACAGGTTCTGAACAAGTTGAAACACTTACCTGATCCAACACAGCTCAGGTATCGTGTGGCTGAGAAGACATCGAGCTGCACTATTATGGTGCAACCTGAGCTAACTCACCTAACAACTCTGTGCCGATTAATTAGGGTGCAGCACTCAGCTGCTGACATAGCAATTCCACATACTCTCTGCCTGTCACTGAGTTGTAGGGTATACACTGTGTAAATTCATTTCTAGAGATGGTGATAGTGTTCTGCAGTATCCTATGCTTAAGTTCTAATTCATCAAAGCTCTTATCACATGCTTGAATTCAGATATGAGATGATCTTTTCCTTTTTTCTGTATCAGAGCCTTTTATCGCTCAAATATAGGGATGTTGAGAAGACATAGGGAGATGAAACAGACTACCACAAATTGGATTCATATCTTCCTACATGTTGCTAGCACAAACGACTTGAATAGCCAGCAATACTTTTGTAATAACAAAGGTAAAAGAAGATGGGAAAAGATGCCATTTCACCTCTTCTTGAAGCTTATAGGGTCTCTCTTTTTTGGCCTTTTCACATGTTGTCCTTCCAAAAGGAAACCCAGTGAATGTTTACACTGCCTCCAAGAAATCCACTGCCAATATTCCAGACAGCGTAACTGGTGCCAAGCAAAAAAACCCAAAACAAAACAAAAAAAAACCCCAACAAACAAACAAACAAAACCACCAAAAAATCCCCAACGTAACTCCAATAACAGTTCCAAAATCTCTAGCTGATTTACAGTTTGTATCAAAAGTCTTCTGAGTTAAGTCTTTAGGGTGAGTTTTGTGGAACATCAAAGTTTGCATCCTGAATGTCACATACGAGACTTTCTCCTAAAGATGTTCAGAGTCTAAAGTTAACTGCTCCCCTGTGGAATATGTCTCCAAAGCCACACCACCAAGGCAATTATTTTATTCCCTCCTTGTCTTTCTGAACACAGGAATTTTAATTAGATTTTTACTAAGATGCTAGGCATGTCTCCCTTGCACAGATATGTATACTCAAGCCAGCATTAAACATGTTAATTCAAAAGCAAGTAAGTCTGCCTCTACATTGTTAACTTATGTACACCTTGGGTCATACCCAGCACTGAGATTTGAAATTAGCTGGCTGAAATTATCCCATTTCTAGAATTTAAATTCCATCACTGCCTCGAAAAAGATGATGACATCTCATCTGCCTGGCTGCTCCTCAAACCATGCTATTACCTTTGCCATGTTCAGGAGTTGTTTGGCACAAACTTAGCCTATTCAGGTTAAAGGTGTGCCCAATTCTAATGATCTAACTGTATAAACAATTGAGTTTTAGTGCCCAGGAATGCTGTCTAGCACTTTTTAATTTAACTGCATAGATAAGTCCAATAGTGAGAACACAGATTTCTGGACAGGTGTACTTACCCTGACTGTCTAGCAGATCTGAGCAGTCTGAACTGAGCTCTGTGGTGCAGCCACAAGAACTGCTAGTCAAATTGCTCTTTAAAAGCACTGTAAGCTTCTGCTGTGTACATAAAATATGCCCTGTCTTGTTCGAAGCACTGTACACTATTCAAAAAGAAACTGCAAAGACCCTGTGGTGTGAGTGGTCCATGACATCCAGCGATCTCTACCCACAGCCTCCTCTAAATGTATAGTGCCAAATGCTAAGCCCTGTTTTACCTGACAGGAAATACGTTAAAAGTCCTTCTGTGGTAGATTACGTTAAGTGTCCTTGATTCCAGATGAGATTAGGCTCTCTGCAGAGGCTTAGCCATTTATGTATTCTGTGATCATACGGGAGTGGCCCAGTGACAAAGCGGTCCTGTGGAGACTGTTAAACACTTCAGATAGCTGTGTTTTATTACACCGCAGTACACAGTTAACAGCATGGGCATCTAGCTGAATTATTTAAGAGGACTTTTTGCAAGATTCTGTACAATTCTTGTATAAATACTTCAATGATCATCCCAGAGCTCTTTTTGGCCTAAATGTTAGTAACAAAAATTAATTGGTAAGTTATGCAGTCTATGTCCTGTCACTGACAATGGCACTAGACACTGCAAGAAAGAGGTCTGAGGAACCCTATTACACACAGTGGAGGAATAACTTCTCCAATGGGAAGTTTCATTCTGCTCTCAGGCAATTATTGATTGACTTACCTTCTAAAGCAACAATCTTTATACCTCCTCTGAAAAACTTATAATCTTTAAAGTTATTGTGGGTGATTACCTCTGTACAACTGCCAAGTGGCTTTTGAATTCTTTCCAAGTTCTGGCCTCACTGCATCTTTTGGCAAATAGTTTCCCAGGCTGAATGCCTTTTCCCTTTTTAATGTATGCTGCAATTTCAGTATCATTGGATTCACTCCCCATGGCATGTTCTTTGATTTTGAAATAGGACCACACAGTTTACTTTCACTCAACTATTCCTATCTCTACCATCTCTCTCTTATTGTTTTCTTGCCTAAATGTTGCTGACATTTTCCAAACTCTAGAAGGAAACTAGTTCAATAATACATACTTGATAGGATATGTCACATACTCCCTGCAGCTCTGCATCAAGAGGATTTGAAAATAATTACCATCTGTGTGGATGTCTCTAGATTTGTAATAATTTAGAAATTGCTTGGGGTTTTCATACAGGGCTTTGGTTTTGTTTTAGGTTTTTTTTTATATATAGTGAGAAATTTTGCATTGAAGTTAAAAGACCTCTCTTGTTGGGCAGAATCTTATTTATGTTGGCTGCTCAGCAATAAGTGGAAAAAACAACAATAGTTAACAGTCAACAATAATTAAAAGATAAATTAGCAAAGATCAGTCATGAGACAACACAATGTTTTACCTCTGTCCACATGTGTATATAATGTAATGTCTATCTTCGTGCTCTGAATGTCAATTTGAAGTGGAAGGGAAACAGAATCCTGCTCAAACAGATTACAATTATACTCTGTGCCTGAGAACAAAAAGAAACCAGGATGCTAGCCCTGCTCTTTTCTTCTCTGCAGACTTGGTGACAGTGAGAAAGAAGGCTGCCAGCCCTGCTTGGGTATAAACCTTGAAGGATTTGCTGACATAGAGAAATAGCCTGAAACAGCTCTTCCACAAGAGGTATTTTGCTCTCTTCTCTTCTTACAAGTGACTCTTTGAATGGCTATTTTGGGCTATTTCTCCAGGTAGAGAAGTTTCTAAATGCCAATTATTTCCTTTAATCTGTCAACCTTAAGAGTTTAACAGCATAAGAATTCGTAAAATGTAATAACAAATATCTGCTCTCCAGAGAGTATATTACCAGGGAATTTCACGTGATATGTTAAGATTTATCTTATGGATCTAAACCTGGTCCCTAAGGAGTCAGCTTCAGATCCCTTGTGTAGCATAACATAGCTCTTTTCTCTGCAAAGAAATATCAACAGACCAGTTTTTAAAATAAGGCATTTATGAGGATGAGCAAGAGCATCAGAATCTGGTCTTTATTGAATAATGTTTATAAAGAGCTGGAAAAATGTACATGGCTCCTAGGCAGGAAGCAATACCAAAAGAGAGGAGGCCTCTGGCAGGTATAGCCTCTCAAGAATATCTTGAAGTGACATTCCTATTTAGGTCCTGTGGCTACAGGTATTAAGCTATTCCCCAATAACTCTGTGAAGAGGCGTATCTCATACTGTAAACGTTATGCCTCAAACAATGAAGAATGCTATCTTCTAGGAGAAAAATCTCCTGTATTCAGAACAAAGCAGAAGAGAGGATAACATGGCAAAGATAAATGCACTGCCCTAATGCTGCTGATGAAGGGGAACGAAACATCCCTTCAAATTCTGACAATAAGAGACTTGTGCAGAAGCTCATATCAGTGTAAAGTTAACACAGCCATATAGAGAACTCAAAGTTTTAATATATTTATTGGTTTACATTCTAACATCAGGAACAAAGCCACATTTAAAAAACCTAGGGCTCTCCTTACCAGGACTCTCTCCAGCCTTTTTTTTGTTTTTTTTTTGAGACATGTATTTACAGATTTAAAACTTTCCACAGATAAGAAAGCTTTGTCATGTTTGGTTTATGTCTTTGCAGGCAGAAAATGCAGAAAACTCTAAATCACCAGTAAAAATTGAATGATGACAAGTACATCAAAATGGGACAAGATGATTTCACAGAACAAAACCGTAATTTTCTATATTTAAAAGGGTTTGGGTGTTTTTTATTGTTTAAGTAGACATGAGGTGTTGATTTGAAATCTAAAGTAGTGGGAGATTTAATGATACAGAGACAGAGAATGTTTGGAGATTATATGATTCATCACACCAGCATGGTTGTTCTAAAATAGGTATTTACATAGCTAGATTGATGGCTGCAGATTTTCCACTCTTTCATGTATTTCATTATGCTACATTTTGGCATGCAGGATATGCACAGCTCTGAGGTCAAATAGAATCAATATACTGTATATGCATAGGGATCAGCGTGCTTTCATTCCAGATTATTATATATTTCATAAAAGTTCTCTGGACATCATAGTCATACAAAAGTCACAACACCCTCTTTCCTCCACCATGTTGTGTGTTAGATCATTAGATCAGGAAAAGCACAAAGGCAGTTTCATTTTCCTTACAGACTTCACACACACTCTCTCCTACCAAAAAGGCAGCAGCAGTACTACTGCTCCAAGGTGCCAGCAGTATGGAGCTCAAACAGACTAATCCCTGGAATTTACCTAGCACTCAGTCAGGTCTTGCAGCCCACTCTGCGCTCTATGCTACTGATACCTACATCAGGCAGTTTACACTACTTTAGATACACCTACAAGAGGGGCCACAACAATAACAGCTTTACAGACTAATTCCCAGATTTCTAATACTACCAACCATCAGCATTTTCTATAGGCTGCTAGGTACCATTATCATCAAAATTAATGCAGAAAACAAGCACAGTGCTACAGACCACTTAGCATGGCCTACAGAACTCCTGTGAGACACAGGAAGCACTGATAGAAATGCAGTCTTTGACTTTATTGATGTTATGGGTGAATGGGAGGAGAAGAGGAACTGTACAGATGTGGAAGACGGCATGCTCCACCAAGTATGACTGAAGCAGATTTGACCTTGTCAGCCAAAGGGTGTATCTGCATCTGGATCACTGAAAACAAATTGACCATGTTAGTATTTTGTTATATTTCTATACAAGTTACTATATTCATGTTTGCTTTCAATCATGCTTCCCCATCTTTGCTAATAATTCATTTTATAGCAAGTCAGGGAAGTCTTTATCAAAGAGGTAGTGAACTGTAAAGGGTGGAATATATAAATAGAAGCATCTGTGTCCTACAGAAATCACTGCATATTAGTGATAGTTTCAGGATTCTTGTTGTATTGGCCTTTAATCCTTGGAAGAGGAGAAAATGGGTCATCCTTTTCACATTGTTCTGTAGAGAGTAAAATCTGATGAAATAACATGAGCTTGTTAGTTTCAGTTGATAATTTCTACCCTTTTCACAAACTGTCAAATCAGTCAGCTGAGAAATGCAATGCTAAGGGTATAAGAGAATAATGCAATCAGGGGAAAAAGTACTGAAATATATTTTTAGACAGTTCAATACAATGAGAAAAAAATCACGGTGTGCTGTTGAACAGAAGTTAAAGAAAATGTGTCCGTTCCCACAGGGTGTTTGAAATATATAGCTGAGAGACCATATGTGTATTATGAGTAAATCACATATGGGTTGGATTGTTTCTCACAAAAGGAATTTTTCAAAGATAGTTGTCAAATGTCAATTTAAAAATATGACACACAACATTAAATAATTTAATTGCCCAGATCTTCATCTAGAGCAGCTAGTTTATACTTCAAGAATATAAGACAAAGAAATTTATTAACTCATATTTGTTATATTGCTTTAACACCAGAAAAAAGAAAACTGAAGAACAGACTAAGGACTGCTAATTCTGAGGAAAGTGTAAAGCAGCCAGGTGAAACAATCTGTCAGTCTTGGTCACAGACAAGGCACTTAGTTTTTCCTTTCCCTTTGGTAACATTCTAAAATTATCTGAAATTAGAAGCTTATGCTATTCCAGAATTTAAAAATAGAGAGATTGACCCATTTTTTTTATGCTTCCTGCATTCTGGGAAGTGATCAGAAGTCAGCTCAACCAGCAGTGTTAAGCAAAGCAGATCCCAGGCTGCTCTTTGTCGTCTGTTCCCACAGCTTCCAACAGACTGGAAGTGGCAGTGCAGAACTGGAGCATAACAGCCCCCAGTCTAGATTATAACATCTTGTGGCTACCTGCAAGATGCTTCCTTTGCTAGCAGCTGGTAAATGAGTTGTCTTAGAGTTGCCACAGCTGTTCTATGGCTTCTATACAGCAACCTTGTTAGGGTTTTTCCACTGAGGCTTCGCCTACTGTTTCATGTTATAAAGGGACTGACATCCCACTGTAGCCAGCCAGGAACTGTGCTCTGTGCAGCACTAGGAAGATCAAGGATCTGATGGGTGCCAGGCCTGCTTTCATTCCAAATAAGCAGTGTCCACACCGTTGTTTAAATAAAAGAGTGCATGAACTCCTGCATTAGATATTCACATTGTGTTAGCCCGGAGCACAGCAATAAGATGTTCAATTACTTTTGGGGAGTACAAAAGGTGTATTAGCATATTTATCATTATACTTTAAAATAGGATTGAATACTCATTAAACATATATAAAAGAATGGAAATGAAATTAAATCCTCACAAGCAATTTTCAAACACAGGACTTCACCACTTCCACCAGAACCTTTTTACCATGGTGCTCTGTTAAGATTAAAAGTACATGTAATTTGATGTTTTCCCACTGCCTCTGCAAAAAAATGCAATTACATTTTCAGAGTACTTAGTATTTACTTCTCCTTTTGCCCCTGCTACCACCTTTTCATCCCTACAAATCAGATGATATAACTAACTAGGCTGCATTCTTTTTCTAGAACAGCTATCTACAGCCTTTGCTAACAGCTTCCTTTCAGTGCTAATTCCTGAAAACATTAGGATTTAATAAAATCGGTACTTTTTCCCCATTTGTGATTTATAATCTGTTCAGAATAGCATGGGTTGACTTAAAGAATCATGTTGCTTTCTGCGTACTCATCTATGAGTGCCCCTGTGAAGGGGAACAAATTAATTGTGATATGTAAAATTACTGGTTTTAGAAGCTATATCTGTCCTTAGACAAACACTATGCATGGAAAAAATTAAACAGGCTGTTTACTGGTCATATCTATGTTGTTATTATTTATTACATATATAGATTCATTGATAGATAAGATTCTTATAAAACAAGTACAGACAAGATCAGTTTTCTTTTGATTTGAGCCATCACAGCAGTCTTAAGAGTCTTGCATAACAAGCACGCCAGGCACAGGTTCAACT
The DNA here is from genome assembly GCA_013398225.1 of Steatornis caripensis. Classification (NCBI taxonomy): domain Eukaryota; kingdom Metazoa; phylum Chordata; class Aves; order Caprimulgiformes; family Steatornithidae; genus Steatornis; species Steatornis caripensis. Next base: position 183,148 of record VZSC01004335.1, read on the forward strand.
CCCAGGTTTCCCAAAAGCAGGACGCTTTCTTACTAAATCTCCCTTACTATGCTAAATTCATATTGATACTCTACAGTTTCTACCTAGTACGAATAACATTCTCTTTACATCTGCTGTGCTCTTCACTAGGACTTTGGCTGGAGAAAGACTGACTAAAATCTGAAAAATATTTCACAATTTGGATTGTAAAGAAATGTCAGTAAAGAATATTGAAGGAGTAATCCTAGCCCTGTTTCTATGGCCTGAGCAATGAAATAATCACACTATCAAGCATGACAGATAGAAAATTACTTTTCTTTCACTCAGATTGCAGCATTTATGTCAGAAGAGGGGTTGGTTTGTCTTCTATGAAGTAAGAAACTACTAGTGGCCTTCCATTTCATAACACATAATATTCATTTATATTGTAACTATAAAAAGGCTACAGGAAAGTGCAAGAGAAGACAGTGGTAAATGGGTCAGAGGAGGTGGAAAAGTACCATATTGGGGTTGCTGCTGTAAAGAATTACCTTACTGTGACACTTTTTATTATTCATGCTGATGTCAGTATGGTACAGGGGAACTGTCAAATGTGTAAATCTGCTCTAAAAGGCAGACGTAAAACATGAAGTGGCTTACATTTACCTAATGAATAGCTGTACTTACAGTAGAAATTCAAAAATTCCAATTTTTAAGGAAGGAAATAATCAATGTATTTGCAGCATTGCTGTTGGAGAATGTTAATTTATACAGTAGGGTAATTCCAAAAAATCCAGGCTGTTTAACAGATGCATATATTGGACAGAACATTAAAACCAGCTGTATCTTCACAGACAATATGATATTACAGTAGATTTGACCTTGGAAACATAGCACTCTACATCCTTCGTTTATGAGTACAATGCTTTTTATAAAACTCACAGCAATGCTTATTAAAAGGCTTTGAAATTCCTGATGTTATTATTTCTCAGTTCCAAACAAAATAAAAATCAAGTCTTACTCTATAGCAAGAGCTTTAAAAGTCAGTAGCAAGCAGACAAAATAAATTAATATTCTGTTCACACAGTGAATGTTTATTTCAAGCTTGAACTACTACAATGCAAAAATGATATAAACTTTTTTTAATTGCTTCAAAAAGTCCAATAAATAAAAAAAGGTCCAAAGAAGTCTGAAGGTGACAACTCTGAAGCAGATTAAATTGTTAAGATAGTGTGCACTGAAGTGTTTAACCCTTAGTTTTTACCACAAGTGGGATCCACATTTCTGGGACAAGCAAGAGGACAAGGTACCTCAAAAAAAGCTCTGACAAATCAGGAATAGAATCATAGAATGGTAGGGGTTGGAAGGGACCTCTAGAGATCATCTAGTCCAACCCCCCTGCTAAAGCAGGTTAGCCTAGAGCAGGTTGCACAGGAATGCATCCAGGCGGGTTTTGAATATCTCCAGAGAAGGAGACTCCACAGCCTCTCTGGGCAGCCTGTGCCAGGGCTCTGTTACCCTCACAGTAAAGGAGTTCCTCCTCACGTTCAGGTGGAACTTCCTGTGTTCCAGTTTGTGCCCGAAGCTTGCCAAACTCACCAACAAGAAATATCAACTCACCAACACGAAATATCCAGAAGAAGAACTGTTAAACTTTGTAATTCTGAAGGCTTTGGACAGCTTTCCCTAATCTGTACAGAAGTGGTTCTGGTTTTTTAAAGGTTGAGAGTCCAAAACCTCACTTCAAGTTAGTTGCTTGGTAGCCTTTCTCCCAAAATGCTGCCAGCAGCTTCCCTCCCTGTGCCAGTAACTCAATGACCCAAGAAAGACCAGACTGTTGGCCATCAGTCCAATACCAGACATGCACCAAAATTACATATATCACAAGTTTCTCTTCTGACTACATCTGCTGACTTTGTATCCACTAATGGAGGACTTCCCTTCTCCTTCTAAGAACTACTTTATCCTTCACTAGCAGAAAAGACTGTCAGGTAATAGTATGGATTGGATAAGCTGTTACTTCCATAAACTAGCAAAACCTCTTCATAATACTGTAGCTCAGTGGAGCGTGGTCCACCAGCATGGCCCCTGTAATCCTCTACACCTAAGAAACCTTGAGCAGTCCATAACTAGACAAGGTTGAGGAGGCATGTCAGAGAATATAGAAGATTATTTCCTGTTTTTTAGAGGGATAGCATGTATGTTACATTATCTGACTGGCAGGAAGGAGAAGAAACTGTGCTGGCCATCGTCCACAAAATTTTATGCAGGTCTCTCATAGGTGCTTTTACAATTCAGAATGGGATAATGTCCTTGTTCAAGATGCCGTGAGTGGCCAGCACGGATCTGCCAAAGGCAAATCATGCTTGACCAACCTGATTGTCATCTCTGTAGAAATGACTGGCTCCATGGATGAGGGGAGAGCAGTGGATGTTGTTTACCTTGACTTTGGCAAGGCTTTGGTGTGGCTGTTTATAGCAAAACTTAGGATGAGTTTTGGATAAGCAGGTTACAAGGTGGCTGAAGAACCTGCTAGTAAGCAGGATTTTACCACTGCAGTGGGTTACCATTGAAAGTATAACCAATAGTTAGAAGAAGCATTCCTCGGGGGCTGATGCTGGGGCCAGTGTTGTTTAACATCTTCATCAAGGGCAGGGACCATGGGATGAACTGCACCCTCAGCAAGTTCATAGACGGCACTAAACTGGGGGAGTGCTTAATGTCCAAGGGGAAGTGGCTAAGGTGGAATTTAGCCGCAGTCTTCCACTATCTGTAGGATCTTTAAAGAGAAGACAGAGACTGACTCTTTTGGATATATACAACAAAATGACAACATCTTTAACAACTGAAAATGCAGCTGTATGCAAGGGAAAAAAATCTTCACAAAGAGGGTGGTTAAGCACTGGAACATGTTGCTCAGGGAGGCTGTAAGATCTCCGTCTTTGGATAGATTCAATAGCTGAGTGGACAAGGTCCTAAGCCAACTGGTCCACCTATTAAGTTTGTCTTGTTTGGAGCAGAAGGTTGGACGAGATGCTCTACAAAAGTTTCTTTCATCTTAAATTTTTCTAAGATTCTGTTCATACATTTTTCAGATCTGCATGTGTGACAGAGGCTTATGGGCAGGCACAGCTGAATCTTTTCCCTGAACCAGAATATTTCCTATAATAAAGTTCACTTTTTATCAGTTTGCATTTAAAAAAAAAAAATAAGAAAAAGCACTTAGCACTTTGAAAAGTGCAGGTAGCTTTCAAAGAATCTGAGAATTCTCTACAATAATAAATACTATTCCGCCACAGAAAGGGAGTCCACTTACTTGAAATTCACATATTTGGAAACACATTCACTTCTGGTTGGGCAACAGGAGAAAGACATCTTGAGCCCTGATCTATAAATCTATTGCATAAAAATAAAAAAATGAAAAATACTACTTTGCTCTGATACCTTAGACTTCACCAAAGTATTTATACAGACTAGAGAAGCACCTGATCTCTAATGCCATTGTTTTGTTAATGGAACCTGGCACAGTGCAGAAAAGTTTTACTTTCCCACCCATGAATTCAAGACAGATTTGCATTAAAACACCAAAAAGAAAACATTAATGTTTATTATTGCTTTGAAAGTACTTCATGCCCTGCAAAAGCTCATATTAAGCAACTTGCTTACTAGTATCACTTAAAGAAAGATTACTTGATAGTGCCATGTGAACCATAAATTCTATTTCTTATACTAGGCCAGCATTCTAGGTGGCCATTGCACAGCAGCTAGTAATTTTAACAAGTCTGATGTAGCCATCAGACTTGTAGATGTGTTTATATGTGAACTTAAAGGAAATTTCTGAAGAGCCTGAATGTAAGAAAATATCAAATAAAGAACAGCTTATGAGTGATCTAGACACAAAGTCCCAAAAAACTGTTGAGATATGAGCCAGTGATGTTTACTGAACTCCTATTTAAATCCCCTTGGTACTTTCAAACCTGTATGAGAATTAATCTTGCATTACATTTTCCTTTTCCAGATCAAAAGACTTTATTATACCTCAAGTCTAAAAACGCTTCTTTACACTACTAGTATCATACATGTTGCCTATGATGGGAAAGAATTTAGAGTACTCTTATGATTATGTTTTTATCTGGAAAAAAAGAAAAAAATATTCTGTGGTTGCCTTTGTGCCCAATGAGAATTTTTATAAAACTAAAATAGAGAAAGTGGCTAAGTGGATTTTAATGTCATAAATTTAAATACAAAATTAATTTGGAAAATAGAGTAGAAGTCTAAACCACAAAAAGAAAATGGGAAATATTTAACATGTAAAAACTGATGAGTCTTCTAGCTGAGTAGCTGCAGATAAGCAGAACAATGTGTTAGAAGAAGTGTTAAATTATCTGATAGCATAATGACAACATTCTTAGATTTTCAAAAGAGAATAATGAATTTGAGTGCCTCAGTTTTGCTTGTTTAATGAGGTTTCTCGCAGCAACCAGAAATGTTCATCCACCCCCTGAAAAACATATCTTCCTGTTAACCTGGATAAAGATACTTACATTCAAGAATTCCAAAATTCAGCTCTTGAGTGCATCACTTTTTCTGTAACTAAAGAGATCTTAGTCATCTTATTGTAGTTTTATATTTTGCAGCACATATTATTTATAAGTCACATTTAGCAGGGAAAGATAGTTTAACTTGTGATCAGCATCAGCACTGATCCAGTTCTACTTCCAACACTAGCAAAACAAAGCAAAGAATAAGACTGGATGGTAGGTAAACAAACCCAGTGTTTTCTGAGGAACTCCAGCACAGTCAGATGAAGGCAAAGCCAAAGCCAAGGCTAGAGGTGTGTGATGTCTTTGTAGGCAAACTACAAAGACTAAAGGATAAAACACCAAAGTAAGGACCAGTCGAGATGGCAAAGAAAGCAGCTGATAAAGAAGCACCGAAAAGGTGGGATGCCAACCATACTTCCCAGGTCAGAATGTCTTGTATTAAATGACTATATATACTTTAGTATACTAAAAAAAAAACCAAACCAAACAAAAAAAAAAACACAAGAGAGAGGGCTTTCCTCATATTTTTGCAGTAACTGGCTAATTTTTCCAGTGTTTAGTATCATTTATGTCCCTAACTGATGAAGAGCAGACTGATCTAAAGTTAACTATATGTCCTATACGATANATTTTTGCAGTAACTGGCTAATCTTTCCAGTGTTTAGTATCATTTATGTCCCTAACTGATGAAGAGCAGACTGATCTAAAGTTAACTATATGTCCTATACGATAAATCCAAAAAGTCAGACTTGGTGTGTGTGTACAGCATTAACTGACACTTGAACACTTATAAATGTTTAGTAGCTCTGATACGAAAAGACGATTTTTCTCTGTCTTTAAACAAGATTTCTTAAGTTGTCTTACTAAGATAACATTCCTCTGCAGAAAAAGGAAACAGAGCCCTGTTCAGATAGACTAACTTCAATCTAATCTATGTATTGGCATTGGAAAGAGCAAAATATCCCAGGAGGCTTTGAAGACAGAGTCAGAACACCTAGCACAGGAACCAGCATAGAAAGGAAACACGACTTATCTGGAATTTTCACCTGAGCATGAAGTTATGTTATCAGGCAAAAATTCTTACCAGGAATTTTGGAGAACTATTGTCTGTGTGAGTTTGGAAGCTCTCCACATCAGCTTTTCATAATGGGAAAAAAAAAAAAAAAAGAGTTCAAAATTAGGAGGGCTAGTAAAATCTGGGAGCATTCATGAAATAGATCAAGTACAAACAGCTATCACCAATTTCTATAGCTCAAAAAAGGCAAGCCTCATGCCCCACAGGAGATGGCAAGTTTTGCAGTAGCTCTCCCAAGGGACACAGTTCCAATGACAAGTATCATGTTCAGAAATCAGCTTTTCACAAGCCAGCCTTTGAATCTTTGCTCCAGAGCTCATCCACTGCATATTCAAGCCATGCTACTGGCAGGGGAGTAGCAGGGAGCACATTCTTTGAAGTGTGCTCCCAGGTGGTACAGCTGAATGGAAATTCACACTTCAGAGGACATGTTTAGATCTGGAACTGAAGATTTCAGAGTCAGTATGTTTACACAGATGAGCAGAGCAGGTGTGACCACCACTGCCCCTTCAAGCAGCCTGAGCGTAAGCCAGCTCCGTTCACAAGCTATACAGCTACACCATACCCCAGATGTCCTTTCTCAGGGTTTATGTGGGATGACAGCTACAAGGACCAGAGATGCTTGCTTCGGACTAGCTTGGAACAAAAGCAGCATGGGCTCAGGGCTGTCTGCTTCTGCCCGAGACATTCTCTCAAAAGTCATGTCTCTGGACTTGATCATGCTTTTTATTTAGGTTCATGGTTCACTGATCTTAGTTGCGTCAGATCAGGCCATATCACCACTTGCTGTGTCCTGTTACCCAGGTGTGTGACCCAACAGCCTATGTCCCCTACTTTGCCAGTGCCAGCAGCCTCTGTATGTTGGTCCAACAGCTGTCTCTGTGTATTTTTCCATATCATGCCCTCTGCACAGGGTGCCTGTCCTGAGTCGCTCTGCAGGTTCACTGTCCTGAATTCTCTCAAGTCCGTCCCCAGACACACTCCTTTCACAATACCTTAATAACATTAACCAAATAGGACATACACCCTAATTAGAATAAAACAACAAACAAACTTCCTTAACTGCATTATACCAAACACCATCCCTTGCCAAGCGACCACATAATCTTATTGTTGTTCCTCCTGTCATTCCTCACCACCTTATTACTCAACAATTATTCTATGTCTATAATTAGTTCACACTGCTGCAACAGGAGATACTAACTCAGCTCCTTGAACATTTCCTGAAATCATAAGGGTTTTGCAGAGGACAGCAGCCACTGGTGGCACCCGCTTGGCAAGTCCCTCAGGAGAAGGTACCTTGCATTCTTTCTTTACAGAAAGACACTTAGCTACCCCTAGAAATCATCAGCACTAGTCATATTCCAAAAGATCTGCTATCTATCTCCGGCCCTTACCTAATGAGAGCACTAGCAACAAATACAGCTTCCCTTTCTCAGTGCTGTTCTCCTGATGTCAGTGGAACTGCTAATGTGACCCGGGTAAGAATGATTTGCCCATATTAAGCACCTAAGGCCATAAGGGGTGTCTATTCCATTTAAATTAGGTAATGATTTTACATTACTTCATTTTTGGGAAGCATTCATTATAGACAGAGGTTCCTTCTTAAAATGAGACCAGTAAGTCAAATTCAGCCAAAATTATAAAATGTGTTTACATTTCTTTATTGCTTTGTTCAGAAAAGAAGTGAATTTCTGCTGCAATTTGCTGTGCAATACCTGAAATACTACAGGGTTTCTTCTAAATTTACCTTAAAACTGTATTATGGATTTACTCATCCCTAGACAATATTACGTAGTCATTCTGCTTGTTTTCTGTGCCTGCTATAATCTTACTTTGTAAGTATTCTTGAAAGCATGAGATTTAAAAGACTTACAGTTTTATGGTTGTTTTACATCTGTTCACCAGTAGAAAACATCAGATACCTGATCCCTTCTCTCTAGAGAACTCAGAAAGCCTTTTATAAGCATTATAGAAATTACAAATATGAAAATGCTCTTTCTCTAGACTTTGAATGAGAGAATTAATTTAATGAAATGTCTAAAAGTCTTTGAAATGGCAGACAACACACTGATTACATTTTCCTTCATTTTCTAGTTTAGCAGAGTCTAATTTGATTAAAAAAGAGCATTTATAAACCTCTGCTATAGAGCATAATTACAATCGCAATGTCCAATAGTTTTACTTTAGGAAATGGTAGAACAAAGGTTATTTGTACAACGTAAACTGGCCACATAATTACAGGATCACCCTTTGTTTTTCCAAGACCTTGGTTTCAGTAAGCTCACAGCATAAATCCACTGTTTGTGGAAAGAATTGGGGTTAAGTAGAAAAAGCCATGTCTGTCTATAAGATCTTTTTATGGGTTTGGTTGCTTTTTTTTTGACCTCCCCTAATAGCAAGGTCCTCACTAGTTGCAAGTTCCTCTTCCTCCAAGTTCCTACTTTGAGACTGCAGGACCTGATTAGGATAAATGCTGAGCAAGAAGAGGAGTAATTGACACTAGTAAGAGCTCTAAACATTTAAGAAACATTTGAGAAAGAGATCTCAAACTGACAAACAAGTTCCCTTTGAGCTCTGTTTTACTTTTGCAAAATGGATGTATAACACACATAGAAGTGTGTTGGTATCCAGGAAGAATTTGTGGGAAGCCCTGAAGAAGAACCCCTAAATACTAAACAGATTCCCAAGGGGACCTTCAGCACTCCAGGTATGAGTTGGGTGGATATAACATTCAAGAAGGGGAACCAGACCATGAGTCACTGGGACAATGATGCTACACGACTCTCATTTTGGGCAAGGCCCCTGTTACATGTCGCTGAGTTGTTAGTCTTTTCAGGTAAGTGTATTTCCAATTTCCACACACCTCCCTGAAATCTGTTTATCCCATAAACTCTCTTTCTGCTTGTCTGTTCCAAATGTTTCAAATTATCTGAGCTCTGTATGCCAAATTTGTAATATTTGGATATACAGGAAACATTAAGGCTCCTACTGTGTCGTATACTTGCTGTTGCTATTACTTAGGTTAGCTAATATGTGGTGTTTACCCCCTACTCCAGTTACACAGATGCTGCAAAGTTAGCCAGTAACTGGTAAAACCAGGAGACAGGTGGTTTACTGTTTCTTCTTCATTTTACTTTTCTCATTGAATGATGGTGGTCAGTCCTAAAAATATCTTGCAGACCTCAGGTAACAACCACTTTATCCCTGGTCACCCACCCTGGTCACTCCTGACCAGTCAGGAGCCCAGCTTTATGGAAACAAGGTGTTTTAGTTGCCATGCCTGTTGTTTAGTCATTAGCCTTCTTCCCTCTGAAGACTTCCAGCAAGGATACCAATTAGAGCAAATGGCTTGTAATTAGCAGTGATGATTTTTGTAATGTGGATACCTTCTCAGTATGAACAAGAATGAGCCACCAACTCATTTCACATGGTCCATAGGCAACCGTCAGGAGGTAAAGATTTGCAGTTAATGAAGGCCCATGTGAGAACGAAACCAGTGACTCAGAGGAGTAATGCATTGTCTTGCAATACTGGTCTCCAGTGCTAGCACCTCTAATCTAACAGGATCATTGTTAATCCTTTGTTTTACTGAGAACGTGAAAATTTTCTAAACACTTACTTCACATTTAATTTCCTCAGAGATGCATATTGTGTGTAGTAAGTGTGCTGCCTCCTGACATGACACTTTCTCCATTAAGTGGAGGGGAATTCACTCTCCCCGTGTGCCTCCTGTTTTCACTTGCCCTGCTCCACTCCTGTCTCCTGCTGCCAGCACACTGTCTGTGTCTACTGCCTTCACTTTTGCACTGCTTATCCTCCACTTGATCCACTTCAGCACTGCTCTCAGCTCTCCTGGCAGCAGGTGTGGAAAAGCTACTAATAGGTAAGGTCACAGCTTCTGTTCACAGCTCCATTTAATGTGAAATACTCTAAATTTTCTGGGATTTTGAACTTCTCCACTTGACCCATTCCCTTCTTTTTTCTTGATTCCTGATGCCATATTTTGTCTGGTCAGAACACTTTCTTCCTTTGGCATTTCATCCCTGGTCCGTGCCCAATTTTATCACCAGTACAGCGTGTCAGCTGTCATCTCCATCATCTCCCATGCCCTCAGAGTACTGTCTCTAACAGCTTTCTTTGATACAAACCCATGAAATGACAGTCGAGCTCGTTCCCCGGCTCCAAACACAAGTTCCCACTTACTCCTTCTTCTTCCTTTTTAATGACTGATAATGGATCAATTCCTCTACGGCTTTTATTCGCTATTATTTTCTCATGCAAAGACCACTCTCTTCTTTCCCTCCTGAACCCCAGTGTGACCCTCATCGTGTGGCCAAGGTGGCTGAAAATCAGACTTCTCTGCTCTGGGCCTGCTGTGAGGCCTTCCCTGGGTCTGCCCCAGCCCTTCTCCGGGCCTGAGCCTGCAGTGAGGCCTGTCCCAGGCTCCTCCAGGCCTGCTGCGAGGCCTGCCTCAGGCCTGTCTGCCGCCACGCCGCCAAGCACCTCATCTGGCTATATCTCCTTCCTGCCTGCCTCCACTTCCTTCACAACATGTTTGCTCTGGGGAAGGGTTCAAAACATGTGCCTCTGCGTCTCAGGATCTCCCCTCCAGCAGCTGCCCCAGCCAGCCCTCCCTCATGTTTCCTTCCCAGGGCTCCCTCCCCTGAGTCATGGCTCTTCAGCATCTTGCATTCCTCCTGGTGTTATGAGCTCTCTCACTTTTTCCAGAGCCCCTCTGTAAACCCACATGTTCCCACATACCCTCTTGTGCCATGACTCACCCTCCCAAGCTAACCTTCTAATTATTTATAATTAACAATAACAAGAAGGAACTGACATGATGTGCAGATGATCAGATGTGAGGATGAGAAGCTCATTGTAAATGCTTAGAGAGACAGAAACAGCATCATATACTACTGAATAATCCTATAATCACTCTGTGTACATTCTCCTTTCCCTAACCCCTGCCTGACACTATCACACCCTGTGTCCTGTTACGAGAACCTAACCTTGACTGTAAGCAGAGACCATCCACTTTCATTTCCATAGGTGGCAAGCTCTAACAGAGGTTGGGGCGTCTGAAAATTGGGCCAGCTTTTTTCATTTTCTGTGTAAAACATCGTACACAACTGTTGCAGCCTGTAATATATAATAAAAGGCACTTAAATTAGCATGAGCTTGTCTCAGCTGCCTTGGATTCCCTGTACTAAAAAGTCCAGCCTTTCCTGTTCTATCCACTTATTATACCTCTCATGCATTTTTTATTTCAGATATCCATGACTTAACGTGATGGCAGGCATGAGACGGTGGACTTGAGGATGATAAGCAAATTGCTTTTTTTTCTTTAGCAGATTAAACTTGCTTTGATGGCATAACATTGCTTCCTTTCTTCTGCTGTACCGAACTATCCTCCCCATCACAGCCTGCTTTACAGCGCACTATACTTCCCCCTTCTCCTCCCATCACAACAAGCAGTGTTCATGCACTGAAGCCAGAATCCCACTACAAAAGCCCTGTCACTTTCTCTCCTCCAGTGAATGCCAATCCAAGGCCATAAACCTCCTTCAAATTTTTCAACAATAAAGTCTTATCACCATAAGTTGTAAATTACAGAGGCTACTTTTAAGAGGAGAAAACTTCATATGGGCTGAATTTTCATGAATTGTCAGAATTCTATTCTAACGTTTGTGTCCGTGAAATAAGTGTTTGAAATATGAGTGGGAGCAGCTGAGGTCTTCCTGAGTCTGCAGTAAGACTCAAAAGGTGACCTCAAAGCTTCTTTTACTCATCTTGTTAACAGTGTTGATGTGGCAGTCATTTGATGTGAAAGACCTACCTGTGTGATAGGTTGTATCAGTCTCAAAGATCATAAATCCAGGTAAATAATTGATATGAGCTGGTGTTTATTCCCCAGGGTGGGATCTCGAGTTAAAAAAGAACAGAAAACACAGAGAGGGTAGAAATAAGATCTCCAGGAAGGGAAAATGCATTAGCTGAAACCTCCAGTAATAATAGTGGTAAAGCACTAGATATGTTGTGGAGCGAGTATCTAACTTTAACTTTTTTTTTTTTAAGAAAGTGCTTGAATTAGAAAGAATTTTAATCTGAACTATTTATCCATTCAATATCCATAGTCAGAATGTGAGTATTTCTCTGGACTAAATCTAACAGGTCAGCAGAGAGATCTGGATTGTTCTCTAGTGGGAAGACTACAGAGGTTGTGCTGAAGTCCTTGGAAAGGCTTGGTGAGGGAGAAGTGAGCATGGTGCATGTTTGGGACTCTGGGCTGACTACCAGTTTTCTCCAATTTCTTTTGTCCACCTCTGCCTAAAATTCTCTGTGTATGGAGAGACATCCACCCACCCACTCACTCGCAGAGCACACTTATTCCACCCTCTCCTTTATCTGACTTTTGAAATTATCAATGGAAAATAAGCAGTCATTTTCATGATCATTGAAGATAAGTAAGGGAGGCAGGGCATGGAGTAATCTTCATTTCTGGCTGCCACAAAAGAAAGCAGCACTACATTCTGACAAAGTACTGGGGAGTTCATTCTGTTCTTCCACTCAGAATCCTTAGTGAAGGCCACTGTAAAGTACTTTATTGCTTTCTTACCTCTGAAGAAAATGTGTTTAGTAACTCCTTACCTGGGCCATTTTGGTACTAATAATGCCTCTGTGTAAGGTACTGTTGATTTCATTAACACTTTTATGTTCCCATCATGACAGTTTAAAGTGTTAGTAGTAAGTAGGAAAGTGCAGTAAACAGTCAATCAAGATAATAGCCTTACTCCTGTTCAGATCACATCTATGTGATACAGACAATGTAAAATGCTTTTTCCCCACAATTTTATGGTAGAGAAAAAAAACAGCAACGGTTTCAAACTTAGTCTAATTCTTTGTCAGTATGACAGAATATTTCAAAGCAATTTTGTTTCCATACTGAAGCTAATTTACACAGGTAAATCCCAGAGGCTGAATCTTTACATTCTATCATACTAATTTCCAAACACTGATGACCCATATTTGTTTCCAATACTGTATATTTAAATGGACTTTAACCTCTTAATTTGTATGTATTGGTCTAACATTGCGGCAATTCAATCAAAGACATGTCTGCCACTATTGATATTAATAAGGCATAAAGACAGACCAAAATAAAAAAGCTATGGTCTATGCCATGCATGATTCTGGTTTATTCCCTAGGTATGCATCTAGTTGAGGGCTCATAATTACCTGTAAGAACTTATAAATTTTTTCAGACACTCACATTTACATTTAGAATCCATCTAATCAGGCCAGAAATTTGCAGTTATTAATGGGCAGCTGAAGGATAATTCTCCACTCTGTCTGTTTCCGGAAGTAATGAAATAGCCTTAAAGTGATCAAATCTTTTTCGAGGTTCCTAAATGTCTTGGTTTGGGCTAGAACAGAACAGATTTTCTTTTGTAACTTCACTTTTTAGTTAAGTCTCTTCTGAGTAGTTGCACTTTCTGAAATTAACTGAATGTTTTTCCAGACAGTAGCTCCTTCTAGCAGTGATAATGCTCGATGTTCATAGTTAGTGCTGGAAAATCAGTAGCAATGGTATGCAGAAAGGCCCTTGCTTATAGTTATCCCTATGGAGACCAAGGTCGATGCTTGCTTCTGCTAACTTTCTTATGCACTGGAACTGAAAGAGCAGAGAAGTGGTCACACCTGCGACCCTGCGGTGGGGAGGAGTGGGTTGGACAGGTGACCCAAAACTGACCAAAGGGAGTATTCCACCCCATATGCATCATACTCGGTATAAAGCTGAGGGATCATGAGGGTCTCACTCTCTTCTCCTAGGGCCGGCGTCCAAGGAGGACCCTGTCTGATTCTTCTGCCTTCGATGCCAATCCGTGCATTCCTGAATCCAGCTCCTGCCTGCTGCTGCTGAGTACAATCCGGGACTTTCTCAGGGCGTGCCCTGCAGCATCCGGGTGACATATTTGTCATCAGTGGGGGACAGCTCAATATTGGTTTTGTACATATTTGTATATTTGTATATATTTCATTATTATTTTTCCTGTTATTATTATACATTATTTAACTTTTCCAACCCGTAAGTCTCTTTCCCTTTTCTCTTTCTCCCACCTTTGGGGAAAGAGGGGGTTAACAAAGAGCATCTGTTGTCCATTTAATAGCCAGCCCAGCTTTAAACTGTGACACTAAGTAACCTGGACAATGTCAGAAAGTTTGTTTGATATTGCAGAGTAGCATATAACCCAAACTCTCAAAATTTTTTTCTCATATAAAGTATATGAAGTGATTTAATGAAATGCAGTAATTTCAGAACACCTTAAATGGATTTCAGAATCCCCTAGAACACTCGAGTGACTAGTGGCATCACCGGGTGATACATTACGTCAACATTGAGGCATGACCTATTTGCATCATTACCTCTACTTGTTTGCTACCAGCAGGTTAGCGCACTGGGCTGTACATCTACATACATATATTTGCAAAAGTGTATTTTAACATTTTTTCTTGGCAAGGTTATTTCCCATGTCTACCACTCATATCTGAGAAACCTATGTGCCAACTTTCACGTAACCCTTTAATTCCCACATTTTCATTCAAGTACATATGATCCTGAGCTAAACTCTTATGCTGTGTTTGCTCTTGTTTTCAACAGAAAAGATTAGGATGACTGCCTGACAAGTATAAAATCCAGACCATATACCTGTTTTTCAAGAGAAGGTAAGACATTTGTTTTATAGAGGAGTGGACAAGTACTTTTCTAAAATTAACCTTCCCACATGCAGAATTATAACAGGGATGTTATGTGATTGGGTAAGAAAGGTCAATTAATGCACTACAGTTCTTACCTAAGACAGGATCCACCCTGGTAATGAATTTCAGAATCTTTGTTTCAGATGTAAGTTCTTATATTACAAATTTTAAAGCAGCTTTCCCTCCTTGTCTGAGGGATTAGGGCAAAAGTAGTGTACTTTGAAATGGGTATTTCTCCTTAACCTGATCTAAACACCTCTCTTATTTTGCAATACAAAAATAGAAAAGGAGGTAAGGATACAGAGCACTAATCAGAAACATACAGAAGGATTTGGAAAGCACCAAGCATCCTGGTACCACACATACACGTTGCATACAACTGATTCACTTAATTGTGTTTGAGTGAAGTGCATTACAACTGTCCAAAACCAACAAGCATTGTACAATAGGATTTGGGGTCTTTACATCCACTTTTAAACACCCTACACTTGAAGTCAGTTTCTTTGTTTACAGCAACCTGAATTTCAGCCATAGAAAAATGGTTTCGTTACTCAAAGAAATTATAGTGCTAAAGGTTCATACTTTCTGTCACATAGTCAAAGAAAGAACTGTTTTTCTGTTTGAAGAAGTTAACTACTATAGCTCAAGTGATTTTTGTGTTTCAAATGCACACAAATTGTATGCTTATGCGTGTCAAACAAAAAGTGAGATCTTACTTTGTAAGAGAAAAGGGCTCAACAGTGGCTGTAAGTGTGCAGCAGAATTAAGTCACTCGCGACCTCCCAGGAATACAATCAATCATTATCCCTTGAAGAAAGTAGACAGCTGCGAAGCTGAATTCTGCTTGCTATAGCAAGTATATATTTAACTTCACTGAGCTGCCTAGAGTTACATTAATGAATCCATCTGAAGAACTCAATTAGGTCTTCCTGTCTAGACTTGAGAAGTTAATAAATATTACCTAATGCATGGTATTCAATACAAGGCAAACAATCACACTTAAACACACTTGCAAGATGAAGCAAGCCAGTGATACCTCCTCTGCTCACTATTTTGTGTTGACACCTGTACTTTGTTTAGTCTGCACTTGATTACATTGACTGCCTGCTCCTTGCATTCAGCTGCTTTGATTGAAACACTGATGGCAATTCAGGTCTTTCAGAACAGACCTCATTCAGTTACATGAAGATTAATCTAAATAAGCGATTGAACTACCGCTTCCTGCTCCATCAGAACAGTTGTTTGAAGACTGCTATGTGGTTATATAGGTCCAGGTGCTACATAGTAACTGGACAGAAAAAGACCAGCCCCCAAGTAGACATTCCCCTCTGCACTGAGTCATAAATCCTCCATAATCCCATCTATTTGCACAGTTTAATTGACAAACGGCATTGCCTTCAGTTTAGGAAAGCAATTACTCTAGTAAGTGTATGCTTATTAGCAGTGGGATTGCACCAAGTGACAGGCTATCCCTATGCTGTCCTCAGCTGTTTTGAGCTACTTCACATAGAACTTAGAGCATAGCGTAAGTGGTATAACTCATGGTTGGCTAATGTTATCAACTCAGTAAAGTAAGCCCAAAGTTGATACCAAGTCAGCCTTTAACCTTCTCACCCTTTTGATTTTACTTTACTGGGATTACCATTTAACAAAGGGCAGAAAGACACACAGAATAAAGCACAATAGCAGGGCAGTGATTGATAGGTATGGACAATTCATTCTACCATTGAGGTGTCAGGATTCTTCAGTCTCTTAGTGACTAAGTGAGTTAAGAGGAGGAAGCTTATACTGTCCTCTGAGCATCATCCAGAAGTAAGTTCTTCTCAGTGTAAAACATTTATATAAACTCTGGCATGTACTACCTTGAAAAGATCCATGCTTTTGTTGTTTTAGCCCCAAGGACAATAACTGAGTGTCAATGTCTACATCATTACTCTGCAAGCTCCATCAGCGGTTGCTTTAGGGTTGCTGCTACAAGTAGCAGCAGAATATCCACACTGATGACTACAAGTGGGCATAAACACAGATGAACTGCTCAGTGTTAGAGCCTGTCATGCCTATTGTGACCTGTAGCAGACTTCTTAAAAATGGCACAGGGAAAGCAGACCTGCAAGATTTTTGGTAATGCAGTGCAAAGCAGAGCACAGTAAGCTGTATCATAAAAGTAGAAAATGGAAAGCTGAAGCATCATTCTCTTTATTGCCAACAGATTTATATTTAAAATGCCAAAGTCCAAAAAAATGTTGTGTAATAAATACTTCACTTTAGGCTGTAATAAATAAAAAAATTATTAACAAGGAATGCACTTTGCCAGCCACAAGTGTGGGTATTTTTAAAAATAAGGAAAAAAAGAGTATGGCCATAGTTCACAGTTAAGCAACCAGAAGCTGCTTATTACAGCTATTCCACAACAATGGATCTCCCCTTTTACTCCCTTTTCAGATGCATATTCACAGTTTTATCTCCATCAGAAATGCTCTTACAGAGCAACCAGTCACACACTGCTCAGATTTCAAGTCAAAAGTATCTTTAACATACACATGAAGCAAGGAAAACTATTGTCCAAAGAACTTCTTGTCACACTGTTTTAGTCCAACAGTAGGTTCAGGCTTCTAATAGATGTGTGCCCAGCACACTACAACAGTCAAGTTTTCGTACCACCACGCATCCGTCATCAACATACTAATTGCTCCACCATCTCCACTGTAGATTTCACAGTGAGCAAGAGGGTCCATTTCATTTAATGGAGTCAGTCCCTTCAGTTGCATCGCTGCAGCAGCATGTTCAGAGCATATTCCATTCTGTGTTTTAGTTCCAATGAGCATCCAGAAACCAGAAGAGTTGTCAGACGAAACGTTGTGGATATCCTCTCTTCATTGATGTAGGTAAGGAGATACTCCTCACTCTGATTGCAAATGATGATTTTCGTGTGATCATGATAGAAGTTCACCTGTAAATGAGAATTAAGTTCCTGTTTGTATATTTTATCCTCTCAGTTTCTGGCACTTATCTATTTATTGCAATAAAGTATTTTAGAAACATTTTCTCCAGTGATGCTACCAAACTTACTTGAAATGTGCCATCATTGAAGAGCATCATTAATGCTTTGTCAGATTTAAGCCACTGTAAGAGGTAAAGCCTGGGCCTGCGCACATCTGTTAGGCTTGGCAAATCTCCCCCCTAGCAAAGAAAGCAAACAGTATGTTAAGCACTGAGTTCACATTTAGTGCATCTTTACAGCTCAAGATCCAGAAGGTGCTGAACTTACATCCATGAGGTTCTCTTCCATGTAGTGAGAAAAATACTTCAGTACAGTTACTTGGCTAATGAACTGTTCAGGAGCCTCTGTGGCTGAGAAAACAGAGCACTGGCCTAGCTCAGCATAGTAGTGGACTGTCCTGTAAGAGAAGAAAGAAAGTAGGGAGGTTAGAGATGAGATAAGAGCATTTTGTGTTTATACTGCCTTAGCAAGTTGTCAGTTTTGTAACTGTTCTTACTTTTTGTCTGGCAGAAGGCTCATATGCGCCCCATTGTTGAAAAGGACACCAACAGTGTGATCTGACAGCTGGTACCCAAAGCCATACTTGTTAGAATAGTCCACCCATTTTGTAACCCACTGGAAGGATGCTGTCAGCTGTTCTTTGGGGATGCTGTCTGCTTCCGGCATGTTCTCCACACATCCTCGCAATACCCTTGCAACTGTATCAGCAACACTTCCCATGGTACTGTCTTCCAGGCCTGAAAGAGAACTATTATTAGACCGACAAGAGCACACAGAGCAGGCTACAGTTCTAAACCTTTTAGTCATCTAGACTGTAATTTTAAGAAGTTTAGCCTCTATAGCTTTCCAGTTTCAATTCTTCCAAAATATTGGCTGTGAAATTTAGAGCATCAAAAATAGGGAGTGGGAAAGAAAGCAGCTGTTCATTTCAAGCTTCTAAGTCTGAGACATGAAGAAAGTAAAGGTGGGATTTAGAATTAGAGATTACATTTTGCTGCACTTACATTCACTGCTACTGCTGCAGCTTCCCAAAGTTCCTCTGACTATCATCCGAATAGAGTCTCCAATCTGCTTAGTTTCTGGTAACGCTCCTGGCTTCGCTACTGTTGTGATAAGAGGCTGGATGTCCTGGAAGAGATGTCAGACATGTAAACGCCAAGGCTTATACACAAGCTTCACATGCTCTCCTGTCTCTCAACAAATGATAAATTCTAGGCAAACTGGTATTAATGAGTCCAACAAGTATAAAGAGATGCTGTTAGACTGAGCTTAAAGAAGCACGCCAGGTCTTTCCACTCTTTAGATCTTCAATTTGCATCTTACATGCTATTAATCAGTCCTCTGCTCCCCTGCCCTAGCAAGAGAACAGCTGTATGCAGGTCTGAACAACAAATGGTAGAAGTTAGATCTCAGCTATTTATTCTTTAAGAAGTTCTAGTTAATCATGAACTGAAGCCCTGTATTTGGAATATTAGGAAAGCACCTGGCAGACAAGTTACTACACAGATGACAATGGAGTATAGGTAGATACTATAATTACTCAAAAGCCAAAATTGATATTCTCCCTACAAAGGCTACCATACCTTGGTGAAGCTTTGTTAAGCCCTCCTGAAACAACTCCACTGACCATTTAAGCTCGCTTATGCTGTGTGCAGCCCCAGCTCTGATAGTCAAGTCAAATAAAATTTAATTATAGCTGCTCCACCCAACCGTGATTGGATTTGAATTGAACTGCACTTGTATTTACCTCATCTGTTCTGTGATTGTGGGGCTGCTGAGTTATTGATGTCTTCTTCAAATCATGCCTGAGCTTGTAGATTTCTTCGTCTTCTTTAGCTAGTCTGTCTGTAATACCAGAAAAAATACTTAACACTGCACCTGAAAGTGCTGATCAATTACAGAAAGCCTAAAAAGTTAGCTGCAGAAAGCACGCTGTCTCCCTCCAGCAGCTTCTTCTAAATGTGGCACACTCCCCCAGAACCGTGGTGGTGTTATACACAGATCACCAAGAGACTAAACTTTAATAGACATGACAGACTAACAGATAGCCAATACAGATTGTCAGTATGCCACAAGAAGCATTTACCAACGTAAGGTGGCTTAAGTCACAGGCTACCATCTATACTTATTGATCAAGAGGTCAAAACTAACCCAGGGAAGCTCCGAGACATACAGAGCCTCACACAAGTGCTCTGTTGCTCTCTCCTAGCTGTACATTACTAGCACGATACTGATGGCATAGAGACAAGATTCAAATGTAGCTACAATTCACTTACTATGTGTGTCAAAGTATCTGGCTTTGTCCTTTTTACCACCAAAGAGCGCAGCAGCTGCTTTTTTGAAGAAATTTTTAGCAGGACTTGACAGGTGGAAATCAGGAACAGTATGACAACAACTAGCAGAAAGTCTATCGGGTGTAAAGCCCTGTGGAAGTGAGATTCAAAAAATAACTTTTAGACCACAGAGTGCATTTTTAGGGCGGATATTTTTTCAGTCAGAATACCAGACAGTACAAACCTGTAAGAAAAATTCGTGTCGAATTATTTCATCTAAACTAGGCCGATCTTCAGGATTTTTTGACAACATGCTAGCTATTAAGTGCTTCGCAGGTGCCAAGAGAGATGAAGGCAGGCTGTATCTTGCTTCCCTTATACATCTGTACGTTTCTTTAAGATTTGTGGTCTCAAAAGGAGGTCTTCCCAACAGCATTGTATACCTGTTTAAAAACAAAGAAAACCGATTTTATTTATTTTTTTACATACCCACAGTACTTATCTGCAAGTACTGAAAAGGCTTTGTCTGTCTCATAAGATGAAGGAGGATTTCTGCACTTGGGCTAGACACATATAAAGGGCTGCAAACTGATGCAGTACTGCAACCCCTTTGAACTCTTAAAAGCCTAAGCACCAGTGATAGAAATATTTCGTTTCAAAGACAGTGAAGTACTTACATTACACAGCCTAAGGCCCAGATGTCAGATTCACAGCCATGCCCTTGTTTGTTGAGGACTTCTGGAGACAGGTAATTTGGTGTGCCACATATTGTTCTGCAAATCAAAGAGGCCACAGAGCTGGTTAGTATTTCATATAGAAAGAGGAAAGAAGCTATTTTTCATAGGGTAGGTTTTCATCTCAAGTTTGGACGAGAACTTAGCGAGACTCCCAAGGAGGAGCTGTATGAACATTAATAGCATAGATGTGTTTCACAGTGTCTTCATGATATATGAACAGCAGACTCACATTTGCACTATTCATCAGTCAGGTACATTGCCTCTGGCATTTGCTTTTACTCAAATGCTCAGAGGAAAGCAAGAGTCAAAGCACAGCAGCCTGCTTTCTAGAAATGGAAATATTGATCCCAGAAGCAATTAGCTTTTGCTGTGGAACAAAATTTCTCATTTCTAAATTAATTTTGTTTCATTTACTACTAGACTTTACATTTGTTGATGCTCCTACCTTCTCCTGTGCTCCAGTGGTTCCAGCCTAGCTGCCAAGCCAAAGTCACCCAGTTTCAGTTCCATGTTCTCATTAATGAAGAAGTTACCTAGCAAACAGAGAAATTCCAGTTAGTCCTTTTCCTGCAAGGTAGGAATGCATTTGCCACAGGTGCTGAGTCATACTTTGTTCAAAGCCAGAAGCTAGCCAAGATTTTTTTTTTTTAAAGTAGGAATGCTTAATGTCATCCCTTAAGCACTCTGAGTTTCCATTGTAAAGACAGACTGAGCTGATTCTATTAATTAAGCTATCACCATACAAGTGGTAACGTGGTACAATGGTGCCAAGGCTGGAAGAGTGTGTTTTGAAGTCAGCAAGGTGCAGAACCCACCTAGTTTAAGATCCCTGTGCAAGATCTCCTGTTCATGAAGATACTTTAGCCCTGACACAATTTGCCTGAGGTAGTATCGTACTTCTGGTTCTGTCAATACCTTCCTCGCTTTTAAGATGTGAGCCATTGACTGCAGAGAAAAAACAAAGGCAGACGTGTCACTGAACATTCACCCCCAAGATTCACATTAAGCAAAAGTAAATCAATACATGGAGAAACGACAACTAGAGAAGCTATGAAAAATACCTTTTACACATCACACACTTAAATTACTTGCAGATTCAAAGGAAGCAAATACTGATTTCTCCCAGCTGATGCTCACCCTTCTACTGCAGTACTCCAGAAGAATGTAGATATTCTCTCTGTCTTCAAAGTAGTGGTAAAACTGCACAACATGTCTATGATTAAGCATCCTGTGCAGCTCAATCTCTTTATCAATCTGAAGAGACAAGAAGGGGGAGGGAGGAAAGGTGGTGTTAGCCTTGCCTTGAGCAGACAGCTCTATCGGTGCCATTTCAGGAAAAGGGCCGGGCAATCCAGCACACAAAGAGAATCTGAGNCCAGAAGAATGTAAATATTCTCTCTGTCTTCAAAGTAGTGGTAAAACTGCACAACATGTCTATGATTAAGCATCCTGTGCAGCTCAATCTCTTTATCAATCTGAAGAGACAAGAAGGGGGAGGGAGGAAAGGTGGTGTTAGCCTTGCCTTGAGCAGACAGCTCTATCGGTGCCATTTCAGGAAAAGGGCCGGGCAATCCAGCACACAAAGAGAATCTGAGGGGGGGGAAGTCGTTCATGCACACACACCTTTTCCCTTTGATGAGGTTTTGCTACTCTGCTGTGAGGAATGATTTTTGCAGCATAAACTTTATTTGTTGTCAAATCTGTCATCTCGTAACACTTGGCAAATCCACCCTAGAGAGACACACGAGAAAAAGGCAATTATAGCAGGTATGAGAGAAGTCCCACACTTAGTCATTCACCAGCTCATGCGTTAGTCAAGGAGCACAACTTCCTTCGCAGAAGACAATTTGTTAAAACACAGGTCTTAGGTTCATCGCCTACCCGAAGGTTCGCGTTGGGACTCACACCCCCCCACACACACCCCGCCCTGCATGCGACATGAAAGCCGTTTCTGCAGACTTGCCCGAGCTCAAAGAAAGATTTCGCTTGTGCTCAGGGGCAGAGATCACCCGGGGACAGGAAGAATGCTCGGACCCACTGCACCCGGAGCAGGGCAGCGCAGGGGCAAACCGGACTCCGGGCAGGTTCGGGGCGGCAGCGGGGCGCACCCCGGCACTCCCCGGAGGGAAGCGGCCCTGCAGAGGCAGCGCCCGCCGCCCGCACCGCCGCGGAGGGCAGGCGGCCCGGGGCGCACCGGCCGCCGCCCCGGGAGGGCACGGGGCCC
>VZSC01004335.1:205855-229332 GCA_013398225.1 Steatornis caripensis
CCCCGGGAGGGCACGGGGCCCGCCGCGGCCATTACCTTTCCGAGCACCTTTCCGCGGCAGTAGCGCTTCCCCGTCGTGGGGTCGGTTATAATCCGGGAGACCTCGGCGGCGGGGTGGGCGTGCGGGTGCTGGTGCGGCTGCTCCTCCGCCTTCTTCCGCCGCGACTCGCCGCCGGCCGCTCTGCCCAGGGCCGCCTCGCAGCCCTTGGCGCCGCCGCCGCCGCCCGGCGGGTACGCGATGGTTCGCAGCAGCTCCATCACCGCGCCTCGCCGGCCCCGCTGCCTCCCCTACTGCTTCGCTCCCGACGCGCTCCAGACGCCCAGCGGCGCCCCGGCTCTTCCCTTATATCGTGGGCGGCGGCACCGCCCCGGCCCCGCTCCGCCCACCCGGCTTGGCCCGGCCCCGGGGCGGACCGAGGCGGAGCTGGGCCGCACCAGGCAGCCCGGCACAGCCGGGACGCGCGGCAGTGGCGGAGGAACGTCGCGGGTCCAGGGGATGAACCGCGCTCGGGTCGCGGGGCCGAGGGGCCGGACGCCTCTGGGGTTGCACCGCAACGCGCTTGAGCTGCGGGAGGGGAACCGCCGCACGAGGTGTGTTATCCTGCCTTGGCTGCGTCGGTTGTGAGGCAGCAGGATCTTGTGACAGACGATCAGCACCTGAGCGAGCAGCCCCCTAACAAGTGTCTGCTGCTGCACGCGAGGAAGGGGAGGGGGGGTTTCCCCACCTGCGCCCAAGCATCTGCGCCACAGCAGAGAGCTGGGGCCTGTTTCTTACCCCAGCGTGAAGCTGAGGCCCGTGGAGTTCCTTAGACAGTGGAAGACATTGGGATGCATGCCTCGGTGCCGAGGAGCTGCCCTGTCTCTCATTTTTGTGCCGGGAACCCACCGCCCTAGAGCTGTCTGACAACAGTCAGCTCTCAGAGCCTTATTTTCACAAGCAAAAACATTTTCTTAAACATCCGGGATGCACATAAACAAATTAATCTTGAAGCCCCCTGAAGGCAATGGTAGTCCAGGACCTCTGATGTAGCTGTTCATGTACAGACAATTGTCGAAGAAAGAAGTGTGTCTATGGGAGAAAAGTCTTGAAATGTGAAATGGTTTTGCAGTTCTCCCATTCCGAAGATGTAAGAATGCTGAAGTTCGTTACTTCCTTGGTTTGTTACACGTTTCTGAAGTATTTGCTTGCTGGCACACACTAGGAATACTTTTGACCGCTTTCATTGCTGCTAAAAAGAAAAGTCTGGTTGATTTAATACAAATTACTCTCAGAGCATGTAAATGTATAAATGATTGTGGTGTCAGTCCCTGAACATCCCCCATTTCAGATACTAAAATAACAGCAAAATATACTATTTTACAGCGTCAGCAGCAGGACACATGTTTTATCAGAACCGCCCCAAAACAGCAAAAGTGTGAAAAAACAATATTTAAGTTTCCCGACATAAGTATTGCATTATGAAGTTAGCAGAGCTCAAGCGTCAAATATATTGGATTGTACCCATCCACAGTTTTTCACACTTGTACACTTGTACCCATCCACAGTTTTTTACTGGACACAGAGTTCTGCATGCAGGTGTCTTACTTCCTGCCTCACTCTGCAAAGTCTAGTCAAGTCGTGTTAGTATTACTCGTGATTAACCATAGGGACAGAGGTAAAAGCAAGGGGGGAAAAATTGGGACACACAAACTGTAGGCAGTCCTGTGCCCACTCACTCGTTAGCCTCACAAGCATTGGCTTGCCCGGGCAAATATTGTTTTCCCCATGCAACTTAACTTTCTCCAAGTTCGTATCCGTTATTGCAAAATAAGTTACTTAATGGAAACAGGATTTCTTGATGCTTTGTTTTCCATCAGTAAGTTGCTTTGGTCTGCTGTGCTGAAACGCGTATGGGGAAAGGGGAAAGTAGGCAGGAAAGCAGCACACGTTTTCCCTCCGCTGGAAAGAAGTGGTACTACACATGGTAAAAAGCAAATTTAAGAAAAACAGGCTTTGTCTGCTAAAGGTTTAGGGGAGGTTGTTAAGTTTGACTTTAAGAGAACGCAAGCACGTGGTTAAAGCTGAATATACAAAGTGTTGTGCTAAGCAAGACTAGGACTATTTATTCTTACGTACTTTGTGAAAGCAAAGCCTTAACAGGGAACACAGATGTAAGACTTTGCTTTAGTGAAGTTACAAAAGGCCATGAGGCTGACAGGCCACCCCGTGCAGCCTGTTCAGTTACTCTGAGATTGTTTCTCCCACTTTGGCACAGGTGGCATTTACCTAACACTTGTCTCAAGGTGCCAAGTTTACCATACTATTCATTGCGAGGTATTACAAAGGAAAATCTGTTGCAAGAATAAGAATTTTTGACACCATTCTTAACCCCGTTGATGAATTGTGTTTCTGCCCTTTCTGTCTCTGAATTTGCTACTTCATCTTTCCTATTCTCCAGTCTTTCCACTGTCTTGCAAGTTCTGGCCTGCTTTCCAAGCCCAAAGATGGACAGCGCATCAGGTAACTTCAGCTGTAAGTACTAAGTTCAATACTTAAGTGATCCAGAGGCCTCTAAAAGTGTATGCGCTGTATATTTCTCACCTTTACGTTACTTACTTTATGTCACTTTACTTTACGTTACTTAGCTTCTGTGGAGAGCTACTGGATATTTCACAATTAATACATTTCACGTTGTTTTTCTGCAGCTGTTCTCCTGGATAAAATAACAAAAATGCCAAGGCTTGAAACTGACCTTTTCATCTCTTGCAAGAGGAAAGCCATCCTAGCCAGTGCTATATAATCTCCTACTTTTTCTTCCAAGTTACATCAGCAGAGTGCTCAAGTGTACTTGTGGCCTGCACAAGAAGCTCATTTGCAAGCCAGCTGAGGTAGCAGCAGCTTTGTAGCTGTTACACAGCACTGCAGTTACGATGCCAAGAAACAGGGCAAATGTAGCCCAGACTGAGGCTTCAGACATGCCTCCTGTCCTGGCTCCAGAAAAAAAGTAATCTGTTATCCCTACAGCTTCATTTTGACACAAATGTACAGCTTTTTCATAAAAGACTGATTATTAAGGGCCTGGGAACCCTGGCCATGCATAAATCCCTGAATCAGATGAGGAATTGGAATTTGACAGAGTCAGAAGTTGTCTAATTACAGGCTTGTGGGAAGGTCTTGGCAGCAGCCACTCTTTCTTACCTTAGCATTGGGGAAAAGAGGTGTTTGATGACTTAAGCTTCCAGAAACAAGTGCATTAAATCCTGGATGTTGAACTCCCTGCATATTACAGAGCCTTGGCACTGTTCATGGCCATGAATTTGCCAGGGCACCGAAGTCCTTATGTGAAATCAGTATCAATGCCATCTACTTGGCCTCCAGACCGTGTCATAACTGAACTTCCTTCCTACGGTGCCACGAATATGCTTTTCCATCACCAGTGTGCCATTCTGAGCCAATTCACTGTGCTCCTATAGTCACATACACACCGATAGACCTGCGGTCCATACTGGGCTCAGGTGGCAGCCGACGCTGGTTTGGCTGGCAGAGCTGGCCTTTTACCTGGCTGGCCTCGTCGCTTGCTTTCTGCTGTCAAAATGCCTGCTCTCTCCTGCCTCAGGTTAGCTGCCGGCAGGACCGTGTTTTCCGCTTAGCTGGTCATGGAGTGCCCTCAGCTGCTGAAATTAAGTTATGGCAATTTCTCCAAGAAGAATCGTATTCTACTTAAAAGATAGGACAAACTAATGAGCCCCACGAATAGCACTGTCGCTGGAACATGTGCAAATACATATGGGTGATAAAAAATATTCAGCTTATTTCTAGAACATCGCCCTGTACAAACTATGTTATTAAAAATGTGAGTTTTACACAAAGTGCTTCACAATCCTTTGCGACTTGTCAGAGGAGAGAGTGGCTATGGAGAAATTATTTCTAATCTTACTGTAATTTAGTGATTGACTAAGCCTTATTTTTTCCTAATGACTTCTTTCCTAGCTCATCCCTCTTATTTCATTCTTCTAGTTTAACATTTTCTACCCCACCAGCTTCACAACAGCCTTTTCCCACCACCCCATATGCATCTGTACATGCTCTGCTTTTGTGCTTCACGCCTTCCCTGTTCTCCGGCACACTTGCTGTTATGATTCTAGTGAAGTACTCATTTCATGGTCTGTAAGGTATCTAGCATGGGCAGCCTCATTAAATAAAGTAAAACAAAAAAAACATAAAAGCTGAACTAGATACAGAACTAAACATTTGCTCTGATGCTGCCATGCAGTTTCAGTGTGCCACTTCACTTGCAGGATTTTATTGTCACAGATCATCCTCACACACAGGTGTGATACAATTTGTCCTCCTATCTCACTGCAGAACTATTGTAAAGCACTTGTTTCTGCTATAATTAATGTATTTTCATTTCCTTTATTTGAAGCTTGGCAAAGTGTCCAAAGACCTGAATTTTTTTGCAGTTTCATTTGAAATGATGTAGTAATTAAAAAGCAGGCACACTACCAGAAGCTTAAGGCAATCATATGTTTTCCCAGAAAAATCTCCAGAAAAGAGTGGTCACATAGGCTGTGCTAGTTTCTGGTTCCATTTGGGAACCAAACCCAGTTCGGCGTGGGTTCTCTGGGGCCAGCAGGATGGCAGGGCTGCAGCTGTGGTTATAGGATCCTGTACCAGGACCCCAAAGACACAAAACTCTATTTCCTGGAGTTTAATGAGTACCCACATGGTCGGGATGGATGTCTGGCTCTGAAAGGTGTTCCCCCAGTGCAAAGATTGGGTATGAGAAATGATATAGGTCCAATCAAGTGTCAGTGTCAAGTGAAGACAGTGTTAAAAAGAGGCTCGGCATTCCCTTATCGCTCACTACTCTCACACTCCTCTGTGCTGCTTGGGTGAGTAATGTCTCTCTCTCTATTTCAGGCACTAGCCCCTGTGCTCAGGAAGAGCAGTAACACCTTCATACAACATCTGCTTTTAAGAGTGAAGTCAGACCACATGTCTGCATGTTGTGGTATTTTTCTCATTTTGTTTTTTCACAGCTTGACTTGGTTTTTCTTGCACATCGCAGGCCAAAACAAAGATTATACTAACCTCAAAGTTAAGAGTACTGCAAAAGTAAAGGCTCTAAAGCCTTTGCCATTACCTTTAAAGGTTGATCAGAGTTGTTATTTTAAACTTAATAGTGGAGGGTGCGTTTGCACAGACAATGCTGCCAGATACATTTTTTCCTTCAATGAAATGATCTATGGCCTCTGTTTGCCCCCTTGCAACGCACTGGAGAGAACCAAGAGTGTCCACTGTATTACTCATCCATAAGAAACAGTTTAACCTAATGACCACAAACACATGCAAATACTTCACGCAGTGTCCTGTATAAATCACACGCACTCTGCCACTGCCTGCCATGTGAACACTCCTAAGTACTCACTTAGCCAAAGAGTATCTGTCCACAAGATATTTAGCGAGAAACCCTGGCCATCCATTCTGCCAGCAGCAGCATTTTCCAGATGCTGCTGCTGCTTCTGCTGAAGAACTGGTGATTCTCAGTATGATGTTGAAGGAGCTTGGAACTTTGTGAGGCTACGATGTAAGATACCACATGCCAGTGATATAACAGTTATGACCAGAATTAGCCTGCCTCCCATATAAAAAACTGCTAGGCCCGTTATGCAACGGCATCAGTCATGCAGAAGGAACAAAGATCTGTGGGATGGTAAAGCATCATTCCCAGTATTAGAGACACTTGGCTTCAAACCTGAGGAACAATCAGAGTAGTGTTTTGTGCCGTAAAAGAACTGTCTAGATTCTTTTGCCTTTTTTTTTTTTTTGTAGCCTGTCTCAACGCCCGAATATCTTACACATAAAACCCCCTTGTTAAAGGAAATAATGCCAAAGGGTAGTCAAAATCTTCTAAACAGAACAAAGATTTCACTACTTCAGTCAGTTTGTTTCCCTTCCTGCTCCCCCTCCTCCTTTCCAATTGCAGTCTCAGCTACTGTAGGACACAGAACAGGAGACAGTTTCCTAGCGATTAGGCTAAGCACTTATTTTCTTTCTATGGGTAGGAAAGCAGTTTCCTGAATACACAGAGTAGAAGTCAGTGTTACAGATAACACAGGAACAGAGTTATGAGATATATGGGGTAAGAGCCTATGTCACAGGTTATCAGTTTCCATAACACTCCTTTCTGTCGAGAACAACCGTATCTGTTTTTGATGCAAATGTTGCCAGTAACTAGACATGAACAGGCCACTTCTGACTATATATTATAAACACAAAGCACAAAAGAGGAGAACAAGTATTTAGGAGATTGAAAGCACTTGTTGCCTTATTTTCCACAATTAGCTCTGCTTGTAGAACAGCACAGCTACAAAGAACTAAATGTTCTGGCAGCTAGGAGTACAAGTCATTATTCCTAATCCTCAACAGTTGTATATGATGTTCAAAATCAGCAGGACAGTGATGCATCTCTTACACATGCCTACATATAGAGGAACTCTGGGAAGTTAGAATTGAAGGTAGAAGAGCAGATAGTCTACACAAAACTTAATTACTGTGTAATTAGATACAAGCCAGTGCTTACTTTCAGTACTGCAGGTACTAAAGAGGCTCTTTGCTACTGCAGCAAGATGTGCCATGAGCAGTCCGGAACAGAGCAGAAGAGACAGCCTGCTCAGAAATGAAAAGTGGGTTGAAAGCTGCTGGTGCCAGACCCAAATGAAGCAACCACATCATCTGCGAAGGAAGGGTATGCAGTGCTTTGGGATTAGATTGAGCATTTATTGCCTTCCTAGATTTCTTCTATCCACCACTCTTATATCAAAGCAACGGGCTTAAACAAAAGCATGTAGAAAGGAGAGTTAGCACCATATGTTACCACCAAAGATATTCATTAGACACAACACGACAGGGGCGTGTGTTCAGAGATTCTGTGGAAAGCTTCTGAGAACCATGCTTTTCAATAAGCTGTTTCTGTCTTGCATACATTAGAAGCTTTTCTAGGTGTTTCCTCCACTGTATTTTATACATAGGTCACTACAGCTTTTCCAGGTAAGAGTACTTTCTATATTTATGTACATATTTAAATGTGACTGGCATTACATTTAATTTATTGGAGTTACACTTGTCCTGACTGCTAATTTAAGAGTTGAAGCATGTCATTACTAAAGTCAGTGTACAAAAAAACCAAACCAAACCAAAACAAAATCACACACTAAAAATGAGCTCTAGTGTAAGTTAAAGTATCTAGGAAGTAGAGATACTAAATCCAGACTGCTAGCCTCTTTAAGAACAGAAATGAGAGCAGGTGATTGTGGTTAAAACAGGATGGATAGAAGAAAAGATGAACTAAAAGCATGCCCTAAATAGCTAGGTGTGAAAGTGAAAATCCTCATTAGAGTTTTTCCAGCAACCCACTTCAATCATTTCGTTCTAGCATCTTTTTCTGATTTAAGCTATTATTAGCATCAGCCACCCGGGGAAGGTAGGTAGGCCAGTGCGGTACTTTCCTCTTCCTGAGCTTAGCTGTGTACTCTACCAGTGGCCAAAGACCTCAGGCAGTTATTGGACATCTGCTTTTTTAACTAGAGAAACCACTACCTTGAATGAAACTCATCAGTACAAAGGAAAAACCTGTTGGAAGGTATTTGACAAGTGCATAAAAAGCTAGAACTATGACTGAAAACCTGCTGGCAAAATAAATAATTCCCCCAGCCAGAAGGGTAAATATTGCCCTCCAAACACAGACAATCTGTCCGGGTGCAGTCAGTGACTCCACAGACTGGACAGATGCTGGGGGGTAAAAAATAACGTATGCCTTCCAACACTGCAGCAGATGCTTTTCTGCACACCTGCATCAAGAGAAAGTCAGTATGAAAATGAAGATGAGAACTCAGTTCCACATCCACAAACTGGCTCAGGCATTTTGTCTAGCACAGGGGATGTTTTGGGAAACTTTAGCTCTGCTTAATCTTTAGCTCTATTTCAAATTGACATTTTAAGCAGGTTTCGGTTGGGTGTTCTCGGCTGGCCTTTAATGTTCTGTATTACTTGATGTGGGACAGTTGTTTTCAAGTTTTGAGAGAAGTTATTGTTGGCTTAGATCAACTGCAGCAGATTTATTTAGTAACAAGTACATCACACTTTCGTGGCTAAAGTGCGTATTCGTAGCCCATAGCAAATGCAAAATAATGCAGCAGAGAGGTAACACTCAACCGAACTTACAAGTTATAAATGTTAACAAAAGTAGTTGTTGTGGCTCTGTGATGCCAAGAGAAGCTGTGGTACCTGACAAAGAGTGAGCCTTCAGAAAGGAAGTGAAATACTGCAAATATAGGTTTAGCAACAGGATGTGATAACTCAGCCCACAACATGGATTAGTGGACTTCTGAGATGGGGCTGAGCTAATTTTAGCTCTCATTTCAAGTACAGCAGGGCACTTCCTCCAACGAAAGAGTAGCAGTGACCTTCACAGCTAACTGTGAGGTTTTGCCTATCAAAGTCTGCATTTAGCTTTTAAAATTTCTGCTTCTATTTTAGTCTTCCAGGAGAGCTGGTGTGCTGAAATACCTGTTTCTTTTTTCAGACACGTTAACTTGAGTAAATAAAACATATTACCTCTCCCTCATCTTGTATATATCTTTAGGTTCTCATGGCAGAGATACTGTCACAAGCTTGCTGATTTTTTTCTTAGTTAAGTAGTTCATCACTGTTAGCCTTAAATGACAGATTTGAGAGCCAAGCAATCAGCAAACTTCTGACTCTAACAGACACAGATAGCTTTCAGTCATCTGTCAAATATTGACAGGGACTAACAGTCACGGTTCCAAGTAATACCTAATACATAAGTAAAATGTATGAAGGAAATCCTCTAATACTCACTTGCACAAAATATGCCTATTTTTAAAGATTATAACTTTGTTTTCCTGCCCTTTGGCTCCTTGGCGATGATGTTTCTGGTTAGACATATGTGCTTGAGGAAACATGGCTGCTTCTAGAAGAGCAATACTCGTTGAGAGGGGCAGAAAGAGTGAGCCAGGTTTACAAAGTTCAGCAATGAAAAACTCTGGTTTCGTGCCCTTTCAGCAGTCAGATGGGCTGTTCATACTTGTTTTGCTTTGCAAAAAAACAGGAAAAGGTCACCTAAGTGGAAAACATTGTGGTGAGCATTATTTTGCAACAACCTTAGAGTGCTTTAAAAAGATGTATGAAGATATTAAATATACATGACCATTTGTGGTTGGAACAAAAGTTTGCAAACACACTTCAGCCCCCACAGAGCACAGCATCAAAAACCCACTTTAGAACTATCCCAAGTTCAGTTAGACTGGTCCCCAAGCATATCTTTGTGCAGAAAGAAACAGAGCAGATAAGCTGCTTAACAAGGTCTCTGACCAAGAGGTGCAGATGCTCGTCTATGCACCTTAAGGACTACAGATTTTGTTGGACTTTGTTGGACTTGGTTAGTCCCAGGCTTACTAGGTATTCTCCCGTCAACTCAATGCATGGAAGTATTTGTCACCTTAGTCCTTAGCAGAATTCCTTCTCTGCCACAGACCTTGCCATGGTTGACACTATTTACTAGGTACTGGCAGACTTGCTTGAGCTTTACAAGCTTTACAAGCACAGACCTAATTCAGACTCACAGAAACTCTGTTTTCTCTTACCACTGTTGCCCACAGATTACTGCCAGAGACTTTTCAGAGCGGTAAACTCAATGCATGGTTTCATCACTGATGAGAACTGAAGGACTGACCAAAGAGAAAAATAAAACAGACTGTATTGTATTCTGCACTGAAGAAACAAGGGAAAGAATACATGGAATTTATTTTGGACTGACATACATTCATTCCTGGTTGAGAAAGAGACTTAGCTATAAGGACTCTACTAGAACTGACAGGAAAAGGATTTGGGAATAACAATTCTGTCCCCTAATCTTTTCCTTTTTTCCCATCTGTGAACTGTTCTTTTGTTGGTTTTGGTTTGGGTTTGGTTGTTTTGTTTCAGGGGTTTTTTTTTCTGCTTTTAATCTGTCTTACATTTTCTTAGTCACTGTGTCCCTCTTAAGATTTTTAGTTCAGTTCACGCACCTTGGGCACAGCTCCCCAGGCATGGAGCGTGCAAAACAGTTAATCATGAAACACATCTGGCTGTTTGGAATTAACACAGGCTGAGTTCATTCACTGAGCAGTGGAAGGATAGGAGGGATCTTCTCGCTGGGTGCAAAATACTTATTTTACCACTACATAGAACCCTATTTCAAACAGTGTGAGAAGGGAATCACTAATGATAGAAGCTCTTTCCATAACTGTGTTGAGCACCAGACCAGGTAAACTTCTGGTCCTTTCTTCAGGCATTGCTTTTTCCATGTTCACAGCTATGACCCCTCCATCACCTCCCTGCCATTGAACTGGTGGGTGCTGGCCCCATTTGGCCAGTTCATGACTGCTCCATCCCCTGTCCACACAGGGCCCTGGTTCAGTAGGCTGCAACCATCAACTCCTGAAAACCTGTTTAAAGCACACTGAAAATGCTTTAGCAGAAAAAATGCATAATGCAAAGGGGGAAAAGAAGAATATTAAGAGACTTTGCATGTGGTCTTTATCTAAAGGCAAATAGGTGTAAATTTATACCCCCACCCTTTGGGGGTGTGACAATCCCCGAAAGAGTGATTATCCACTCCCAAGAGAGTGATTCCTGCTGATACCTCTGCAGATTCCCTCCTAAAAATGATCTCCTTTAGCAGACATAATAGCTTCAAAATGAGCTGAACAGGCATGTCATTTAAGTGTTTCCCAAGAGGAGTATATGACAGTTCATCTCCAGCTCCAGGTGTATGAAGCTTGGTAATGCTGCTTCCAAACAAGTCCAATAAATACATCCAGCTACCATTTAAATACTTATCATTAACGTTACTCTTGTGACCTCAACATGTAACTAAAAATCCATTACAGACTATGCCAGAAAACTCCCACATTTACATAAACTCAGTCAGGCACAAGGAATTCAGCTGTGCTCAGTTCTAAAGAACATATCTTTTTGTGAAACCTGGAACGGCAAACATGAGCTAACTGTTCTTCTTTCATTCATGGGAGGAACATAGATGATTTTTTTTTTCTGGCAATAAGTGGACCAGACAGAGCCAGTAGTAACTTTTGTAAGAACTGCCTTGCCACAAGTCATTCCAAATAGATGTGGAGCACACCTGTGACAGCCCAACCTCCGCTTCTCCAGCTTATCAGGAAGTGCAGCACTTCCAGGGTAAGAACACCAGACATTTCTCTTTATCAGCCCTTTCCTCTGAGCAAGAAAGCCAGAGTCCATTCTCCCTCTCTGGTGTCTGGAAATAGCAAAGGCAGGCAGACAGCTTAAGAAAAGCCTGAGTATTTTCAGCTGTTTCTGAAATAGGGCCCAATGCTTCTCCTTGCTGTGAAGCACAGACACATGAACAACTCGTCAGTCTAGGACTGGAGCAAGACCTTTTGGGTTCCTTGAAATGCAAAAAACTGCCTAGGGCAACAGTCAGATCATCCATCTTCAACCTTCTGAATTCAAATCCATTTCAAGGCATGAATAAATGCCTTGGGTCCAACTTTTTCTCAGCTCTGCCTCTCTACATTCAAGTGGAACATTGCACTGAGAGGCAGAACATGGCATGTTCCTCTAACAAGTACAATGCTTCCTTCTAGTCATTTGACCAGCAGGTCTGAGTGATGAAGGTGTACTTCTATCCCCAACAAATGGCTCATACCTGATAGTCTCAGTGCCCACAGGTCAGATATTTATTTAATTTTAATGCCTCCGAACAGCTCAGCTGATGCTATCCATCTCCTTACAGGAATCATGTGACATGTGACTAATGGAAGCCAAAGAAAGATAATGATTTACTGTCTTTTCTTAGCCAGTAATGTTTACGTGGATCCTGAGGGAAGAGTAAAGAAAGTTTTTACGATCAGCAGTGTTACAAATTGTAGCTTGGTGCAAGATTGGTACAGGTGCAATTTTAGCTTATAATTGACTACACTTACCTTTTTTTCCAGTATACAAAAGTTAGTATCAGGGCTGAGCCTTAGTTCTATTTTAAATATCTCTCTGTCTGAACACATATGGTGCTCAAATAGGTCTCAAATGGCTTAAGCTATACTAGGAGAAAAAAATTTTTACAATATTTGTATGAAGAATGTTGGCATCAAGAAGATGCTGCACAGATGGAGGTACATGGATCTCATGTTAAAAATGAAGTAGTGACACCTACTGAAAATTTCCAGGTTCCAACTTTCACAAACATAAGAGAATACCTTTTATGAGAGATAAACTACTTTTCCTAAGGGTTTTAATTCATTAAATAGTGCTTATGAAAAAGTTACAGAGAAATGTTCCCATAAGCCTGACTAGCAAGAAGTGCTCATAGTTTACTACAAGTAAAGCAACTTGCAGTTCAATTTTAAAGCACATATCTGCAGGCTATCACTTCCACCTACTTGTGTAAAAACTCTTTTAATACTAAGACATACCCAGAGCAGACAGTGTTTAGCAAGAATGGCCCCAGGCAAAGGCCTCATCCACTGCAAGTATCACCAGGGTTTTCTCTGCAAATAACACTCAAAATCCAAAGTAAGCCCATATTTGCTGGGAGATGTCTCAGCACTAATGCCACATTAGGGATAATGGTTTTGTGTTAGAATCTGCAGCCCTGGAGTGGTGATCATTTATTTAAAGGCTGCCTTACTAAGGAATATGGCTACTGCTACAGTCTGCGTGTTGCTGTTACAAGAGGAATTTCCAATGGAAATAGATACTATTTTGGAGACACATGGGCTTTCAACGGTAACGATCTTTAATTTTAAAATGTTCTATTACAGATAATCTTCAAGTGAGAAATCCTCCTGCAGGTAGGAGAGAGATTCTTCTCTCCCCTGAAGAGTCAGCTCCCCCTGCCACCCCTGTGACATAAACTTTTCTCACATTTGGAAGAAAATAAAAATAAAGGTAAGGTACTACAAAGAATTACTATAAAAGTTTCATTTTTCCATAGTTTTCTCAACCTCTTAGAGGAATTTCTTCCACACACCTTCATACTAATCACTCAGACAATTGTTTTTATAAAGGTAAAAAAAAGTTATAAAGGTAAAAATCTGTAGCTGCAATAGGTAATAGCATCTCTTCATAAGTTTTTATAAGTTAAACACTAAAACATTACCACAGATGAATGTTAATTTTTAATTAAAAAGTTCTTATCACGTTGTCCCAGTATCTTCTAAAACCAAAGGGGAAGAAAACAGCAGGTATTTATCTGGCAGCTAATTGATTATTCTTTTCCATTCTGATAAGAAACCAATAAATCGCTATGTCTGTTGTTTTTCTTAATAACAGTTCTATTAAACTCACATTGCATCTGGCTTGTCACATCATTATTTGCGAGTAATAATCTAAGTGTTTGAGTTTTTCATACTTTTGAAAGGGAAACCTAGAGAAAAACAAATATTTACACTCAAATCATACACTTACATCCCACAACTGAGGTTTGAAAGATTAATAGCCCTATTAAGGGACAGCTGGTTCTATAGTTTTCAATGCATGTATTGGTTTTAAAAATATAAAGCCATTTCATGCATTTATTAAGCATTATTTCCAAGTTGTATACATTGCATCAGTTTCTGATTTCGGTTTATACAGTCATTTAAGACACAGAGGTGGTTTTGTCCTGCAGTATGTAACTGTATACACTTTCTTTATGTATAAAAGCATTTATTTTCCTCTTTTTCCTTTCCAGAATTCCCAAGTCACAACCATGCTGTTCAAGTCCCTTCAAGATGTGCTGGCTTTGATAAATAGCAAATTCTCAGTAAAAGCAGGAAGATGTATTTCTGTCCATCTCTGGCACACGAAAAGGCAGACTACCTGCTAACATCAGGCACATTCTCCCTTACACTACACTGCCCGTGATTCAAAGCAGAGCATTAAAGACTGTCAGTGTTGAGTTCAGTGTTTTCAAACATCCCTGAAGTCTGCTGGATCACCGTGACAGAAGTGTTAAGACGTTTTGGAAATATTCAGCACTACTAAACCAGACTATGGTAGCATACTGCTGTAGAAAAAAATAGTTTCCTTTAAGCAAGAGGGGAAAACCGTATTCAGCCGTTGCTACGCAGCCCCTGCCCTGTACATGGGCACAGTGTGCTAGCTGGGGCTCCCCACATTCTGGACAAGGATGAGCTGGGAAAAGCAGCAGAAGTAGTTTCTGGACATTTCCTCTGGAGATGGATAGTGGATTTAGAGACCCCATGTCCTGAGTCTCCAAGTGAAACTAGAATAGGTTCCCTTTCACTGTGGGCTGAATTCAATCACAGCAGTCACAACTAGCCCTACACTTAATCACTTCAACTGCTTTTTTCATCTGTGTTCCCCAGCACTTTGGAAAATATTGATTAACATACACTTGCAATATTCATGCAATATCCCTTGATCATCAAAACGCAGAACAACTTTAATGCACATTATTAAACAAGTGGTATCAGAGAAGATGATCACAGTTTGACATGTGCAATTCGGTTGATTGCAGTGGATTAGAAATGAGAATGATGTCTGGAGCATAAACATCTGCTTTTGGGCACGCAGTTTTGGTGAGCTGTTGAAACCCATGTTTTTCCTCATACAAACATTAACGAAACCTCCAGTACCCTGACTTTTTATGTTTTGATCAAAAACAGCAGCAAATTTAAAAGACATCTGCTGATCCCAGCACGACAGACTCGTTGGGAAGCCCGTCTTCTCTGGGAGGCTGAGCAGAGCAGCCCCCACTTGCCAGGGCTTTCTGGGAGCCACCACCCCCTTCTTTTTCTCCCTACGCACCTGATGCAACCAGCACAGAGCCACTCCAGACAGCACACCTGTGAAGGAAACTTTCTGCTGCATCAGTGGCAGAAGGGGAAAAGGAAAAGTAGATAAAAGAGCCTTTGCATTATAAGAAAGCTAAGGCAGAAGAGATACTATTTTTAGCAGACAATCATTTAGACACTGACATCAGAACCTGTTGTTGCAAGATATGCAGTAATACGAATAGTACGGTTTGTTCTTTATCAGGCTTCACATTGTTTAATATCTGCATTTAAAAATAACAATTTCCATCTTGTTTACTCAGGTCTTTCCTTCCCAATTTTATCTGTTATTAAAGCAATTGGAAGCAATGAAAGCCCAATAGCACAAAGAGCACTATGCAGCAGCTAGCGACCCTCCTGTTAACAGCATTAACCCTACGTTGCAGGTGATGTCCAGCAGCTTGCTGTTCCACAGAAATGAGGAATAAAACAGGCTAAAGCAGAATCAATGTCTTATCACTAAAGACTATAGCTTGCCTTGTTAAGAAAGAAGGAACAGAAATCGCTCTCTGATGTAATTTGCAGCAAGGAAAGGCATTTTAGATGAAGCTACAGAATTACAGTATGTACAATACAGCTAATCTGTGTTCTGTCTGTACAGCAGACAATTCTCTTTTAACTACACCAACCCAACTCAATTCAATGAATTTTCTGCACAAACATTAAAGACTCTAAATGCAAGCGTGCCTGGTCAGTTGCCACAGTACATTGGCTTTAGGAGGCTGCTAAGGCAGGTGCTGTCCCCGGGCTTGCAAGGCTAACCTACATTTCTCTGCCGATTGTCTGCTGAAACACGTAGACTTGTCTTTTGAAACTACAACTTTGACTTTTAATAAAACACGTTTATTTATTTGAGGATAACTAGTCTTGTTTAACTACAGAGCAGATATAATGTCTAGCAATAATGTAAATTCACCTACCAGAGTGCCTCTGATGTAGCAACTCTATCTTCAGACTATGAAGGGCAATTTATGTGTTTGTCAATCAGCACAATTTACTTTTTCACCTTAGTAACACATGCATGCAAAGTAGGCGTATATTTAAAGAGAGGTCTTGAGCAAGTAAGTTGGATGGCAGTGGTTGTATTTTTCTTGGGGGGAGGGGGTGGGGAAAGCCATAGGTGAGGGTCAGCTATAGCACAAGCTATTTTTTGGTGACTTATTTAGCAGTGTGCTGGTGTGCAGTTTCAGATAGATTGACTTACATCTAAGAAGAAAACTTTGAAGAAGGAAGGAATGATTGTATTATTTACCTCAGGCAAGTGAACCTTGGAGGGAAAAAAAAAACCAACTTCTTGGTAGTTATCCAAATCCTAGTCTAACAAGATGTAGTTATCCAAATCCAAGTCTAACAATTTCTGAAGTGCTTTGTTTCTCACAATGTACGTTGCTGCTGACACCTGGGGTTTTTTCCTCTTTTGAAGCGGGAGTGACTCATAACCTCTAGGAAAAGATGACGTTTGTGTTCACAGAATTTGTGTGTACACTGCATGAGAATAAACAAGGTAAAACAGAACTTTTATTCTCCTTTTGAATAAACCAGGTGTAATGAGGAAAGCAGAGAGAAAGACACATGCTGTATTAGTGACTGTTCTAAAATAGGTTGATTGTTTCGACTTTCACAGTTTGAGTATAGTAACATATGGGTTGAGTATTTTAACGATAATACTAAAAAAGTCAAATTTTTGATGAGATTGTAATTAACATATTTCATAGGGACTAGGTATAAGACTTTCCAGCATCTAAACAAGATTGTGGAGAGAAGGAAGCAGACTTTTAACTACCAGCAGCACCTAGCAGAAGGGTTATATGTCTCAAAACTGGATTATTTGCTGCCTTCTTTTAAAAGACCAGCTGCCAGCAGCCAGAAACCTAGCTAGTGATCTGGGCAGCAGGATGGTACTTGTACAATCAGCACTCTCCATTCTCAAGGATGAGCCTAGATGCTTGAAACCAGTGAATTTACTGTGAGGAAAATATAAATCTGGCTTTGAGATTACAGTACTGGTTTTATTCTGTCATTAATATTACCATGCTGGCAGTAGCACTGGCAGAGTTTCCCCAGAATGGCTGAGAGCAACAGAGGCAGTGCACTTTTTTGCGCTGTGCAGCATGATGATTTATTATCTATGGATGATGATGTCTAATCTAAGGACATTTTTTTTTTTAAATGGTGCTTTGTCACAGGGTAACAGTGGGCACAG
Organism: Steatornis caripensis; assembly: GCA_013398225.1. NCBI lineage: Eukaryota > Metazoa > Chordata > Aves > Caprimulgiformes > Steatornithidae > Steatornis > Steatornis caripensis. Next base: position 222,917 of record VZSC01004335.1, read on the forward strand.
AATCATAGAATGGTTTGGGTTGGAAGGGACCTTTAAAGGTCATCCAGTCCAACCCCCTGCCATGGGCAGGGACATCTTCAACTAGATCAGGTTGCTCAGACCCCCATCCAGCCTGACTGAATTTTTCCAAGAATGGGGCATCCACAACTTCTCTGGGCAACCTGTTCCAGTGTTTCACCAACCTCACTGTAAAAAATTTCTTCCTTATATCTAGTCCGAATATGATCTCTTTCAATGTAAAACCCATTACCCCTTGTCCTACCACAACAGGCCCTGCTAAAAAGTCTGTCCCCATCTTTCTTACAAGCCCCCTTTAAGTATTGAAAGGCTGAAATAAGGTCTCTCCAGAGCATTCTCTTCTCTAGGCTGAACACCAACTCTCTCAGCCTTTCCTCATAGGAGAGGTGTTCCAGCCTGCTGATCATTTTTGTGGCCCTCCTCCAACAGGTCCATCTCTTTCCTGTGCTGAGGACCCCAGAGCTGGACGCAGTGCTCCAAGTGGGGGTCTCACCAGAGCGGAGTAGAGGAGCAGAATCACCTCCCTCAACCTGCTGGCCATGCTTCTTGTGATGCAGCCCAGGATACTGATGGCCTTATGGGCTGTGAGCGCAAATTGCCAGCTCATGTCCAGCTTTTCATCCACCAGTAACCCCACGTCCTTCTGCCAGGACTGCTCTCAATCTCTTCATCCCCCTGCCTGTATTGATATCAGGGGTTACCCTGACCCTAGTGCAGCACCTTGCCGTTGGCCTTGTTGAACCTCATGAGGTTCACATGGGCCCATTTCTCCAGCTTGTCCAGGTCCCTCTGGATGGCAGGAACAGCTATGACTTTGTTTAGGATCGCTTTCACTCAAGTGAGTCACTGTGGGAAGACAACAGACATGTTGTGAGCAATCCAGACCTGATTGACTTAGAGGGCACGTGGCTCTAAGTCAGATGTAAACACGGAAGCAGAGAGGGCTGATGCAGGTGCATGTACTGCGCATGCTCAGCATTGAGCAACAAATCATGTAGAGGCACATGCGTGCATAGCTGTTGGCAATGAGCTTGCTCAATCAGGGGGAACTCAGTATATAAGACGAGCCATTGGGGAGTAAGAGGAGCATTCGCTTGATCACATGGATTGGATAGCATGTCTGGGAACCTGCATGCAACAAGTCATCTTAGTTTGCTCACTGCTTTGGAAAATGTCTCCATGTTACAGACCTTGATTCACTGCCTTTGCACAAGCTCTTTTCAGGAGGAAACCGCAGAACATTAAGGTTTCTGTTTTAACTGGAGTGCTTCCCTTCCTGCCTCTTGCCTTGTTCTGGGCTCCTTGAGCCTATTGTTCCAGGTTGTGATGAGAGCCCCCGTGTGTTCTTAATGCAACTTGCTAACTATTACGATGCAGGGAAATTGGTTTTTATTTCTTGTATTTGAAGTTTGGCTATTGTGGAAACTTTGTCAAATGATGTTACTATTCAAATGTCCTGGCTTGTTTTTTTAACTCTTTGGCAATATCATGTGTTCAAAATTTTAAAAAGAAAAGGAAGGAAAGGTATGTTGCAGTCCTGAACAGGATTTAAAGTAACTGACTTTAGGACTAGATCTCATTCGTATTCTACTTGCTAGAAGTTGCCAAGAGAAGATTGTCTCACAGTCTGAGATCTGTGTCCATTTGTCTGGACTTCTCAGATAGGCTTCAAAAGTTCTTTTTCTTGCTCACCAGCAGGCACCATCAAAATAAGCTCCCTTCTCTTCTGAGTAGCTAGGATTAAAAATATCTGATAGTATGCATATTGCCCTTTACCTGAAAATCAGAGCTGAATATAAAAGAGATATCAGGTAGAAAATCATGTCCTCAAAAATTATTTTTCTCCCCATGAACCTAATCTAGCCCCTGGGGTATTAATCTTAAAACTGCCTAAAGTTATACTGAAGTATACCTCATACTTTATCCAGGTATGAGTGGCTTAGACTAAGCAGTCCTTATATAAACTCACACTTCCTAGAATGAGTATAGAATTAAGATTTGCTTCTTAAAGTTCAGATGAGAGGTTTAGGTATTATTTGATAATGAACAGAGAATATTTAACTGAAAGGTTTTTATTTTAAACCTCGTATAAGACAGCCAAATATATAGATTACTCAGTTCTGTATCTCTTTGCTGGTGATCAGTTGTTTGCAGCCCTTCGAGGTTGTTACAGAGACAGAAAGTGAAAGATACAGGAGGAGATGAGTGTGACTAGGAGAGGTAAAACTCAAATCCTAAGCCACTGTTTGGACTTCCCAAAGAAAAAGTGCTATCACACCACATATTCTTCGGCCTGTAATGGAAAAAAAATACTCGAAGAAGAGCAATATTCCTCTTCATTGGGAACGTGCTTTGTCTCTACTTCAGTGTCCAAATACCTCCTAAAGTTGTTTTGTTCAAGGCAGACGGCAGGACACAAAGTGAGCTGGCAGTATTTCCTGGTATTGCAGGAGCACGCATTTTCCTATTCCCATCGCAACAACAGATGAGGGCTTTGCTACAAAACCGTTTTTAAGATGTTAGCTATCGTATGAATTTGCAGTGCTCCCATTGCACAGTAACTGAGAGTGAGCTCGTACTTCTGCTACATGGACAATCAATTAAAGCATGAATACTGATATTTCTAGGCTGCAAACACTAAAATCTTATTTTGAACTGCACATTCTGCTATGTCCCGAGCAATTCATGCCTTTTAGTGTATTTTAAATTTTTTTAAAAAAACAGCCAACACCAAAGACAGTGACATTTCATTCATGCTTTTTGTTTGCAGTGGCAACACTGAATTTGACTTACCTAACTGCAGAAAGGAAGTGTATAGCAAACCAAGACCATGAATCTTCATCTCCCAAGTGCCAAGCTAGTACTTTGTCTTTATATTGCTTTTCCTGTGTATTAGGCAACTTAACACTTTGAATCAATAATTAAATAGAAAAAATTATTCCATTAATTTATATTGTAGTTGAAGCTAGACAAGAAAGAGACGTGGATACATTCAAAATCTTTCCCTGACCTTTCTGGTACAAAGAGTCTTTCAGGAATTGTGTTTTACTGTAAGTAGATGTTGTGTTTTGAGCCCAGTCGGCAGCAAAGAACCATGCGGCCGCTCGCTCACTCCTATCCCTTCAGTGGCATGAGGAGAAAATGTAACGAACCCTGGCGGGTCGGGACAGGGATGGTTCACTCACCAGTTATGGTCATGGGCAAAACCAGACTCAACATGGGGAAAAAAAAATTCAATTTAATTGGTTATCAATCAAAGCAGAGTGGGATAAGGGACACAAAAAGACAGATCTTAAAACACAAGTAAATACCCTTGCCCCCACCCCTCCCTCCTTCCCAGGCTCGAGTCCCCTCACTCCCGATGTTTCTCCCTCCTCCCCCCTCAGCGGCGCAGGGGGACGGGGAATGGGGGGTGCAGTCAGTTCACCAGAGATTGTCTCTGCCGCTCCTTCCTCCTCAGGCAGGGGGGGTTCCTCACACGCTTCCCCTGCCCCAGCACAGGGTCCCTGCCGTGGCAGACAGTCCCTCGCAAACTCCTCCAAAGTGAGTCCTTCCCACGCGGTGCAGTCCCTCAGAAACGCACCGACACAGCACGGGCTGCCCACAGAGTCACGGTCTGCTTCAGGAGGAGGCACCTCCCCTGGCGTGGGGTCCTCCACAGGCTGCAGGTCCATCCCTGCTCCACCGTGGTCCTCCATGGGCTGCAGGTCCATCTCTGCCTTGCCATGGTCCTCCATGGGCTGCTCCACCGCGATCCTCCACGGGCTGCAGGGGCACAGCCTGCCCTCTCCCCATGGGCTGCAGGGGAATCTCCGCTCCGGCCACCTCCTCTCCCTCCTTGCTCACTGACTCCCAGTACCTGCACAGGTGTTTCTCTCACCTCCCTCCGCTGAAGGTCTCCACAACTGCTCCGTTGTCCCCCTCTTAAATAAGTTATCATCGCAGACGCCCATCTGTTGTCTCTAAATGGCCCGGCCTCAGCCGGAACAGGGCCACCTTGGAGGTGGGGGAGCTTTGAGCAGCTTCTTACAGGGGCCACGTGCCCCTGTAGTTCCTTCCCCTGCTACCAAAGCCCCACCACACAGACCCAACACAGTAGAATTGCTAAAACCAGCCTCCAAATCAAGCTGTTTCTCCTACAAATGTATGCCATATACCATGCAATATTTCAGGCATAACTGAATGTCAAGTTTCATTGTTATCATTGTAATCTTACATCACAATGTTTGTGTTGTCTTCAGAAGTTGAGAAAGCAGCAGGTAACCTACAGCTAAATTTTTTTGCAGCAAGCCTAAAATGGTTTAAGCGTTTTGATCACAAGCTGGGAGAGCATCCGTTTCACGCAGCCTTCAAGTGTCCTCCTCAGCCAGAAATCTTGCGCAGAACTGCTCCAAACTCTCTCCTCTGCAGAGCTAAGCAGCCACAGGGCAGACAACTAAATCTGCCATTCAGGTAGGCTATTGTGCCAGGTTTGCATTCCACGCGGTGCAGGGGGATGCAGCAGTAAATGTTTCAGAGACTCGAAGGAGATTTTAGTATAGAGGCTGCCAGATGAAAGAGGCAGAGATTAGAGAGGACCATGAACCTTTTAGGTCACTTCTTGAAAGTGGCAAACATCTGAGGCAGCAGTTAGCAGGAGAGCACAATGAGACGAGAGGTTTTGAAGATGCAGGTAGGTCAGAAGATATGTAACAAAATAAGGTCAGTGTCCAGCAAAAGAGTGTTACTTTAAAGCAGTTGTGTGGGGTTTTTTATTGCCAGATACAACACATGCTCCAAATAGGACTGTACAACCTGTGAAAGTTCGAGATCCTGTGGATGGGAGTTTATACTAGCCCAGTGTTACAGGGCAGTGCTTGGCATTGTTTTTTGCTGTTCTCAGCACCTCCTCACAAAAATGACGATTGTATCACTACAGACCAGTTTGACGGACCCAAGGGTAAAGTGGAAATTTGCGAGTTTCTAGTGGATATTTCCCCAAGAGAAGCGATTGGACATGTGCAGAGACCGTCTAAGGACTCAGTGACAGGAGGTGGTGAAAGCATCAGCCGTTTATGCACTGAGCCTCGGGGCCCTTCCCACTTGGCCATGACTGAGTCTGTGCCACTACATGGCCAGCCTTCTCACATCTGTATCTTAAAGTTCTCCTGCAGGAACAAGTGGTAAGGAAGGTCTTGGTGCCATTTCAGGTAGTAAATTTATCTTCAGGATAGCAGTGGTTTGAGTAGCACCTTGCATGTCTGGCAGCATTTGTCTGATATCTTACTTCCAGTTCACCTCATAAAAAGCCAAGCATAAATAATCCCCAGCTTCAGATCAGATCCATACCTACATCAGGATTTGGTGTTTTGGCCCTTTCTTTACAGGTGAAATTCATTCAAGTACAAACTTTAAACCTTACTTGAACATCACTTCAGGGTTTTTAGGATAAAATTGGATCAGGCAGACCAATGTTTACTTCAAAGACAGGGCAGAATAAGGCAGAAAGGAAGAAAAAGGGCTTTCTCACCTTAAACTGTACATAGCAAAGCATGCTGTCTGCATACAGTAAACAAATGAGAGAAGGTGGAACCAACAAGTGAAACTGGAAACTTAGCTTTTACTATGATGACATTATTCTGCTGAAGTTAGTTCAGTATTATGCCAGACTTCTACAGTGCATAATATTTTAGGTCCCAGATCAAGAGGTGTCAGAGGGTTGTGTCCATAATGGCCTCCCTGTATGGAATAGGAGGTCTCCCGAGACAACAACCCTTGGTTGGGAAAAGCCAGTCTACCTGAATGGTCCTAATAGCTTAGGTAATGAAGGCTTCATTATCTGCTCAAAACACAAGATACACTGTACTTTAGTCATGCATTATGTTTCATTTAGCAGAATTAGTAACCTACTTACTTAAATGTGTATTACATAATTAAGGCTACAAGTAAGATTAGAACCCTGGACTTCAAGAAAGCTAACTTTGCCGTCTTCAAAGACCTACTGGGAGTAATCCCTTGGGTTAGCGCTCTAGAAGGCAGGGGGGCCATAGAGAGCTGGTTAATATTCAAGAACCGCTTCCTCCAAGCTCAGGATCAGTGCATCCCGATGAAGAAGAAGTCGAACAAAGGAGGCAGGAGACCTCTGTGGATGAACAAGGAGGTCGCAAAAAACCTCAAAGGGAAGAAGGAAGTTTACAGGATGTGGAAAAAAGGATTGGCTACTTGGGAGGAATACAGGACTGTTGTCAGAACATGCAGGGATGCAACACGGAAGGCTAAGGCCTGCCTGGAATTAAACCTGGCAAGGGAGGTGAAGGACAACAGGAAAGGCTTCTATAGGTACATTGGGAGCAAAAGGAAGACTAGGGAAAATGTGGGCCCGCTGCTGAACGAGGCGGGTGACCTGGTGACGCTGGACA
>VZSC01004335.1:237537-249823 GCA_013398225.1 Steatornis caripensis
TGATTCTATGATTCTATCATACTGAAACAATGTGCTACCATCAGCTGTCTGTTGGCCACACCTGCAGAGTGCAATTAAATCATCTCATACCCTCTCTCTCAGAAGCTAAACAATTAGGCATGTCAGCTGTTAAAAAAACCAAAAACATTTTTTTGACTTTTCTGAAAAGTAAGGTCTTCTAACTCCACTGCAGGTGAGGGACGTTAAGGATACAGGAAGACTATGTAAGGAAGACCCATGCATATAAAATACTTCGGTGGCCTGAAATGGTGTGGCTTAGTCTCTGACCTTCTGTGTCACTCTATCATCACATGTGGAATAGCATCAGCATCCTACATTTTAGTATCCTTCTGCCAAAGGCTTCCTTGTTCATTAAGACCCTGCAAAAGATGAAAGGCAGAGAGAAAGTGTCACCTTAAAATGCCTGATGTTAATACTTTGAAAGCCTGAGTTAGGAGTTATTTTTAATATAATGAGACCATCAACCACTAGAGGCCCTTCACGTCTAGGAGACTGGCTGAGCCAAGATGCCATTGTATATCCCTCTGGTTTGATATAGGGCTCTCAGAGGGGAAATATTAAAATGATAATCCACCTAACTGAGAAACAACATTCAGAGTGTCTGTGTTAGGAACATCTGACAGGATTTGGTCTCTTCTCAGCTGCTGTGTTATTCAAAAAACACCTTTGATATTAAAATTTCTTTGCTCAGGCACATCTTTTAATTCGCTCCTCTTCATCTTACTTCCTCTGTTGCTTAAATTGAAGTATGGACTCTGATCTTTATACTATTTTTGGTGTTAGTGCTCAAGGCACCTTATCTGGAAAGCTGAAGAAGACCCTGGGGCCCAGGTGGGAGAAGCAGCAGAAGGGCACATAGGCAGCACTGATGTATGTCCCTCCCAAGTTCAATCAGACAAAATAAATTAGGTTGGATCTGCCACAAAATGGAGACACAGACCTGCAGATATTTATTGGAAGCATAAGAGTAATTTGATTACTCTTCCCAACATACTCGTGGGAAAGGGGATTCACAGTGAATTGCAATTATGTTACTACTATGTCAGAGCTTCAATCTGAAGTAGGGTTTTGTGGTGCTGGATGCTTTACAAGTAATACCAGCTATTGTCAGCATATGATGCTGGTCCAGCTCTCAACTCTAGAGGACAGGGCTTGGGATGTAGTGATACGCTGAGAGAAGTAACCGTCAGAAGAAAAATGTTCCTTTGCCTTGTAAAAAGACTGGTAAATTCTGAAAATCTACTTCCTGAATGCCAGGAGTGATGCGTGGCCACCTGTGGCATCACGGCCCGCCACCTCTTTCTCAACACACATAACTGATGATGAGGCAACCCAGCTGTTTCTCAGGTATTGCTTGGTTTGGGGTTTTCTTACTGTATATTTTCTCAATGGCAATTAGTTATCACTGCTGAGGTCTTTAGTGTTGTTATAATATTCATACAGAAATTAACATAGGATCCCAGCTGGAGACTAAATGACTTTTCAAGATTGTAGTCAAGTGAGAGAGGAGTTCTTTCAAATTACATCTTACTTAGGATCAAAATAACCCTTTTAAATGGCCCAGCAAAAATTTGAAAGGCTGGTAAGAACAAAAGAGTCCTTGAGCTACTCAGACCAACTATAAGGAGCCGAAGTGCTATGAGCTGTTGGGAATGTTATAAAGTATGAAAGATGAAGTAATTTCTTTCTGTGCTAGCACCACCACAAAAGAAAGCAGATCTGTGTGAAGGAAGAAGACTAAGCTTCAGCAGGACAAGAAACACGTTGCTCAATAACACTCTAAAAAGTTGTGCCTAGTCAACAATCCTGTTTGGGGTGGACTGATTGTGAGCTGTACATAGCACGATTAACATGGAGGGTCTGTTAGAGATTACTAGCTTTAGAGCTTTATAACAAACACAGTTCTGTGATGAAGACAGCTTTGTGTTTTTCTTTAGTCTGTGTTCCTTCATTACAATGTTCAAAGAGTACATTTTCATAAGAGTCTTTTCTGGTACTTGGCTATAAATGTGACACCAGTACTGTACTGGCTGATTAGCAATGAAGGTAAAACATTTTCAACTTTTGCAGGACAGGTAGGAAGAAAACAGAAGCAGCAGAAGGGACTATGACTTGTCCAGAAATACTCACTGGCTGAAGAGAAAGCAGATTGTAAGTGATGAGGCATAAGTGTGGGGGGAAAAAAGCTGAGAAGAAGCTTTGCTATTTTAAACTTCCTAAAGATACAAGAACTGGGGGAAAAAAGCATGGCAGAGGATATCCATCAGCATTTTTATTTTACTACAATATACATTCATGCAGTGCCGTTCTTCCTTAATATGTCTTTTCCCTTTCCTCTAGCATCCTTCCCCTTACATATATGAAGTTGTAGAGGGGAAGGTAAAACATTTATAAAATTTTTGAGCTGCTCTCCAATTTCCCTCCCAGACAAACATGGCAGGGCATAGCTGGAGGGAGGCTGTGAAAGACTTGAAGGACTACCAGTATGTCTGCCTAAGCACTGCCTGATGGCACAAGGCCCATGGGCGTTCAGTGCAGCCACTGTGGCACATTGGCTTCAACAAGCAGATGTGGCATGACCTGCGTGTGAAACACGTTGTGAGCTAAGAAATGGTGGTGCCTGGGCAGGAGCCAACAGATCCCGAGGGAGGTCCTGAGGTTTATACCGCAAGGAAGGCAGGGGCAGCTCTGGCCTTTATTCTTCACTTTATCATCTAGCTGTGACCTTCTGAGGGACATTTTCCTGGAAAAAACAAGTCGATGTGGCCTGATGAAAATTCATGTCCCAAGGCGACGGAGCGGACTATTTCATTCTTCCTGTGTCATGACAAAACCTGTTTGTGCCTTGTCTCTGCCGGGATTTTCCGCTGCAGGTAGACACTGTGCTGGGAAATGAAGCCTCAGATAATTTTTGTCAGCCCTTTCCAGCCAGGTCCTTACAGCCCTGTCAAGAGTGTGTCTGTGTAAGTCCAGCCTAGGGAAGAATCAGCACCGCTTAAGGGTGTTTGAAGTAAACCTTTTTCCTTTGGATTCTGCTTTTTCAACACAAGTTGAGGCATGAACAGAAGTGGTTCAGGTAGTCCAAACACAGAAATGGCACCTGGTCTTTCACAGACAACACCAAAGAGGCACAGAACAGAGGTGACCTGTATCTCATGTGGCACCTGAGTGCAAAATAGTTGTTATGTGGCCATCATCGTGAACAATAGGAGAGGATTGAGATTAATTCTCTGGGAAGACAGTTCTGTATGGTGGTTTAAAGGACTTTAATTCTTCCAGATCAGTTTGTACAAATATATATATATAGGAATATTTACAATATCAAACTGTACAGAAGGAGCACCAGAACACATTATAAATATGTGTCAAGCACCCCAAAATGACAAAATGAAGGCTATCTGTGCAATATAATTCAATGTCATTGTGTGGCTGCATTTATGATAATCTTCTCAATTTCGGATTGCATGTTTTTCCCACTCTCTTTACATAGGATAGACCTAGGCAGCACTTAGTTAATGAGCTTCCATTTAATATTTATTGCCCACAAGTCAGAGCCTGGTCTGAAGACAATATTAATTTTGTCCTTGGTTTTCAATAGTTCTTCTATATATATTATATGTACCCAAGAAACTTTTTTTTTTAAAAATAAAACTGCTCTTACTGTTCCCATTTTATAGTTGGTAACAGAAAGATTTAGCTAAGAAAACACTCACTTCTTTTCCATTTTTTTTGTATGCCCAATCCCAGATCTCTTAGATGTAACGTAACGTAGCACTATTCAGTATGCTCAGAGTCCTTTTCTTGCGACCTCGACGGTTTTCTCTAGATTCAGTGCTGCTGCCAAGCAGATCCTGTATGTTCATGAACTTAATGGATAGCCCTGTTACTAGATAACATTCAATTTTGACAAAATCAAAGTGTGACTAGAGGACACTGGATTTTTAATTACATTTTCAACAGGAAAATGCAATATTATTTTGAGATATTTTCTGCCCACAGAAATGGAAAATTTTGGCACAATTTCACAAAAATTAGAAGCTGCTGACAATGTCTTACAATGGCAGGTGTCTGGCAGTGCTGGGATAAGCTGTCAGTCCTATTTGCTACAAGTGCAGAACTTGCTGTGAAGCAGAGTGAGGACAGCTCTTCACTTCCCTCATTCATTTTTTTGCCATTGTAAAAGAAAAAGAAAATGAAAGTGCAAAAAAAAGGAAATTTCAAAAGTCTGATCATAACAAATTTATTACTTTTCTATCACAATATTGCCAGATGCTTTCTGGGTAACTCATGCTTTAGACTTAATGCCTTTTGTGAAATCCGTGGCTGTTTGCAAGGAAGGAATGGAAAGGCTTTTATTTACAAGCTCCCAGTCTGTATCTCTTGAATTTGCTACAGCCGTTAAAATTGAACTTTGGTAACTCACGTCAGGTTCTTCAGCTTATGTTGATGTCTGATCTTTAAGGCATTTCTTTTAAAAGCAATTTTCATTATCTTAATGCGCTTTCGCCAGGTGCTCAAATATATACAAGTTAACAATTAGTGGGAATGTCTCAATACACAATTGTGTTCCTGTGTTCAGTAACAATAACATTATGCCTAATCTTTGTTGATAAAACTATCATTTTAATTGAACAGTCCTTTAAGAAACATATTTAATGAACAGTAAAAAAAAAGTAAGACAAAGTCCCTAATGATCAACAATACCTGTTAAGTAAATGAAATTGGTTTTGCTGTTGCCAGGATACAAGCTGGAAAAAAAAAACAAACCAGTGCTTTGTAAAATTGTATGAGTGGAGCTGGATTTAAATTCTTTTAGCTCAAATGAATATCTTTTTAACCTATGGTTAAATTGTCTAAGTCTTTTGGCTTGCTAAATTTATAGGTTTAGGTATAGATGGAGTGTTCTTGTTTTTGTTTTGTGATCAAATGAAAAATTTTTGATAAGTGTAAGAAAAAATGGGATTATGCACATGGAAAAGAGCTGATCACCTTTACCTTTCAAATTTTTTATGTCTGCAGACCACTTCAGCATGTTTTAGTGGATGGACAGATTGCCTTACAGGGAGTTTAAGCCTGCTGTTAATTAGGCTTTTTTAAAGACACTCTTTTCCAAGTGAAGTGGTTGAGATATCCTTCAGTTCAAAATTATGGACTAAGTGTTTTCCCACTATGTAAATGTCAAGCTAGAATGTGATTTATGTACTGTCCCATTATGGTTGTATTGAACTATTTTTGCTGAGTATTTCTGAGAAACTTGTAGACAAACAATTAATTTACTGCATAAATTTGTGTAATGAAGATCAGCTAGAGAAATTAAGAGAAGCATTTGGGGTAGCAGTCAGAACTGCTGAATCTGGTTCCCTGTGCCTTCAAAGTCTATATAACTGGCTGCACTTGGGCAAACCACCTGGAGTGGGTTGCACTTGCAAGTACAGGTGTAAATGAATACATACTGAGCAAAGCCACAAAGAAATAGCAGCCCTTACCTCTGAATGAGATCACATCAGACACAGGCACTTGGCTACTTTAAAGATGGACTTTTAGAACTTTTGGTGGGTAAGAAATATTTTTCAAAACCTGAATACTGCAAAATTGGATGACAGTGGGAGAGCACAAGAGCAGCTTTCTAGTTCATTTTGTGCCCTGGTTATGGCTTCTTGCTTATCTAATTTAGAGGGCTGAAAGATTAAGGATAGAAACAGGACTTTTAAGACAGGCGGGGACTTCCAGACTGCCACTATTTCTATATACTGTAAGCACAGACTTGAAACTCAAGTGCAGCCCTTGAATGAATTGTCTAAGGGGGAAAGTCCACTTTAGAAAGTGTTAGTTTCGGATGTTTTCAAATAAGTGACTGGCACATGAAAAGGAAGGAATGGCCTTTCCAAGTTGTACGGTGTACTGAAAGAAAATCTTTCTTCAGAAGACACAAGATCTAACGGTTCTGTGGTACACGCTGGGTACCTAATACATCCATACATGTATGCTACGCTTTGATCTGATGAAGCAATTTGCGCAAATGAGTCTATTCAGTTTGCCTGTCCCTCTGTCACAGGTTTCCTGGATTTTCTTTCTGTTAGAAATGATTCAGAAGTTTTCCTGCATTTCACACCTTTGGATACTGTGGCTAATTCAGCCCCAGGCCTGGACGCCTGGGAGGTTTACGAAGGGCACAAGGGAGGGCAGAATCAGACACTCTCAGATCTGAAGCTCAGCCAGGAGGGAAGTGAACTTGTGTTAGAGTCTGTGGTCAGAGGAAAGTTCAGGGAAGGGAGTAATAAACACGGAGAGCAGAGATGTGTCTGTATGGGAGATCAAGCTGCAAGGGCAGGAATCAGTGTTCTAATTAACAAAATAATAGAAAATCAAGAACTGAAAAAAAGAATAAAGATAGCACGGATGATGCAAGATTAACATTTTAAAAGCTATTAAATTAATTGTAAGGAAGAAATTAAAATTAAAAAACTTTAATAAAAGGTGTATTTAAATTTCATTCTGAAGTTATTCCAAATTCAGAAAATACTCATTACCTCCCCTGAAGGTCAGGCTTATATGGCTGTAATACATATAATATGTAAATATGTGTAATACATATAGGTCTACATACAGGTCTGTAAAAGTTAACAGAACTAAAAATAATATAAGGTATCAGTGTATGAAGAAGAGCCATGGGATGAATGCGGTCAATTCTGAGAAATGGAAGGAGTGATTGTGGTCAGTGCAATCTGGACATTAACAGTTACTTATTTCATTCAATGCCTTAAAAAACTTAACAGAAAACTTAATTAAAAACACCTCAGAAAAGAGCAGTGTTAAATTAAAAGAAACTAGCTGTATGTCTGAAAACAAATGATGGTGACAGAAGGGAGAACTTGCCCGGGTGGGGGTGTGTATGCATACGTGGATGGGTTAAAAACACTCTGTTATGCCAAGCTGAATTTCAGTTCTTTTAGTGATTGATCCAGAAGATGGAGTAAGTTTTTAGCAGTACTGTACTGGCAATACTCCCCGTACACACGTAACTTCCAGTAAGAAATTAATAAACCCAGAAAACAATTGCTAATAGATTTGTGAAAAATAAGTCTTCTAACTAAGGATTCAATAGAACAGTAATTACTCACAAAGGAGAAATAAGACACCAGACTGCCTGCAAGAGGGGAGATAGATAGCAGAAAGCTACTTAGGTTGCTGCAAAACTAGACAGTTAAAAAAAAATGAACAACAGTGAAAACCCAGCCAGTATATCCTTGGATAATACTTTATAATATTTGCCTGGTTTGGGGTTTAATGTGGTCATTTTTCCATACACATGAAATTGCAGTATTGAGATTACTTTCTTGATCCTTCTTAGCTACAGCAACATAGCCATCAGAACGGGTAGCTGAGAAGCAGTGCCGGTTTGGTCACGGTACATGGAAATGCACATAAAGCTCAGAACTCTTAATTCATAAAATTGCATAGGAGCGGAGGGCCGAATTTAATGATCTGATAAAAAATTATTGTGATGTGAAACATCTATGAATAAGAACTTCAGGTGAAATGATAACTGGCCAAAGAGATCTGAAGATGCAGGGGGCACAGAAGTCCACCCCTCTGATTTCTACCTAGCTGCATAGCGCGGGATGGAGGTGGGAGATTCTGCTTAGGACTTTCCATCACCAAACTTGGGAACAGCTGTTGTATGATGGAAAGTTAAAAAGCTGCCTGGGTGTCTATTTAAAATGTGATGTGGTGCCACAGTACTAATATTAATGTTTTCATTATTTCATAATTAAGAACTCTGAATAACGGTATTAGGGAATATTCTGAAGTAAATACTGGGGAATGTTCTGAAGAAGTTAACATGAGTAAATGAAAGTAATAATATGATAAGAGGAGGGTGCAAATGGTACAAAGCCGTTGATGATCTTATTTAATTGTCATCAGACCTGAGTACTTCAGGGTATATTTTCAAGAGAGGAACATTTTTTGAGTAGCTAAAATGCAGTGAACAGTAGCAAATACATTAGAACTGTTTTGGAGACATTAGGCTTTTGTTTAGTAAGTGTTTAATTTAAAACAATGTAAACAAGTTGGATAATGAGATTGAGTCAAATATAATCGGAGGTTATAGGGAGTGTTTATTTTCCTTTCTGTGCATTTGGGGATTTGTATGTAGTAGTTAACTCCTGTGAAGCCACAGAAAGGGTTAGATTTGAAGAGTGAATCCCTTGTGAAACAGATCCCTGTGGCTTCAAAGGGCAAACAACATGAGCAGAGATCAGTTAATTCTGTATAATTATTCAGCAGTGCTGATTAGATGTAAAAGAAAACAAGTCCTGAGTCCATTTTTAAAGATGCTGTTCCGCAGGAAAGACATGTTGACCTCATGGAAATTAGTGGAAAAACTGTTAACTTTCATGGACCTGAAATTCATTGAAGATCTCTAATGCTTCAGCTGCCCATCTGATGACCTGAGGTAATTCTTGCACTAGTTCAAAAGCAGAATTCCATGCGCTTTTTAATGCACCTTGTTAAGAAAATGATCTTGGCAACACAAAAAGCATACCAAGGGAACTGAGGCATGTGAAAAGTCAAGGGACCAATTACACTAAAAGCATATTCACAGACACTGACATGGATGATTAAGATCCTGACAAATCTTGTCCAAAAAGCGTTTCTAGCCTGCCTACCTGCAAGGGCCTCTGCTGACCAAAGAGCAAACAAAGCACATGAGGAAAAAATGCTAATTATTTTTAAAGTCCCAGTTAGCTTAGACTACAAAGTCATTGCTCCATTTAAATATGGGAGACTAACGCTCACAACAATACAGTCAGCTTGCAAATTACAAACCTCTGGATATTATGTTTAACTGCACAGTCTGAAGCTGGGGGAAGGCCTAGCTTATGCAAGCCTATAAAAGCCAATCATAGAATCATAGAATGGTTTGTGTTGGAAGGGACCTTTAAAGGTCATCTAGTCTAACCCCTCTGCAATGAGCAGGGATATCTTCAATTAGATCAGGTTGACCATGAACGTTTTCATGGATGGGGCATCTACCACCTCTCTGGGCAGCCTGTTCAGTGTTTCACCACTATATAGCCAAGCCTCTATAGCTTAGCCAATGTAAACTAAGCATTCCCTCAGCTTATACAGGCGGGATTCTTTGAGTGGAAAGGTGGAAACAAAGCAAAGTGTCAAAGTCAGGTCTGAAAATCAGTGTTACAAGGCACTCGAACATTTGGTTCAGGATCCTAGGAAGAAGAAATAGGAGGTCATCACTGATTAGTAAGATTAAAATACCCATAGATTTTTTTTTCTCCATTTATCTCAGTTTCTGGAGGACAAATGTTCAGCCAGGGAAATTTTAAAATGTCACAAATTGTATTGGTTAGCACAAGCCAAGAGCTTAGTTTAGTTGCTTACTATTTTCTTGTTCACTGCTCCAACCAATTTCCCTCTGTCATTTACCAGAGGGTGCACTAAAAGAGATACAGCATGTGAGGCTGAGTTGCAGCCATGGAAGACACAGTACAGTTTACTTAAATGTATTTCCTGGAAGTAATTACAGGTGAGAAGTCAATTCTGATTGCTCAGGGGTGAATTATGGGTGGATGTAGTCATGACCTTGCTTGGTAGTTTCCTGACAGTTAAGGTAATGCAGATTCAGACAAATATCTCATAGTGTTCAGGAATGGTAATATTAAGTTACTTTCTCATTTCCTGCTGGGTGAGAGCATTTAAAGAGAGGCAGCACACGTGATCCAGCACTGCCCACTCCCAATTTTTTTTTTATGTGAGAAGCTCTATGCTGTTTCTCCAGAGAAAGTCTTTGAGAAGGGATCCAGCATCCATTTGAAAGTAAACACAAACGTTTTCTGTTAGCAAGCGCAGAAAGAGATGGTAGAGGAAATGGAGTAATAAGAGTCTGAGAGCAAAGCGCTGTCTCATGGCATTAGCCAGCCCAGATGTGACACCAGCCTTTCCCAGGGTTCTGGGAAAGAGCTGGCAGGAAGGTAATGTGAAGGATAAAGACTGCATTTTAAAGTATCCTAAAGAAACTCAATCTTCAAGCTTAAATAATTATTAATCTCCCTTTTTCAAAACAATTATGCTTTATATTAAAAAAAATACCAATAGCACTTGCACATTTATCACAGTATAATGACTGGACTCTGACCCAAAATGAACACCCCTTTCCTTAACCATCTATGATTATAAACTTAGCCACAATAATTCTGAAAGAAAGGAAACATACACTTTATTTGTGTACCCAGTAATTAAACATTGGCTTGCCTTAAATTGAAGTCAATGTAAATTACACATAGTTAATGATGTTGTCTTTGTTCAATTTATCAAAAATGCCAGCCAATAAATAGGAAATATGCTATGATACCTACATATTTATTTTGAAAGTTATTGCTGACTTGATTCTAATAGTAATCAACACTTTACTAGACTAGTATAAGCATTAATTTATTACCTCAAAACACAGACTTCTTTTATGCTTGCTTCCTGTGTGTGCAAGAGGTCTTTGAAGCTCTTAATAGTTTGATCTTCTTGTCTTCAAGCAGTTGAGATTGTAATTGATATAAGTGATACCTGTATTATTATTGTCATACAGGAAAATTAGCTATGAACAGTTAAATGTTATTAATTGCCTTTTTTGCTTCTGATTTTAGAACAGATGCTACAATCTACTGCAGAATAAATAAAGCACAGCTACCGGTATTGTATAATAGAGAGCTGCCAGTTCTGACTTCTGTTACTTAAACTGATTATGTGCCATAGACAGATATGCAATACGAATGTAAACTTGCACTGTATCTGTTCAAAATAATGTGTGATCTATATGCAATTCTGGTTAGCACAGAGAAAAATCTCCCACGTTGAAAGGGCCTTCAGAGCTTAATTATCTCTATTCTTGGTGCTTTTACCAAGAAACATCTGAAGGTGGTTATTAGGGAGGGACGACCTAGAGAAAATAATGAGAAAATCTTAGAGACCATGGCTGGAGTATAACAACATACAGGTCAAAACTGCCGGAGGACAGTAGTCACTCTTTCTTCCTTTCCCAGCTATGCTGCACTAGTAAGCGGCCTTTATTACTAGACACACTCACCAAGATTACCTATACTGCCCAGAGCCTGAAATATTGCTATAGACTACATATTCAAACCTGGAGTGCAGAGCTAGGGACTTGGGAAAAGCAGACTACTTCAGATAGCGAAAACCTACAGGAGCAAATAAAGTGCATAGTGGGTAACCAAATTTGTCCCAGTGTTGTGAAGTAGAGTGCACCGATGTAAGCATTTGGCTTTGAATCTGGAATGGTTTTACTTACGATGTGTGGCACTTACAAGCTACATTTGTTCTCAGCATCAGCTGTTCTTTTTTTTTCAGAAAGCATCAAAGACTATCTTAAAGAAGAATCTTGGGGTCACAAAAAGTTTGTAATATCTATTCTGGCGATAATTGCCGCTTCCGGTGATATGTGCAAAGTGCTCACCAGCCTCTGGCAGTAATGATTCTTTCCTTTGTCCTGCCTCACACCCCTATAAGCAAAACAAACACAATTGACTTCTGCATAAAGTCATTGCAGAAAATCAATTTCCCCTGAGTGTCCACAATTACATGAATTTCTGATGTCTCAGTTGCTCACATTATTGAAATGTGTGTGTTTCTCACTCTCCTTTCCATTCAGAGCCTGGGCACTGCACCAGTGTGCTTGCCCAAGTTGTGGAAGCAGCTCAGGTAGGATTCTTGAAATTCTTTGCTTTGACAATCCTCTCTCTTTTGGTAAATACTGTTGCTGCAAATCAAACAGAATATGCAGCAATCTTCTACTGAAGAACAGGAGCAGGTGGCACCTCTGTGATAAACCTTGACTGAAGCCAGGGAAGCCAGCCTCTTGAATGCCATTTGGCACGGCTGACTCAAGAGCTGCTACATACATACAGTATATTGATTGATACATCTGCTTTTCCTCTGTACAACTGAAGCTCCTCCTGGTTTTTATCTTCACTTCCTGATGATTTGCTTTCAGAAAGCAACATTACATTTGTTACATTTGTTACTGGCTGAATGGCAGAGCGCAGAGGCTTGTGATCCATGGTGTGGAATCTAGTTGGAGGCCTGTGACCAGCGGTGTTCCCCACGGGTGAGTGCTGGGTCCAGTCCTGTTCAATGTATTCATCAACGACTTGGATGAAGGGACAGAGTTTACCCTCAGCAAGTTTGCTGATGATACAAAGCTGGGGGGAGCGGCTGACTCACCAGCAGGCTG
>VZSC01004335.1:260619-274813 GCA_013398225.1 Steatornis caripensis
CCTGGATGCATTCCTGTGCAACCTGCTCTGGGGGCACCTGCTTTAGCAGGGGGGTTGGACTGGGTGATCTCCAGAGGGCCCTTCTGACCCCTGCCAGTCTGGGATTCTGAGATTCCGTGAAAGGGATGCGAAATAGCAGCGCGGCGCCGACGGTCCCGGGCCCACCCCCGCAGGAGCCGCCGTGCGGTGCCGCGCCACGCCAGCCGAGCGCTGTTTGCCCCGCTCCACGAGGCACTCCCCGCAGCCCACGCGAGAGCGGCTGCCTGCCGTGCCCGGCGACACCGCTCTCGCTCCCGGCGGCCCGGCGCCGCTCCTCCGTGGCTGCGGATACTCGGGCTGTGTCCGTGGCACCGCGGAGGGAGCGCAGCACATCCGCCGAGCCCGCGGTGCCCGGCTCCGCTAGCTCCGTCCGTGCTTCCCGCCTCAGCGCGGGCAAACGGCGCCGCGCCCCCCAGCAGGGCCCCCCGTGCTGTCCGGCCTTGTCCCAGCCCCACCGCCCTCCGCAGCGCCGAGAGCAGTTTGCAAAGCACCGCGCTCTCCCAGCCGTCGCCGTCGCCGCACCGCCACCGCACGCGCCGTCCTCCGCGGCGGCGGGCCACTGGGCGCAGAGCATCCCGGGAGCTGTAGTCCTTCCTCCCCGCCCTGGCGGCGGCGGGCGCTGGGGAGCAGGGCAGGGGGACTACAGCTCCCGGAGGTGCGCGGGAGGGAGGGGCGGTGCCGGGGGAGGAGCGGGGGACAGCTCCGGTGCTGATCGCGACGCGGGTTTGTCAGCAGAGCCCGGGCGGGCGGTGGCGGCGGCGGCGGTGGGGTCGGTTGGCGTGCGCGAACGAGCGGCGATCGGCAGCGGAGCGAGCGGCGGGCCTCGCCTGGCGATGAGGCACGAAGCGCCCATGCAGGTCGGTCCCCGGGCCGGAGCTGAGCAAGCGGCGAGAGGGGAGGCGGGCGCAGCGGTGCTGAGAGGCGGGCGCCCGCGGGACGGGGCAGGAGCCCCTCCGCCCTGCAGCGGCATGGCCGGGCCGCGGGGCCGGGCTCTCCTGATGGTGGTCGGAGGGTGTGAGAAGGAACCGGGGCTGAGGACGCTCCTTGTGTGAGGGGGCCCGGGGCGTGTGTGAAGGAGCACGGGGTGGTGTGTGTGTGAGGGCACCCAGGGTGCGTGTGAGGGCACCAGGGGTGTGTGTGAGGGCACCAGGGGTGTGTGTGAGGGGGCCCAGGGTGTGTGTGAGGGGGCGAGGGTGTGTGGGAGGGCTCCCAGGGTGTGTGTGAGGGCGCCCAGGGTGTGTGTGAGGGCCCAGGGTGCGTGAGGGGCCCGGAGGGGAGGGTTGTTTCCCTGTAAGAGAAATCTCCCTCTTACAGGGCAGGCGGGGGGCAGCTGCAGCCCATCAAAGGGTAGGGGTGCAGTGGGGCCCCCGTGTCATCTGCACAGCATGGCTCCCCAGGCCAGGTGGGCAGCTGGACTGAGAGTCTGGGCAACATGGCTCTGTGGTGGCCACCACCCCATCTCTGTGACCACGAGTGGGTTTCAGGTTGCATTTGGGCAAACTGAATGATCTTTTACAGATACTGTCCCTTGAGTGTTGGTCGCAGCTCCCCTGAGAGTGAATGGATGTAAGTTGTTAGGTGATGAGATGTAATGAGGTCCTACCTGGATGCACAGGAAGTTGGCATGATATCTCTACCTATTTATTCAAGGAGAGTTATCCATCTGCACCAGGAGAGATAGCTCATGGCTAGGACTGAGGATAGCAAAGAGGTGACCCCTTTTCAGCAGTTTTTATATATGAAAAATGATAATGCCCCTTAACTCCAGAGAACAGATGCTATACAGATACAAGTTGCGTTATCCAGAGTTGTTAGCAATTTCTGCGTTGTTGGTTCAAAACAGTTTATGCTGGTGAACTGTACTTCAGTTATTAATTAGAACCTATTTTATAATCTCATGCAGGAGCTCTGTACATTTGAACACACGACTATTTTAATAGACAATCGGTCATGTTACCAGTGGATTGGTAACAATCCCGTGATTTTATACAGTTCAAAGAACATTTTTGCAGTCTGGTGTGATTTAAGTTACAAACTGCAGCTCTACTAGCTGATATTTTTCATGCTGGATATCTACTCTGGAAGTAATAGAATTTCAGCCTGAAGGGAAGATTTACATCCTCTTCAATATGCATGCTCAGAAAGAAGTCTGAAATCTTAAGTTATATTGATACGGAGTTGGATTTGTTTGACTTTAGACAGAGACTCATAATCTCATAAATCTTTTGCAGAGCAATTACTCAGATGTCATATGCTGAAGCCTTTCAGCCAACGAGGAGCACTAGAAATAAGCCATTCTTCAGTGAGAATGTCTTTCAGTTTTCTGACTGGAGAACAGCAATAATTAGAATGTTTAAAATACCTAGTTCTGCACGGCACATGCATGTGTTGGAAATGTTTATGTGGTATTTGCCATTTATTTGCACATGCTTATTGAGATACTGAAGTCATGTTTAGTGTGCATTGGCTTTGGAGAGCATTTCCTTAAAAGCAAACTTCATTAGTAAAGGATGACAGCTACAGACGGGTCACTATTGCATTTGACATTTTTCATGGGTGTTGAATTCACTGATGTTAAATAGTTGTGGAAACAAAATGGTGGTACAACATTAAAATAAAATCTAAAGGAAGGAAAGTCCAGATATTAAAAAAAAAAATATATACTTGACACAAATTGGAGAACAGCTTCTTGGGTTTTTTATATGATTGTCAGTACAAATGCAATTATTGTTCAGCAAAATTAAATAAAAGTGAGCAGAAATCACAGCCTCAGTATAAAAACAGACAGCAGAGAGCTATAAAAAAACCCTACAGATTCTACTTTTTCATGGCTGGTAAGATGGTCGAGCAGTGTCTATTTCTAAGCATATCTCATCAAAAATTATAATCACAAGCATCTGGATTTTTCCAAGATGTGAAAATGCAGCCTGGCAGATGAGGTTTGATTTTCACTTGCAGTTTCTGCATGCTTGTTTTCTTTCTTCTACTTACTCTATTCCTAGCATACTCAAATATTATTCCTATTAAAGATTCCAGTAAAACAATATTATATTGTAGATTCGTCTTATTAAGAGTCCTTTCATTTTCCAACATTAGGCTGGTATGGTTGGTCCGTGTTCAAATGTGGTTTAGACTGGCTGAACTAATTACTTGATTTACCTGTTCTAGCTATCTGATTCCCTGTTACAGAAAACAAATGTAGTTGCTTCTTTGCACGCAACAAATTTATGGAACAGTCTGTTACAGAGCTACCATCTCTGAATTGTAGAGCAACAGAAAGAGTGATTGAGTATATGTCTTTGATCATGACAAAAACAACTCAGAGAAGAGTGTAAGCATATTTTTTTCCATTTCCATCAAGCTATAATTAAAAAGAAACTTAAAAAGTTAAAATATTTTAGCAGCATGAGAAAAAGGACCTATGCAGTCGCACTGCCTTCCTATATTTATGAATTATTTGTTTCAATCTCAAGCTCATGCCAGTTCTCTGTAGACAAGAAGGGCCAACAATTACCGGAAAGGGAGCCCAAACAGTCCTTCCAGAGAAGGAGTTACCTAGTGTAAAAGTTTGCTGTTGTCATCTGTTGGATATAACTACATCTGGGTCAGAGTTTGTGACTACTTTTCATTTTTCTAGCCGTATTTTCAAAGAACAGACGTAAGTCTTAGTAGCGCTTATGGCCATGGACAGGGCTTTGGTTTAGAAGTCAAAAGCGATGAACTCTCTTTTCTGTGAAACACAGAAGTCTATATGGTTTCTGCATGTTCTTTTAAGAATTGGTCTGAATTAGTTGAAATATCTGTCTGTCAACAGTTTCCGCTAAGGCTTTCGTGGTACTTTCAAAAGTGAAGATACAATGGGAGGTTCTCAGTGATTCATACACTGTTTCGCTCACTTATCCAATTGTAGCATGCAAATTTTCCACACACCTGCACTTTGCCAAAATAAAATAGCAAGAATGTAGTTTGGATAATGTGTTCTTAGTGTTTATCAGAGCATATGGATATTAATGGTGGCAGTTTGTAGAAAATGCTAGGTCTCTAGAGACTGTCTCTTTAACTTGCCAGGGCATCATATCATTTCAAAGATGACTGAGGCCATAGAGATGAGGGAAGTCTGGAAAGTGGGAAATAATCTGTAAATAATCCGCTTTGGCAAGGAAGTAAATGAAAACATTTTCTTCTTAGCATTTCATATCCTGTTGTCACTGGCAATGGTTATGCCCAGACAAAACAGGTTTATAACAGACACATCCAAACACAATGGAGAAGGGCAATAGCAAGCAAAAAGGCTGCTACCAGATATTTAAGAAGTTATTATAAAATTATGACCAAAAAAGCCAAATCAAAGTTATTAGACACAGGAGCTGGCATGGCAATTCATCTCCTGTCACTCAGCAAAATTATTAGCTATGTCAGTCTTCGTTCAAATTAGAGGCACTGAAGTAGAAGAGCCACTGAGTCCACAGAGCAAACCTTTTTGTTAATGGATCAAGCTGCATTTGGAGTCAGTAGTCCATTTTCTGTCACTAACTCTTTTTGGAAGCATGCTGTGGAAGCTCGTTCCCTTGCTGGTTAAATACTCTCTAATCTCCAGCTCAGGGGCACTCAGGGCTAGTTTATACTTGCTTCTTAATGTCCAGTGTCTGCTCCAGTACACATCAGTCTAAATAGTTCTTGTTTCCTATTGTTCACTCCAGATTACTATCTAGAGAAATAAGCTCATGTTTTGCTTACTCTTTTTTTGAGATTTCTCTCATAAGATAAGTTCTTAATTCTTCTGGTCTTCCTAATAACCTTTTTCTGTACTTTCCAGCTTGAACTCAGCTTTCATAAACACACTTGACCATAATTGTTACTAGTGGCATATCACCAGTGCCTTGGACAGTGGCATTAGTATTTCACTTTGTCTTTTTGCCTGACACAGCTGCTCTGGCAATTGAGAAGCTGCACAGTCTTTGCTAGTCTCATGATCCTGAGTGCTGCACTAAACAGGGCAAATGGCAGAGCTCTGTAGCCATCTTGTCTTCATTCTTTTTCTTACCCCCCTGGTAAATTCAGATTTATTTCTACTGGAGTACCTGGCCTGACAAGCTTGTATTTTTTGTTTTCAGAGCTGCATTATTGTGGTAGCTTCTTGACATCCTGTGTTAGGCTAACCCACTTTGGACTTTATCTCCGGTTTTGCCATTATTTGGTGAGGGGATATTGCCATACTCCATAGAGTGGGAGTTGGAAATATGTTTCTTAAACTACCCTTTTCATGGAGAAGTTAAACTTAGGTAAAAGAAAGGCAAATGAGGGATAATGCCCTAGCTCACCACAAGTAGAATCACCAGAATCCATGTGCTAGAGCCTTGCCAGAACCGTTCTTTGCTGCACCTTGCATTCTGCTGTCCTGGGCAGCTGCCAGCACTGTGGCCGTGTTCATGATACTTCTGCTGATATGAAGCAAGTAGAGCTTTAAAATATTTCAAACTCTCACCTCTCTGTATCTTCCTGAAATTCCCAAACTTGGCATTTCAGTATGCTGCTTATAATAAAATCTTGCATTTCTAACTACACCTTTGGGGCTGGGTTATGATATGCTTTCACGTATTCATGATTCTAACCTCATAATACCTTGAAGCAGATAAGCTTCTCCTGATGCTGCCAAGTACATTGCTTCACAAGCTGTCCTCTGCAGGTGGCTGGCAATCCGTAAATTCCAAATAAGTGGCTGGTGCATTGTCCACTGAATTTTATTAAGTTTTATTAATGGTTCAGTTAAACATTGGATGATAAGGACTTGTGAGAATTGGCTGTGGTCTGCATCTATGGATAGCAATCTATTTGTTGAGAGCACACCATAAATAAGAGAGGTTAAGCAGCTTACCCAAGATACAGAAAAAAGGAAAACAAAAGTCATAGGGTACCTCTGAAAGAATTAGGAATAAAATCCAATCTCTAGATTATTGGTCTTATATTTTATGTAGAAAATCATCGATTTGTTAATGACTGGGTTGTGTTGTCATAGTGCTGTTATATATAAGGATCTTGGTAACATTTTGACTACTCTGATGCTGATGTTTCATCTGCACATTAAAGACACTGACCTGCGGTGCGTCATACATACAATCTCGTGAGTTACAAATGTTGAATTTTCCTATTATATTCCATTGTTTCAATATGCATTGATTATGTTTGACTAATTATATTTTACAAAAAGCAAAAGATCACCTCAGAAATAGCTGTGTATGCAGGGATCTCTGTCTTTTTACTTAATGACTAAAGTCAGCTTCTTTTCAGAAAGCAATAGAAATGTATATATTTCTACACTGTCTATCAAAAGGAGCTTTGCTCTTTGAAACAACTGTAAATTAACTAATCAGTGTCTATCTAGCCTTACTGTAGATGGAAACAAGGCATTTTTCCTGGGCTTACTATTGATCTTTTCCTTTAAGACATGTCTGTTACATTTTTTGAAAGAAAACAATGCATTTACGAAAGGCACAAAGGAATGAACCTCGGTATTTTCAGTCCCAGCTTTTCTTGCCTTTTGTATCATATTTTCCAGGGGCAATTCATCCTACACTAGAGGTGCATATGTACGTGCAAACTGAAGTGATGTGCACGCCAGGGGGTTCATGGCATGCTGCTCTGCTTAAGTGAGAAAGTTGTTCAAATTAATTCTGTCAAAGAATGATGTCCTCTAAGGCCATAAAGAGTAACATAGCCAAATGTTTTGTCATAATCATGAAGGTGTCAGTTAAACACATACTTTTCCAGACATTTGTTCTCAACCCTGCCCTGTTTTAACCTGTTCTTTTGGGATGAAGGAAACAGCTGAACATGAGACTTGAGAAGTACCTGGGTCTGATGTAGAAAATGCTGCTTAATGATTAAACTTCCCAATGCCCATAAATAATCTGCATTTAAGAAGCAGAGAAACATGCAAAGCCATCCCTTTTTGTCCTGGGACCATATTCAAGCTGGGGACATACTTTCTCCCAGTTTTGATAAGGAGCAGGCATGTGAGACCTCCTTACTACAGGCCTTCTGATGATTGTTGTTTTAAGTTTAGATTTCCCAGTGGACTCTCAAGTCTGCTGTGAGTCTTCTAGGAGGTGACCGGAGACTGCCTTTGGTGGTAACATCCTGATAGGTGTAGGGATCTGAATTGGGACTCATTCTACAAAAACACAAGTATGCAATATGTTAATGAAAACAGCCGTATGCATTCTGTCTTCAGTTTTACTAAATAAGGACAAAATCTTATTGAAGAGGAAACTCAATGTGTTTTGCTGAAAGTGGTGCTTGTTGAATATATCCATTTAATAATTTGAGAAGAGAACTTTGTTAAAATAAAGGTACGAGTTTTTCTTTCTTGGAAACAGAGCATCATAACATTAGTGGGGTTGGCATGTTTATTTGGTTTCCGTCTGTGTATGTGGTATTTAATTACAGGCCTGAACGTGACATTTCTGGTGATTATTTTCAGCATGGTTTCCGAAGGAAGAACGTAACATCAGCACTAGCTTCTTCACGTTTCTTTGCTGAATGTCTCCGTAGTAAGGACAAGTCCTGTTAGAAGTGAGCTGACATAACACACAGGGAAGTGGGCTAGAGTGCATCCCAAACTTACATGAAGTCAGCAGCTTGCATTTAAGAAAGAGAATCTCTGTAAGCGTATTCACAAAGTTCAAGAGGACCAAGCATCTAGGTTTCCCTTACAGTTAGCAGAAAAGTAGGGACTTCTCTACGGTATCATTTAGAGCAGGAGCCTGATGTGAATTGTAGTCTGCAGAATCTGTCTCTGTGCTTACTTCAGAATAAGTGAGTTTGGGAAGCAATGGAAAAGTCATAGCACCTGTACAGAGTTCAATGTTTCTTGAGACTGGAGCAGGCACTAGTGCTTTTCTAAAACTCATTTTGGTTTTGAACATGAGAAAGGGTCACTATCGGTAGTCTAGGGAATCTGGCACTCTAGGCTGAAGTTAGTCTCTCCAAACAGTTTGAATTATTACCAATACCTCACTAATCATCTCATGATTCCATAGGTGAGAGGTGGAAAAACTAGTCCTTTCCAATGCCTTTCCTGTGCCTCTGCATTATGTAATAGGCAGACATACTCCTACCCCTGAAATAAAAGCTGGCTGCAATTCTGTATTCAACTTGCCCATAGTTCTGCTTATGGTACTGCAAGTAATGAATCTCTAAGTTCAAGTCACAGTGAAGGTGTTGCTTTTTATTTTTTTATTATTTTTTAAGAACTGTAAGGGAAATTATTGCATGGGTAATGCGCACAAACATTAATTTAAAGGAGCACTGAAATTTCTTTCTGAAGACTGTGTTTTAAATAATCAACAAGAAACACATTCTTACTCAGAAAGGCTGCATAATGTACAAGATTTAGCAAGATTATTATTAGAATCCAGGTCTCCTAATTCTCCTGCTCACTAAATCATACTGTTTCTGAAGTCTTGGGCATTAAAGTACATACAGATGAATTGTAAGGCACATAGGACTGAGGACAGCATAAACAGCACTTGATTTTCTTTTTGTCATGTTCTAAGCAAAATATCCCCAAATACTTTTACAGTAAGGGAGAGTAGTGAAGGTGGACAGAATTTGGTTCTGCCTTTTGCTATAGAAATTAGAAAGATGAAAGATTAGTGACATGTATGCTTAGTAATATTTAGGTTTTTGTTCTAAAACTTGTTTGTTTCATGCCCGTGAATAAATACTGAGGCCAATACAAACACTCAAGATGCAAGCATATAGGTACTCAAGACTACATTTAATCAAGAACTTTAGTCACTACCAGATAACAAGGTAGTTCTGAAATCAAACACTCTCTCCTGCATTTTTTATAAAATATAAATGTTACACTGAATTTACTCTCAAAAGTTTGCTAATTCTGTTGTCTCCTTCAGAACTTTTTGTCCCTACTTCTGTATGCCTCATCAGTGGCCCAAAGAAGCTGGCGTAGTGTTATTTGTATTATGAGACAGCAGAATTAGCTGAGGAAGTTTATGCAGTAATTGAAACTCTACTGAGAAAGTGGGTTAGTGGACAGCCCTCACCCTGGTGCCCGCTGTCCTCTCTGATTGCCCAAATGCACTGAGTTGTCTAACTTAGAAAGCTTAGATGTAAGCTGCTTTTCCATAAATCTTTATGTTAGGGTATGATGTCTGTCTTTCAGTCTGCAATCATTGTGCAAATGTGTTGCCCTTAGTATTGCCTAGCTCCAAGAATTTTAAATCCTGCCAGATTCCCAAAATACTTGAGATTTTTTTCTTAAAAAGCACAGAAGGTGAAACACTACCTAGTTCTAAGTTCTTTATTTTTGCCATCTGTTTTTTGAGCATCCCAGGTAGAATTTTGGTCACGTTTTCAAGTTAATCTCTGCAACTCTACTGAAAGCCAATTTGTACTTTTTATAAATGGAACCCATGATCTTTGAAGTTCCTAGAGAAAAATAAGTTTGCTGTTTAGCAGGATTCAGTAATCTGTGCATATTCAGGTGTTTTGTATGGATTAGAAACTGTATTTTAAGACTCAAATTTGAAAACATGAGAACTGTCACTTATGTTGATGTTGCATTAACATTGCAAATTCCCAAACTATAGAATAGACTAGAACCAGAAAAAATCAGGACCTTATTTCAGAGGTATATACCCAACTCACTAATGGTATGATAACTGAAAGCTGGTAAAGGCAAAATACTTTGAATAAGGTTATAGGCTTTACAAAAGACATGTAAAACACATTAAGCTTTTGCTTGGAAATATACCTCTCATGTATAATGCAGCATTGATCTCTCATTTCCTACTTGTACAGGTGAAGTATCTTTGTCTATATTTTCACCATCTATTTCATTCACTACGTTTCCTGAAGGTAGATCTGTTTCATGATATACTACAGAATTGTCCTGGATTTTTAGAAATTTTTTTTTTTGTACCAGTCACCAGTGATGTTTACAGCCTGTTTTGCAACAAGAACTATTACCACAGATACAAGAATCATAAATAAGAATTAAACCTCTGTGAGTTTCTTGAGTTAATCCACATCTTGCATCCAAAACTCCAATAAAATCTGAATGTTTCCAGTTGTATATGATACAAGAGACAATAAACTGTTTCTTTTTATTTTGAATTACAGATGGCATCCGCTCAAGATTCCAGATATGGCCAGAAAGATACGTCTGACCAGAACTTTGATTACATGTTCAAACTGCTCATTATTGGCAACAGCAGTGTTGGGAAAACCTCCTTTTTGTTCCGATATGCTGATGACTCCTTTACGTCTGCATTTGTAAGCACGGTTGGGATCGATTTCAAAGTAAAAACGGTTTTCAAAAATGAAAAAAGGATTAAGCTACAGATTTGGGTAAGCCAAAAATAACAATTCTATGAAATAAGCAAGCTGTAGCAGTTTGATAGATAGCATTTACCTACTGTAGGTTTGCACTGAATGTCATAACCTTTATATATATATATATCTCATAGTAATGAAAAGGCAGTTAATTATTTCCTGCATAATTTTTCTGTCTTGAATAATAGAGTGTAGACAGTATTTTTAAGGTGTTGGAAGTACAGCAGACTATATATGATGAATTAAATGCCATTAGGAAATAACACAGGTTGACACATATTGATATCTGTGCAGTGAGCTATGAACAACTGTGCAATATATAGACAATTGAAAGGGATACATGCTATTAAAAAGTGCCTTGAAACACCAGTTAGGGTCTAGTTTCTTCCCACAAAAATTACAAATCTGTGTAGGAGCTATGGTAGTGGATGCATAACAGAAGGCATAATGTTTTGCTCCATTAGCTGTGTTTGTTATCCTGATCACCTGAAACATTTTCCTTCTTCTGCTGAGGAAGAAAATGGGTAGAAAGGTAGAGTGTAACAGCAGTGTTGTCCAAGAGTACAAAAACCCCTCGTCCCTTGCCTACACCTTAGAAATGGTGGAAAAATGCCAAATGTAAGCAAGTGTGATGCCAGGGAATAGGTGTTCTTTTCTGCAAATTTTCCTCAGAAAGAAAGGACAGCCAAAATTTGCTTATGCAGAAGCTGCTGATGCTCACATCTCCTAATTCTTGGGTGATAGGGTGACACTCACTTAAAGGAGAGGGAGGAGTAGCCGAACATTTAAGAATGTGGGACGTGGAGTTAAAGCTTCAGGTATTTGCCATCTTCCTTGGGTGCTTGAACAAATCTTGAGCAATGTTTCTTCTGTGAGAGATTCGTGACAGCCTTCTTAATCAAGATTGTCTTTTTTCTGTGCATGAATACAAGATATTTAAAAACTTGATGATGGACGGCCATTAAATCTCAGGAAGCCTCAGATCAAATACAACTAGTTTATCTAACATGTTTTGACAAGCAGATAAATTGCATATCTTTTTAATATGGCACAAAGGTGAATTTACCAGTTTCCTAGGCCATATTTCATTCATGTCTTTTTAGGTAGGCTTCAGCCGTTGATATCTCAAATCATTTGTTGTTCTGTGCTCTCTAGGAACTGGAACACAGACTCTTTGCCTCTCAACTTCTCTACCTTTTTAAGCTTAGATTCCTGCTATTATCATAACAGTGCTACATACTAGGTAACTGTATGTGATGTGGATGCTTTCCCTGCAATAACTTGCTAGTTTCATTCTAGTACTTTAATGTTGGAGATCACGTGGTAATTCACATTGACATTACCTTTTTTTTTATAATGCAGCAATAAATTTGTGTTCACATTATAGTCTTTATACAGTTCTTTTAATCATGAACTATTCTCTACAGTAGATTTTATTGTTCATGGCTCTCCTAGCAAAAGAAGCAATGTTACATTTAAGATGTTATATTAATGTGATTAGTTTCACACCAGTATATTTCTCATAATGCCTCTCCATGGCAGACTACAAATATGTGCTTGGCTCAAAGCAGTCTGTTAATCTAAATGTGTTCAGGGCTATCCATAGCATAGAGAGGATGTAGCAGCTCTATTCTTGCCAACTGGAATAAACTTCCATTTCTAGCAAAATGTGCATTGTTTTGTTCTTTGCATGGCAGGAACATGCAGAGTCCAAACAGACTCTGACAGTCCTTGCTTGAAAAACTTGCAATTGTAACGAGTGAAACAAACACAAGGGCTTCACATCCTGGGAACAGAGGCTCAGAGCACAGAAGAGACCTTCCCAAAGTCAGCAGGACATAGGGTTAGAGACGGGACTTCAGATCTTACTTTCATGCAAAAGGTTTTTACCCCAGCTAGCACTGTGTCTTGGCATGTTGGTTTGGGTTTTTTTCCCATTATAATGTCAATGCCAGTTGTTAAAAGGCCTTGACATGGCTAAATTAACTGAAATTGCAACAGCTCGCTATTGCTGTTTGCACTTTTTAGATGGAGTATTCTGCATTGGAGCATTGTGTTGCAGTTATGCTTGCTAGGAAATTGGTTGACTGTTGCACCTCTGGGAACTTAAATAAAATCAGTTAAGTATCTCAGAAAGCTATTCTAGTGCATGAAATCTGAAATAGAGCACTATTACCCCATCTCATAAGCTATATAAACAGCCATGTTGTTCTTAATATGCAGTATCTGTATATGTAACATCTGTCTATATATATTATGTAATACTTGATTACTTATCTTTGATTATGCAAATATCTTTCTAAAATGAATAGTACTCCTGCAATATTCATTTCCATTTCAAACTGCATTTATGAAAGACTATTTATATTAGATAAAATATAAAATTGAATGAATCGCAGTGAGTGCAATTTGATGTTAATTCTGAGCAGAACCATGCATGAGGTTGTAACACTTCCTTCAAAATCACTGGCAAAGTGTTTGGTGACATCATGTCATAAATTATGTTCAGCTTATATGAAATAAAATGTTCTGAAAAATCGTACAGGTTTGACTAGTCAGAAGAAACTGGAAGTGCAACTTTAAAATGTGTTTTGAATGGCAAGATCAGAACACGTACTGCAGCGAAGAAATACATGGAATACTGCTGTTCTGCTGTCCTTGACTGGCAGCAAGATGCAAAAATGTGTAAATAGTAATGCTGTTAAGTCACTACAATTCCCTAGCAAGAGACACAGTTAATCCAACATATGTCCTATTACAGTTTTGTAGGTATTGTTCTTGGGTACACATTTAAACTTTGTGTTTAATAGCCCTCTCAGCATGATACTTTGTGTTGAACTTGAAGCCTGTGGGAGCTTGAAACACTGATTTCCTCACAATACAATCCTCGCATGCTTACCAGGGAAGGGTGCAAGTTTGTTTGAAAGTTAGCATGAGCACTCAAGGAAGCAGAGTTATTATTTCTTAATAAAATTCACTGTGTGATTGTCACAGATGAACTAGCAAGAGTTAAAAGGTTGAAGTAGGTGCTGTCTTACATCCTGGGATGCCCTGCAGGTCTTTTGTTTGTATCAGGTTTATGTCTTGCTTTGAGGCAATGATGTCTTATTCTTGGTTTCAAAGGACTTGAATTGTCTTTTTTCATTGTTCAAGTCAGGGAGGGTGGGGCTCTCTCTAGTACTTACCATTATATCTTTTTCATATGGTCAGAAAGACCCTGCTGGGAGCACTGCTTTTTTGCTTCTGAGCCAAACACCTTCTTTACACAATATTTCTTACTGGAATTGAGAGAGGTTCAGAGTTCAAGTGCTATATTCATTAGTGATAGCACATTACCTTGTCATAGGACTACTAGCTGGCCCTGAAATTTTGTTTCACAGCGAGTTATAAATGTGACAACCCTAGTATGAACATTACAAAGACAGCATATTAACAGGTTTTATCTCTTAAAGGAGATAAATCCATAAAAAAGGTGTTTTAACTAAAAGGGTATTGATTTCTGGAAAGGTGATGGAATAGCTTGTACTGGAAGTCATTTCTAAGCACATGGAGGAGGAGAAGACTATACAGAGTAGTCAACATGGATTCACCAAGGGGAAATCCTGCTTGACCAATCTGATAGCCTTCTATGATGGCATGACTGGCTGGGTGGACGAGGGGAGAGCAGTGGACGTTGTCTACCTTGACTTCAGCACGGCTTTTTACACTGTCTCCCACAACGTCCTCATAGGAAAGCTCAGGAAGAGTGGCTTAGATGAGTGTACAGTGAGGTGGGTCAAGAACTGGCTGAATGGCAGAG
>VZSC01004335.1:275651-291752 GCA_013398225.1 Steatornis caripensis
ACAGGACAAGGGGCAATGGGCACAAACTGGAACACAGGCAGTTCCACCTGAACATGAGGAGGAACTTCTTTACTGTGAGGGTGACAGAGCACTGGAACAGGCTGCCCAGAGAGGTTGTGGAGTCTCCTTCTCTGGAGATATTCAAAACCCGCCTGGACGCATTCCTGTGCACCCTGCTCTAGGCTAACCTGCTTTAGCAGGGGGGTTGGACTAGATGATCTCTAGAGGTCCCTTCCAACCCCTACCATTCTATGATTCTATGATTCTATGATTCTATGAAAAGCTTAGAGCTGCATATCAGAAAATTAAATCATTTAACCTTATAAATCTATCAATGTATTCACTGTATAAGTCACTACATTCAGCCTGTCCTGTAGCTGTGATGCCATAAAGGTTTGCATTGCATTTGTAACTCTGTCAATGGTTTCTTAGAAATAACAGACTGCAAGAACTTATGGAGAAAATACAGGCTAATTTGGATAGTAGAATTTGTAGCTAACATTTGTCAAAATAAGTCATTAGAAGAGGAGGAAAAAAGGAAAAATAAATTGCGGATACTGTTTTCTAGAAAACAGGATACAATTTGCAAGAGGTGAACGTATTTGTTTAACTGACAATGTAATCATACCACATCTTTAGCTCATGTTTAAAATGTACTTGAGCAGAACTCGCAGTGATTTCTGACTTAAGTACAAATTTTGTTTGAAGAATAAAGCATCAAGTTTTCCCCCTCTGATCTGCTTATTACACCATAATGTTCTAACTACATTCATACAGCAGTATTTGCATATTTTCTGTCTGATTGCAGTACTTGATACAAACATCAAATAAGAACACTGCACCGTGTTTTGCTGCTTAGATGGCTTTTGTCTGTGACTAACCATAGACTTCGTGGACTAGGTACAATGATCACACACATACAAGAGATATCCTTCTAGAGAAGACAGTATAAGAGCTACTTGTGTCAGCACATTCATCTAAAATGGTGTGTGACAGTTTCATTTGATACCCAAAATGTTGCTGTCTTCATGTCAACTGTTCTTTCTAAATTGTGCTAGGGTGTATGGACTAAGTGAGGACTAGGTTTTATAAGCTGAATGAGGAAATCCAATGTCCTCATTCAATAATTAGAACTACAGTAGCTGTTAAAAAAACCCCCAACAATAAAAATTAGCCACCTAATTTTTTGCTCCACAAGCTCCCTAACAGTGCTTCAGCAGTAAGAAGGAGTTTGGTTAAAATGAGAGTAATTTTGTGTGTGTACGTGTGTGTTAGAGGGAGGGGTCTGTGAGAGTACCAGCAGGAATGAAAATCGCCCTGATATTGCAGTCTTTAAGGGGTATCCTACAGTAACTTGCAAGTGTGGAGGTAGTGCAATATTGCAGAAATATTCTATAAAAGTGACTAAGGCTATAGCATCAGTGCAAGAATCAGTAAATACACTGGTTCAGAAGAGAGGTAGTTAAAGCTGAAGCAATTGAAGAGGAGTTAAGAATAGTGTGTGGAGATAGTGGATAGTGAAAGTAACAAATGTTTCATCACAGGAATTTCAGAGCCTGATTTTGTGACATCTGACTCGTCTGAGTATTTTTAACGTGTGATAGCCACATCAATATTTATTTCATGATTCCTTTCTCAGGTGCTTGTGACAATGTGTAGCTGCTACTTTGAATACATAGCCTTTTTAGATGAGAATAGTAATTCTAGTATTGAAAGTGAAATTTCCTCATCTCAGCACGAAAATCAAATGTGTGTCTAGTAATGTATCAGGCAACAAGTGATTTGAAGATAGCAATATAGGATGCTGAAAACTGCAGGAATTTGGGATTTCTCTGGATCCATCTGTACTAGTATGTTTGTCATACCAAGACTGTCCTTCGGCACTGAGTCCAGCTGGCATGGAATAGCTTTTGTCCATACATTTAAACTCTTTTAGTGTCTAAAAGAAGATGGTCGCATCCAGAATTTGTTTTGAGAAAGGTCTTTGTCCTGTGATACATCCTGAACCTTGCCTAGGAACTGTTCGGCAGAGTGGCAGCAAGCCTGGGTCAAAACTGCCAGAAAACACTCTGGCAGTTTCACAGTATAGACAAATTCCATAGCCTTGAAATGCTCCCTGGCACAACTTACTTTGCTGTTATCAGCATGACCTGAAAGGGTTCCAGCTGCAGCCAGCCTTGGGTTAGGCCGACCTGTCGGTGATGATAAACAATACAATGTGTTCAGAAATGTTACTCTGTCAGAAGGCTCTAAAGAAATCATTCCTGGGAAAAAATGGCTAATGAGGAATGTAGTTGTGACAGCCAGAATGCAAACTCTTTCTGGACTTCCCCTGTTAGCGAAAACAAGTTCAAATTCTGCTCAGCTTTTGTTGTGGTTTAAGCTGCCCTCCAACAGATGAATGTTGTCCTGGTTCTGGTTGGATATTGTTAGCCTAAAATATTCCCTTTCTAGCCTTTGCTTATTTCTGCATAATACATATCTTTCATGAGCCATGAATAGTATTACCTGAAAGTTTTGAGGTAGGATCCTATTTTCCTGTTGCTGTATTATTTAGTGTAGTGCTTCTTACATCTCCATTGAGAGCTATTCTACTTATGTGCAGGTCATATTTGGTATACTTTATTTCTCAGAAATACTGGAATTAATTAGTCATTATTTTTCCATAATTGGGATTTTTCCCCCTATTTCCCTATATTCCCCTATTCCTCTGTTCCCCATGTTTCCCCCCCTATTCCCCTATTTTCCCCTATTTTTGTAGTACCTGGAGTTTTCAACAACAAATATTGAAGATTTGTACAGCAAAGGAAAAGCCCATTATAGTACAGAGAGTACTATTGTGTTCAGGTCTCAGTCAGAGAACCACCAAGAGTTTTTAATACTTGTATAGCTTTAGGATCTTAGTTACTTCCAGAAGTAGTGTATTTTCCTTAATTCAGGGATTCTTAGTGTTCTATTGTTCTATTTATTCTGTATTCTGTTTCTTGTACCTGTTGTGCTGTTTATATTAAAGTTGTGCCCCTGAATCCAATTCAGCTCAGGTTTCAATTGTTTCATGTAAGTAGCCAAGAAAAAACTGGTTGAATGTTTCACTTTTAGCCAGTCAATGGGAATGAACGGGTGGGAAGGGGAGATGGCTAATGTAGATATTTGTCAGGGAAAAGAAAATTGTTCACCTAAAAAGCAGACAAGACCGCTTGCCTTTTCTCTAAACTTTAGTAGATGCTAGTAGTTTATATAATCTATATAATGTATACATAATGTAAATAGTTTATATATCTTAAAGGCATCAGAGAAGAAGGAAATATAAGCAGTAAGCAGACACTGAAAAGAAAATGTGTGCTGCTATCTGACTGCAGTTGCTCATACAATGAGGCATGATGTGAAAAAAAGCACCAAAGAGTCTGAATAAGAATGGGACTAAGAGTTTATGAGACAGGACATGATAAAAGGTCTAAAAACTCGGAAACAGTTACAGATATTACACGTAATGGCTTGTATTATTTCCCTGGAAATCATACTGCAAAAGTGGTAACATGTGATACTGCAGTACTTTACTGGCAAGCACAAAAGCGAACTCTGTAAAACAAGACATACTACCTTGGGACCTGTTCTGGGTTTAAAACATAGATGCATCTGTTATAAACAATACACACCTTGTAAAACTACTTCGTACATTTCTTGTATAGAACCAGGGCCCAGTTTTCAGTGCCAAAGAAGATCTTGGCAATCTGAAAGGCATACTTAGCTCAGACAGACTTCAGTGCAAAGAGCACATGCTGTAAAAAGCACGTCTTCAGAGTTTCAAACATTGGCTCTGAACACAACTCAAAAAAGGATGATGCCTATCACTTCAGCAATCTGGTTAGAGAGACCAATGGTCTGATCCTGTGTGCTTGCTCTTACAGTTATACACATCAAAGTGGTTGCAAACGACTGGCCTCAGATGGTTTGGAGAGGAAACTTGAGGTAAATGTCAGTTCCGCAACTGCAACTATCATTAAGTTCCACTATTTTTCCCAATATTCCAATAGTTTTGTGAAAGCCTTCTTAATATTAGGTCAAAGATTTTACTCTTCTTCAAAATTCTGTGCTTTACAAAACCCTCCATTGCCTACTTCAACAATTTTGTGTATAGCTTTGCTTGCAGCTTAGAAATCAGGTCCCTATGACCAGCTTAGCACTACAAATATTATAGCTGGACTTTAAATATTCTCTGACAAAGACTCCTGTTATCAGTAAAATGATACATCTGTATTCAAAGGCAAAGATTAATTGGGAAGAGAACGTGGCATTTAGCAGAATTTAAATTCTAAATAAGTTTTATCTCACTGTTTAAGTGGAAATTTCCATGGGGATTCTTTAAGAGAAACTAAGCTAGTTTAAGACACTTTCTAGAACATTTTTGTGTAGTATGTCTTAGGCAGGTTTCTTCATCAGACTCCTGGGAAATGCATCCTGCTGTTGTTTAGGGCAACAAATAATCATCCTGCCAGACTTAAAGTAATTGCAGCTTCCCCCTAAACTGTGACCAGGCAGTCTGGTGTAACATTTTTTCAGCTGCCTTTGCCTTCCACATCGTGATGTGCAAGTCACCAGCTTTTCTCATGTAGGGAAGCATATACCAGCAGAAGAACTGTCATGGACCAGCACTTACGTGTGTGCAAGCATCGTATAGGTGCTACATAGCCTCCTTCAAAACTGGTGATGAGAAAGGGGAAGGGAAGATAGAAAAATATGTCATACATTTATACCTGAATAGCAAGATCTTTGATTTTGATCAAAGTGAGGAGTCAGGATGGGAATGAAAAAGAAAATGGAACAGTTTTGCTGTGATGGGCATTGGAAACAAGAACCTTGGGCTAACACTGAAAAACAAATAAGCTATTTTAATTGTTCAAGCTGAATAAAATCCAGAGAAATCTGATAGTATAGTTTAAACTGTGAGATGCAACTTACACTTTCTAAGCTATCATTTTAAGAAGCAAGAATAAGTCTATTTCTAAAATGAAAATAATGTTGACAGCATTCCTTAAAGTGAAATCAGCTGGCTCTCTCAGGTCCTGTGAACCATTTTAGTGGCACATTTAAGACATCTATACAGCTGCAGTGAATCTACAAAGGAAAAAAAAAGCCCATACAGGCTCTTTGCTGCATTTTAATAAGATTCGTGTTGTAGATTAGAGTGAAATGTTGCACTCTTACTGTGCAGTTCTTGCTTTGAAATTGGAGGACCAGAGCCTTGGATGGGAGCCATAATGTAAATACCATTAAAAGGGGAGTGTAGAAACATTATTTAAAGCTCACTTTTGCCTTCTCCTGCTGCTCAGTGCAAGCTGTTTCCCTGTGCTGTGTTAGACCAGCTTGAAGTCATTCTGAAATTATGCTGGGTTGAGAGGGGCACAAGTGACTGAGGGATGATGAGGGTCACACAAAAGCAACTCATTTTTATTTAACACTACCCAATTTGCATTATGTTCTGGATGCAAGCTTAAGTGCATTTTGTAAGAAGCCAGAGCCATAAGGGGCCCTTTGTCACATCAGGATAATGTTTGTAGTAGCTAATGCATTATGGAGAATGCACCCAGCCTTTTACATGTGAAATGATGACATCCAGCAAAACAGCATCCCTGGAGGATTAGGCTCTGTATTTACATTGTTATTTCTTGGTCAGCTAAGAAAAATCATTTAGGAATTGGTTGCGCTTTTTTCTAGTAGAGAAGCTGCTTTTTCCACTTTTCTTTCTTTTCAGTGTAGTTGAAGGCTAATCTCCTTCAGTCTTTTCTGAATAAATATATTGTTCTTCTGTAATCATCTAGGTATTTTCTGGTTTAACCCAGATTGTTTTATTACCCACTGCTCATAAACAAATTCTTTCCATAGTTTTTACCTGTTACCTTTATATATTCATTAACTGCAGTTTGAGAAACACGGAGATTTCTGCCTCAATTAATTTAGTCAACAACTCAAATGGAAGTTGTTGATGGTGTAATTTACCCAACTTGTTTACTCTAAAATTAGGATGGTAACTAGGTATAGAGAGTTCTTACTTTCCTGCCCATTAGGTTATTGTTTAGGTGTATTTATAAAAAGAAAAAGAATTTAAATGTCTGTTGCAGGAAATCAGTTGTTCTATTCTGACAATGAGAATGATACTTCGTGGACATTTTTGCCTCATATAGATTGGATACTGTTGACTTTCATTTATTTTATTTGGAAATAAACCTAATCCTGCTCATAGGGGTTTCTGGTTTTCCTTTTGAGATGTTTTGGTCTGTCACACCGGCTAGCAAGGCCTATATGTGTTCAGCTTAATGAACGATTCTAGGATAAGCTGAGCTTAAAAAAGCCTGAAAGTATAATATTTTACAATTCTATATTCACCTATAATTAGGACTCATATTTTCTGCAGTGTCCTGAAATCTTCTGGGACTGCTTATTTCTGACCTCTTCTCCAAAAGATATTCAAATTATAGTCATCATAGGAGACTTCT
The DNA here is from genome assembly GCA_013398225.1 of Steatornis caripensis. Lineage (NCBI taxonomy): Eukaryota > Metazoa > Chordata > Aves > Caprimulgiformes > Steatornithidae > Steatornis > Steatornis caripensis. The sequence goes on from VZSC01004335.1 coordinate 282,146, forward strand.
CAACAACAATAAGTGCAATTTACTTCAACTGTAATTTCTTTGGAGAAATCGGTTTGTGATTAGGGTTCCTAGATTTTAGTGGATATGCTCTTACCTATGCTAACTGGGAACTAGAAATGCAGGAGTGAAGTGCAGAAGCATCCTAGCTGGCTGGATGTAAATGTGAGATTCTTCAACTGTATGAACAAAAGGAATCAAGGAAATTGCCTAGAGAAGATGGCATTTAGTAGTGAAAAGAAGGATGGGTAAGGAACTAATGACAAGCTGCCTTGAAAGGAGAGGACATCAGACTTAGAATTCATCGTGGAAAGGTTTTAGGACTCAAATAGTTAATACACTTAATACATAGTAGGTATATGCTAATGAAACTTGTTAATGATAGGAAGCTGGTAAGTGTTACCAGTATAAAAAAGGACATCATACAGAAAAAAAGTATACCATACAGAAAAAAAATAGTGATGTTCAAGTGCCAAGTAATACAAGTGGAATTTAATTTAACAGTACCAAAATGGGTGCTTTGGGAACAACAATAAGAAATTATTTTATGAACTAGAAGTTATTCAGTCTATGCCACTGAAGAAAGGCACAATCTGGGTATATGAGAAGGATTCCTACCAACAGTCCAACAAAAAACAGTTAATGTGGCTCTTGCATGTGCCTGGTGAAGTGTTTCCAGAGTAAACTGGACCATTCCACTATCTATTGCACTGGACATACTTGATATGGAGAAAGGAACCCAAACTGAAGACAGGTGCAGAAACTCCCTATTGTAATGAGTAGAGGAACTAAAGGAAATAGGAAGAAACAAAAAGTGTAGCTTTTTACTTTAGAAAACAAAGGCAAGACTAGTGCTTTGGTTTTTGCTTTTTTTTTTAATAAATATACTTGTTTTGTCCAAATGCACAATTCTCTATTGCAAAACAGTTTGGACGGGAAGAATGTGTAGGCAGTCCTGTTACATGTCATCAATTTGCTGTTAGACAAAACCTGTAACAAATGAACAGGCTATGCACTGATGGTCTGTATAAAAGGAAGAGTCATTCTTGAATTGTCTTAGAAAACATGTTTGAAGTTGGATTGACAAATGGCACATGCACTGTTCTGAATGCTCCCAATTGCTTCCTCCACAAACATACAGTGAAAATTAATGCTTGTGTGATATTTTGAATATGGCAGTGGTCTTACTTACAGTACCTCAGGGACTCAAGTATTTTTCTTAATTCCTGCCTGTAAGCCACTATCCTTCCTATTCTTATTTAGGCTAAATTCCTTCTGGAAATTGCATCCACGTGGGTGCTAAGAATGCTTTTCTCACAGCACTCTGCTTCAAGCAGTTTAATGAAATGAGGGTGTCAGAATAGCATCATTAGCTGACTGCATCCCGTAAGATAGGGCTGATGGCAGGTAGGAAGAGTCATAACAGAAATGTGACTCAGGGTGATCAACAGGAAATCAACTTGGTCATTGGATATTATGGCAGACAAACTCACTCAACAGCCGCTGAGTGTGAACATCTGTCTGCCATGTTGCAGGGAGAATATAGTCTGTCAAGGCAGAAAGGCATTAGAAAGATCACATAATGGCAAGAGGCGTTACAGATGTCTTGGCTGGGAAATGGTAAGGCTGAGAAAACCAGTATTGTGCTAGAGTGGAAGAGAGAAAAAAATAATATGATTGAAGCATATATGAGGAGTCCTGGAAAAATGAATGTTAGACTTGAAGCAAGACAGTAATTAACAGCCTGAAGGATAAAAAGACCTTACAGAAAAGTCAGATAGTCCAGGAGAAATACCTCTATGCCGANATGAGGAGTCCTGGGAAAATGAATGTTAGACTTGAAGCAAGACAGTAATTAACAGCCTGAAGGATAAAAAGACCTTACAGAAAAGTCAGATAGTCCAGGAGAAATACCTCTATGCCGAAGATAATGAATGCCTTTATGATTGTACAGGAACAGGAGTCTTGAAAGCTAAATGGAAGGAACAATGGTAGAAGACGACATTTGTATATAACACCGTTGATTGGACATCAGCACTGGGGACTAAACCCATATATATTTAAAGCTAAAATCATGAGCACTTCTTGCTTTATTTGAAAGGCTAAAACTGCTGTTGTGGTTTAGGCCCAGCTGGCAGCACAGCACCCCACAGCTGCTCGCTCACTCTCCCCCTCAGTGGGATGGGGAGGAGAAAATGTAAGGAGAAGCTAGGTGGTTGAGACAAGGACAGAGAGGGTTCACTCACCAGTTATGGTCATGGGCCAAACCAGACTGGACTAGGGGAAAAAATGAAATTTAATCAGTCATGAATCAAAATAGAGTAGGATAAGGAGACACGAAAAGCCAGCTCTTACAAACAAACTCCTTCCCCCTCCCCTCCCTCCTTCCTGGGGTCGAGTCCCCTCTCTCCCGATGTCTCTCCCTCCCCCCTCAGTGGCGCAAGGGGACGTGGAATGGGGGGTGCAGTCAGTTCACCAGAGATTGTCTCTGCCGCTGCTTCCTCCTCAAGCAGGGAGGGCTCCTCACACGCTTCCCCTGCCCCAGCACAGGGTCTCTCCCACAGCAGACAGTCCCTCACAAACCTCTCCAATGTGAATCCTCCCCTCTGGTGCAGTCCCTCAGGAATGCACCAACCCAGCACGGGCTGCCACAGAGTCACGGTCTGCTTCTGAGCAGGCACCTCCCCCAGCGTGGGGTCCTCCACGGGCTGCAGGTCCCTCTCTGCTCCTCCGTGGTCCTTCACGGGCTGCTCCACCACGATCCTCCATGGGCTGCAGGGGCACAGCCTGCCCTCTGCCCGTGGGCTGCAGGGGAATCTCTGCTCCAGCCGCCTCCTCCCCCTCCTTCCTCACTGGCTCCCGGTGTCTGCAGAGGTGTTTCACCTCCCTCTCTTCCATCTGCTGCAGGTCCTTTTCCAACAGTTTCTTTGTTCCATTCTTAAATACCTTATCGCAGAGGAGCATCCATTGTCACTAATGGTCTGGCCTCAGCCTGATGTGTGGGCAAGTTTGAAATGGGAGAGTTTCCAGCAGCTTCTCACATGGGCCACCTGTCCTATGTAGCCCGTCCCCACTACCAAAGCCCTCACACACAGACCCAACACAACTGCCTATGGAAATGTCCTGTTGTAAACTAGCCATGATAAGGGCTGGTCTATGTGAGAGGAATGGGCCTGTGATTTTTTAGGGATAGAAAGAAGAAAACCTGAAATCTCCTTATACATTCTGCCAGTCCCATACATGTAGATAAGCAATAGAAATGCTTACTAAAGGTCATTCTACATGCTAAAAGTTTACATCAGTTAAGAGAAATCTGGGCAAATTTGAGTAAGGATACTCACTGGGAGTATTTATAGACATAGAAACTACTTCTAGCTGAGGAAATTACAGAGCTGCTTGTGATTGGAGGTGGGGGGGGATATTAAAAAGAACAATCATATATGTCCACCTTACTGTTACAATTTTCCCTAAGCATTTAATTGTCAACGTTGTTACAGAGGATACCAACTAGATATACTTTTGATCTGACCCAGCAGGGCTGGTCGTACATGAATGTTTATTTGCTTGTAAAACAGATCCATTGGTTGCCTTCTCCCAGGAAAAGCTTCTCTGCTTTTTATGAAGCTTATTTCCTAGCTAGAAAAGTGCAAGAAAATTTAGTCACATCTATTTCAATACTCTGGTCTCTGTCATGTACAAATGAGCCTTAATCGTTCAAAAATAACAGGATTCCAGGAAATTGGAATTTTACCTGCCTGTCCCTTGCAACAAGGTTTTCTGAGAGCTGTCATGTAGTAGTGCACAAGGAATCACAGAAGAGGTTGAAGGTGAGGCGAGGCAGGACTGCAGTCTTCTTGTTTCATCATGGCGAAGGATGCAGGGTCAGGAACTGGATAGATTCCAGGAAATCTTATGGTAATACTTGTGCTTTGATTCACATTTTTAAAGGATTGCTGAGGCTAAATTGGTATAATTATCTTGTAGTTCCTGATAGACTACATACGATCTTTCTTCAGCTAAATTATAAAATTATTTACTTCTTATTAAGCCTCAGATATCACAGTCTATTTCCTTCTGAATTCCTTTAGAAATCCTAAGCCCCACTGCCACAGTTCTTAGCCATTTATATTGGGCCCATGGCTGTAGGACAGCCAAACATGGTCTGTGAAATGACCGCAGATTAAAGAATAGAATACATTCTTACACCTGTAAGAAAGGAAACACAACGAGGGAAAATTAGTAGTTTACATTATTAGCCCAATCTGTATTTTGCTAGAAATAAAAACTCTTCTGGAACATCTCTGAAAAATAAGTTGAGTAACCTTGACTTAGAAAGCCCTATTTTCCCTCTGCAAGCATAGAAACACTACCAACTCCTATCTGACTTGCAATAACCATTCTCTCTTGAGCTCTTGGCTTCTTTTTTTGTCTTCCTTTGTATAAATTATGGAGTTCACTCTGACCACAGCACAGGCCTTGGGACTTAATTCTTTGACAGTTTTCATTTTTTGTTGCCAGCTAGGAAGTGAAATAGAATTGTATGACTTTCCTTCTTTTTGCGTATAAAAGAGTAAGTAAATATGTACACTTTCTTTGTAAGAGTGGGAGGTTTTCAGGGAAGACTGGGTTAGGTTTGGATAAGGAAACTGTTGTATTTTGAACATGTTCTGGAAAGATGCTAGAGGCTGCCTCTGTTGACAATGATGGACACACGTTCATCTAATACATCTTTGTCTCAGTACAATCACTGTGCAAAGCAAAGTTTCGAGCACACAATGTGTTGCCCCACAAAGGGTCTCACACACGAAGTAATGACACAGGAGCACAGCATAGCAGCCCTCACAGGGTAGAAACAGGCAGTGTTTTTCTAAATCTTTTTAAGTTTGTAGGCTTTTTTCTTTCCCCTTTTGTTTATTTAGCTGATTTACTTCCATGTAGTACAATGAGAATATAAATAATACCCAGTGGGTTTGCCTAATTTACAGCCCCACTCCAAATAAACTCTGCTGAGTACAAAGGTAAATTTGTGGGTTTTTCCCTATGTGCAGATGTTCTTAGGAAATAGGATCATTCTGCAGGCCAGGAGAATTCACTTTCTACAGCCGTTTCTTTCTGACTGTGCAGGAAGGAGCCTGTGTTAATGATTTGCCCAAATACAACTTTCAAAAGACCAAAATGAGTGTAAGTCTTCTGTGACAATTTGAGTTTTCAAGAGTAGCACTCATCTTTTACTATGGCTTTTTTTTTCTTTTGGAATCATATAATTAAATCCACAGGTACAGTCCAGTGACACAGGGATATCTTGTTTAGTGTGTTTATAAACATGGCCTATGTAGAATAAATATTAAATGCTGGAAGTTTCTTTTATTTTAGCAATTTAAAAAAATAAGTAGGGCCATCAACATAAAATGTCCATTAGTGTATCTTCCATTGATTTGTCTCGTTAAATATAACTCCAAACCTAAGTAATATAGGACATTTTTTCTGACTGCCTTTACGATTTTGTCAGCGGTGTATGAACAAGGGTTTTAAACACAGTTGATTGTTTCATAGATTTTTATCACATATAACTTTTAATAATAGAACAAGTCCTCCTCTATGGCAAACCACTTCCAAGTCTGAAAGAACCAAAGTTGAATTAGTGTGATTCATCCTCTTGGTAGCCCAAATTGTATGTCCAAGGCTGCCAGACTTCTAGCATTTTGGAGATTAATAGGCTCTGTTTTCTGTTCCTGGAAGGGGTTTTGTAGTCCAGCTTTGAATCGGCTAGGGAGGAAATAAATTTAACAGCTTTTAATGTCCTTGAAGGTCTTAATTTAACTGACTGACAGCCCTTCATCCAGAACTGAATCACCTGTAAATCTAATTTAGCAATTATCCTATAATTTGCATCTCTGGTACACAAATATAGCTAAACTCCTTGAAAAGAAGTAAGGATTTTCAAAAGACTTTAGCTTCACTATAGCAAGGAAACAACGTTATATTAAGTTCAGTATCTAACAGTTTTATCAAGTGCTGTAACTTGTGACTGAGTCAGCAGCTACATTGTAGGAAAGTTGAGCTCTGACCGTTGTGTCAGATCTCTTCTTACACAACTAAATTGAGTGATGTTTTCTGGATCTATCCTGATGAGATTTCTACTCAGATTTCTAGATCTGATAAACTTGTAGATGGAACTTCCAAACCTGGTCGTGTTTGCTCCTGAGTAGTTCAAACAAGAAAGCCTTAAGAAAAATAAACAATAGCAACTTCTCATTCTATCTGTTCTGGAATTGTAAGTAACTGTTACGCTTAGGGACAGATTGTCCGTTGATATACATTAGTGTTGTTCCACCAAAGTGAAAAGAGCAAGTTAACAAGCTTGGTAAGATGGAGATCCAGATTTTATATTGGAAAATGGGGGAGGGAGAAGTAACATAGAAGCAGAATCAGAAACTTAAAGTCTTTGCTAAGATTTAGATATCTGCTCTAAGGTAGTAGCCTGCCATGGCTCTGTAACTGGTGGTCAGAAATAGCTATCTTCAGAAGGTGGTTTATTTGGTGCTGAAATGCTTCTCTAAAAGAAAAAAAAAGTCCCCATAAAGATTTGATTTTTGGAAATATGTGTTCTATTAAACTGAGAAAGAAGTAGGCCTAAAATATAGTAAAATAGATGCTTATAGTTTAGATGACTGAATACCACCCTTTGCAGCTGAAAAACAAAGGGATACCTTTGACAACAAGAACAGCCAGAGGCTGAGAGATTATTCTTGGTTTAGTCATAGCTTTTCATAATTTTTTCAAAAATCTGTATGTTGTAAATTAACGACCGCCAGACCACTTTGGGCAGGTTGTGAGTAGCTCAAATGATATTAAGAAGCCAGACACTAACTGGTGAATCGATGTTATGCATGCAGAAGCCTCCAGTAGCTGGATGCCATTGCTGAGATGACGCCAGTGGTTAATAACATTAAGGCATTTTTTATTTATTAGAACCAGGTGCCTGTGTTTTCATTCTGAATTTCCCTGTCTGGCGAAGAAAAGGATTTTGCAGAAGGAAAATTAAGATGGGTACTAATAACTATTACTCAGGAAACTTTAGAGCTCAAAGACATGAATATGCCAGCTTTGTTAAATTTTTGAGAAAGGGGGTGGGAAAGAGAGTGGCCATCAAGGCAGAATTTTTAAGCAAAACAATAAAGCTCTCTAATCCCACTGTATATGGACAGATGCTTGCATCCATTTTATGGAAAAAAGTTATCTTCATGATTTGGTCTGATGTCTCTATGGAGATCAAATAATTATCTAAATGTTATTGTAGTCATGAGTCTATCTTGAAAAACCTTTGTGGCACTATCCGGAATATTCTAGAAAGGCTCTATGCTTTTTCATCTAGAAAATGTTGTTGATGCTATATTTTCACAAAAAGGTAAGAGAATTTAGAATAGAGCTCATAGAATTTGTTTTGGATTGAGGTTATATTTTCCCGTCCTTCCAAGATAGATCATAATACCTGCTGCAGGCTGATAGATTTAAGATCCTCTGTACACTGCTAATCTTTTCCAGAGGTGGTGTTTGTGATAGATGCTTCCCATGGAGAAAGAGGAAAAGTATAAAATAAAATGCTATTTTATCAAGCATTTCTGGGCATGATTTTTCATAAGCAAAACCTACTTTTGTTAAAGTCAGTGGTATAGTGCTTCATAAATAACTTGCTAAGAAGGTTGTATGATTTCTTAAGCCTTTCGAAGTTTTTGAATGATTGTTTTTAAAACCACTTTAAGAGTTGTCTGCTTGCCCCAAAATCTTCTACAAATGTGTATGTTTTCATGTTTGGAAAAAGATCACATAGATTTTTCTGATGGGACATGAGCCAGGCAGCCAAATGGCTGCTGGAGCAATAACGAAGATAAAGAATGGACTTTAAAACAACCTGGCAAGAATTTCCTTGTTTTCTCCTGTTATCTGTGCGAGTGAGCAGGAAACTGTGCTTCATAACCATAGCTTAGGAAAAAGATATGTAGTTAATTCCCTCAGTGGTGAGTTCTGCTCACCAATCCTTTTTCTGATTTGTTTATATTTGTCAGAGAGCACTGTGTAATGCCTACTACCATTCTTCTTATTGTTAATTATTGGGGCTGTAATTTACTTGTCCCTTATATTATTTTGCATCAGAAGTCTTAAATAGTATTTTTTCCTAAAAGCCAGACGTTTCCCTTGAATGCAAGCCAAAATTTTGCAGCATATGTCTTAAGTAAATGAGCTGCATGTGATACTAATAATTTCGAGTTTCTCTTTTTCAGTCTGTAATAGGCTTTGGCATAAATGTATACTTCCTGTGTCTTTTTAAAATTATTTCTGGGGATCTTCAAAGGAGAGAGTTTTTGTGATTTGGCCCCCATGCCAGTAAGCTGCTCGCTTGCATGAAAATAGCATGCTAGCTTCTACCATCCGCAAGTACATGTTCAAGAGAAACTGTTTTCTTTGTCTTTGTACTCCCCGCTGCTGTCAGGAGCTTCCAGAATTGAAATCACTTGCAAGTGAAAATCCTCATTCTCAGTCATAGATCTCAGTTCTGCAGTCTCTGTGTGAGTGATTCCTGGTCCTGCAAATGAAGAGGTTACTCAGGTAAATAAATACTGAAAGACCAGGTCCATATTACCTACCTCTTAGAGGTCTGCATCTGCAATCATTCAGCTTCAGATTTTACCATCAACTTAGCTCATCTGAGTCATAGCTAAGTATATTTCTACCTAGTAACAATTAATTCCTGGTGGCAGCTGGCTGTTCTCAAATCACATTCTGTACCCATGTGCCTGCATCACACGTAGTTAATTATGACAGAAGACCTGGAAATGTTATTACAGTCCAACCACTTAGAGACACTCATCAATTACATATAGGGCTACCTGTGATCAGTTACATTGTTCACTTGGTATGGTCTGTGTAGTATTAAGTCTGCATAGAGAAAGATCATAAGAATTAACATGGAGAAAGAAAGCATCTACTTTCTGCTCTGTGAAGAAGAATGTCTAAGGATCTTCAGAAACAGGAGAAAAATTTATATTGATATCTTAAGTTCCAGAGTGTCTAATTTATGAAGGAGTATCTGAAGTATTGATGTTAGATGAATGTAGATGTTCCTTTCTTCTTGTTACTTGTCATAAAAAATTACTGGTTTGTGAAGTGTATTAATACTCTTTGAGCTCCCTAATGAGTTTTTGAGAAAGAAAGCACTTAGCAGATATGAAACGTGGAATCAGCATGGCTTTTCCACTCTTATGACAAATATCACTGAACTTCTGGGAATATCCTTGTAGCTGCTGGGAACAAGCTTTTTGATAAGGTAAATAGTGATGTCTTCTCCACAACATTGACAAAGCAAATGGAAGATTGTCACAATTTGTCCAGGATTACAGAGCAAAGCTGTCATTCCTCAGCTTTCCTCTTGCTCTTTGATGTTGTTTCTACCCATTGCCATTAATTTCTTAGAACATCTGTGAAATAATCAGCATATAGCCTTCCTATGTAATTGCTAATGAGCTTGTTAAAAGCTACAGAATTAGAACTGCATGTGATTTTTGCTTTACTTTACATTGAGCTTTTAATACCTGCGAGTGCTTTATGAAAC
>VZSC01004335.1:291883-307276 GCA_013398225.1 Steatornis caripensis
CTGTGGCTTGATAACTTTGTAGAGTTATTCTCTAATGTTATTTGAAAATATGGAATTCAGTGGGCAGGAAGTATTTAGCTTGGTAGAGAATTTTGACAACTTTTACTTAGAGCAACATTTCTCCTCAGGCCTTTGCTATAGAGAACATGCTAGGTGGCAATCCTAACAGTAAAACAATGGATTCTGTAGAAGTTGCGTACCTAAACTAAGTGTAGATCTTGTGCTAGTTCTTTGTATAGGATAAATATCAGTCTTAATCCTAAAATGACACCTTGATGTCAGAAGATCAGGAGACTATTTAAATAGTGAAGAAATTCTAGCTAAATTCCTACAGATTTCCCATAGAATAGCAGAAGTCACTGAACTGTTTTCATGCTAAAATAAAAAACTGATTTTCATGTCTGCCAGTACTTGAGAAAAAGGGAAACTGGAAAATATTGTTCTTAAGAGAACAATTGTTCTGCATTCATGTGTTTTGCTTTGTTTTCATGTGTTTCTTTCCCTGCTGCCTTTCAAGACTTCACAGTAAGTGATTCAGTTTAGTTTGGCAGTTAATTGTAAGCTAAATATGATGTTTGCGCATCGTGTTTTTTCTTCATTAGGGCTGAAGTTTGCAATGGTAGGATTTAAGTGTAACTAACAGCACTAATCATTCCCCTTGGATGGATTCTGGGAGTATCTGATCTAGTCTGCTCCATTTTCACTAATTAGCTCACTATGTTTCTCCTCCTATCATTGTTCTGATCTTCATTGGATTTCTGTGTTTGCAGTGATTGGATTTTAAATAGAGAACCTAGCACAGATAAAAGCTCACAACTATAAATTTTAAAATTATCTCAATTTTTAAGCACAGATTTCTTTGGTTTTACTATAAAGTCTCTTTATCATTAAGATGTGGAATGATGGTTTCTGTGAACTGTAAATGACAGGTACATTTTTGTGTGCATTGTCTCCAAGGAGGCAGCAATTGGAACAAGCCTGGTGTGCAAATGCTTCAGTGGAACCAGTGCCTCAGGACATCTTTATGGCATGCTTGTGCTTGGGACAGCAATGTGCAGAGGTTAGGCTGACAGCTGGGGAAGAGTTATTTTAATCACCTGATATAAGCAAATACCTCTTCTGTATGGGGTAGATAAGAGACTCATACTGAAGTCCCTATGGCATCGCAGATTCCTTACAAACTTTCAGGATAGTCAGTGTGGCATGAGTATCACTGCTTATTTGGTCAAAGGAATTTAAGCTTATTCTGTCTGAGGAATATTTTATGTTCCTTGCAAAAAAAAAATGGTATTAGTGACATTCCTGCCAAAACAAATCAATCTGGACAAGTAGATTCATTATCCATTTGTTGTCCACACAGATGTATAAATGGTGTGGGATTACTACCCAATTATTACAAAATCTGTCCAGCCTTGCCTTTTCTAGACTTTTTCAAGGCATTTTAGTTACAGCTTCATTATAGAAATTTTTTCGTGGTGTTTCCAAGTTCTTTCATCACTTGTCCAAGTGTGACACAGATTAGGACTGCTTTTTTTTGGTTTGTGCAACACACAGTTTTACAGTAGTACACTAGATGATGACCAGCTGAGATAAGTCTGTGTTATGTCTTTGGCTTTTGTGGAGCTACCCTGACCTACATGAACATAGGGTCTAGTCCAGTACCATTTAACACATCAGCTAATATGCTTGAAAATGATCCTCCTTATTCATCATTGCCTCTGAGTAATTCCAAAAACTGTGAACATTACAGTTGATACTTCACTGTAATGGAGCAGTGTGTATCACTTATGCACATAGCCACTTCAGATTCAGATAGACTTTCTGAAGGGCCAGTTTATTTTAGATGTAATTATTAGACTATGTATTTTAGACATAATTATCAGACTTGAGAAAAAGCCATACAGTTTTCATGAAAAGAATGAATTGCTCAGCAGTTCAAATTATATTAACAAAACAAGGACAAGGTAGATTTGTCGTATTAATAAGCTAATGAAAGATGTCACTTCTTGCATGTATTTAAATCCTTGTACTTTGTGAGGCAGTTTAGCACTTGTTTCTGTTCAGGCTACATGTGACTGACAAAACTTGCAGCATCAGATTCTGTGTGCAGGCAACCTTGAAACCACAACTGATGTGATTGTTGTGGTTATCAGGTATATGTTACCATGGACAATGATTTGTTTTGCACTGTAACACAGGGACTGCCTCAAGAGTAGGCTAATACTGGAAGCAAAGAGTGCCTGGATACTTTGGCAACATGAATTACTGGTGTGCTCTAAAGCTTTCTTAAGAGCAATTAATGGCTAGAAGATGTTTTCTTTTTCTAGATTCTTTTGTATCATGTGAGTGTACTAGGAGATGAATCAAGAATGATTTGCCACAAAATTATTAGTGGAATTTCAGATTTGAAATACGTTCTTTACACTTAAAGCAAGGTACTAACAGAAATAATTTTGGGGTTTTTTTTTTGGTCTAGTAATTAAGCATCACCAACATTAGTAAGTTGTTGAATACCTCTGATACCTCTTGCGGCCCAACATCTTCAGTCTATCTTGGAAAAAGAAATTATAAGCCTGCAGATTATTGAGAGAACATCCTTCCTTCAAAGAAATGGTCAAGTATTAGGCTTCCTATCTAAGAAGGATGAGGGAAGATAAATGTCATGGTTTGAGACAGTTTGAACTCCTAATTAGAAGGCAACCTGGCCAGTATAGCCAAGTCGGAGTGAGTCCAAGAAAAATTAACATGGAGGTAATAATAAAAGTCAAACCAATCCACCAGCTAGAGAAGAGGACATCTGGAGGTGTTTGTGTCAGTCTCATATGGAGCACACAGGATGAAGAGAGAAAAACCAAGAGATAGTGTTGCTGAGTATGCTGCTGGATGAACCTCATCCAGTATGGGCTGTCTTTTAGTGACCAGAAAAGTCCTTGGGGGTTCAAGTGGAACTGGATTCCTTAACTATGTTCAAGTTATTGTGTCTTTTAACAGCTAAAAATAATTTTACCTGTTGGTTAACTCAAAATACTGTATACAATGTGCATCTAAACTCATACATGTTGTGTGGTCTTAATAATATACATACTACATAGATATTCACCCTTGATGCTGCTGGCAAATTTATAACAGAATTCTGGAACGTGGTGGATTCTGTTAGCAGGAGCACACTCCTCCTCATTAAACTGCACCCGTGATACTGTGTTGAGTTCCCCCTGCCCTCCCCACCTCTAGAAACATACAAGAATGATACCAACATACTGGAACAGGTTCAGCAGAGGGTCACCAAGGTGCCCAGGGAGCTGGCGCTTTTGCACAGTGAGGAGAGACTGAGGGACCTGTGCTTGCTCAACCTGGAGGAGGGAAGGTTTCAGAGGGACCTCAGAGCAGCTTTTCTATACCTATAAGGTGGTATCAGGCTCGATATAAGGAGAAGTTTTTTCAGCATGGCAACAGTAAAGCAGTGAAACAGGTTGCCCTGAGAGCTTGTGCAATCTTGTTTCTGGGGGTTTTCAACATCCAGCTGGATACAGCTCTAAGCAACCTGGTCGGATCTTATTGCAGACCCTGCATGGAGCTGAGGGCTGGGTTAGATGACCTCCCAAGGACCCTTCCAATCTGAAATATTCTTTGATCCTACAATTAACCATGAAGAGAACTGCATAGTGATCTGTCTGCAGTCGTGATTTGCTGCAAAACAGTTGCTGCAGTGGGATTTAAATTCTTATGGTCATTAGGGTTTTGTAATAAATTTGTGTAAAACTGGAAATATGATTATGCTCTTTTCTTTATGCTCCTTATATCTTCTTTTCACTTGACTATAAATTATAATTTTTTTGTGGTGTAGTTCTGTTGGCTGAGGATGGAAGTAATTATTTATTAACATGTTCTCAGCTAAGATCAATATTCCAGCAGTACCCTTGTCTTGGATATAGCTGGGCGATAAGGAGAGTATTTCTTTGAATAAGGTGTAGGTATGCCTGCAGATAAGCCCTTTGGTTTCTTATGTGCGGTATGCATGTAAAGGAGCTCTGCTATGGTATTTTCCTGCTGTAGGTACTAATATTCCTATGGTGTAGTGAGGAAAAGTGACTAAGGATATGCATATACAGTCAGGTTAAGGGACAGGATTTATTTGCTCAGGCATAGCACTGTAGAACTATCTCAATTCTGTGTCCATCCCTGTAGACGTGCTCTGCAAATCAGACTGAAATTGGTATGTGAAGAGGGGTAACCCCTATTTCTTTTACTTCCTGATGGGTCTAATTAAGTTTGCACTGACACAGCACACAAACAGATTAAATTTTGAACTCTGGGGCTGTATAGCATATACTCCTGACATCTGTGGCATGAGGACACTGGAAATGATTTTTATTAATCCTTTTGGATGGTTTAAGTGAGAAGTACTACACCTCAGACAACTGTTACAGTAAAATAAAATCAGTATTATCAACATAAGCTTCTTCAGTTGATTTACACTGCAGTAAAACACTAGTTTTTCAATAGATAAAATTATGAAAATAAAGTTAAAATCAATATTACCAATGTAAGTTCATTTACGTTATAATAAAATGATAGTACCAGTTCCATTTCCTGGCTGGGTGACTTAAGAGCATATTACAAAGGCACAAACATCTCTGTAATTTGCAGCTGTTGTAGTTACCTGGGGCAGGGAGAGGTAAGAACAGATGTATGCATCTCCATATTAAAAACAAAAGTATGTTCCGAAAAGTGAGAGTAGAGGAGTGTGCTCTGAACATAGCAAATTTAGCAGACTCAGAACTCAAATTTGGCCATAACAGTATGGAATTCATAGCTACTCAATAGTGTGACTCAATAGTATTGCAGTAATCCTTCTACATACCCACCAATATTTGAGGTTCTTAAGTGGTAGATTTATGGTTTTGTTGCCAGGCTGCCCACTGAACTATGACACATATGCCCCATATGGATAGTACAGCATTCAGGGATTCATTCTACTCAGTTGCAGGTTGTCCTGAGAAAACCTCTGCCTTTTGCTACGGTACTGAAGAGCTGGAGTCCACTAACAGTTCTTGTCTGAGTCCTCTCCTTTTCCCTACGAAAAGAAAGATGGACCCAGGAAGCACTTGCAGTGTTTGAAGGGTATGGAATAATGACTTCTGAGTGGGGGAGCAAGTGGCAGGCTGCCAGCAGATAGAACGTAGGGAAAGCGGCATGTGATAGAAAAACAGATAAAGCAGAAGAGTGGGAAGAGTTGTAGGAGCCAAAGTTTATTGCCCAAATCTGTAAGGTTTGTAGGTGTGTTCCTGTATGTTGTATGTCACACAGAGGCACTCAACTCCTCTTAGCAAGCAACTAACTGTATTTAACATCTTATTTAATTAAAGATTTACCTAAGTCCCTTCTCAAACTACCATCTTATTCATGCTGAGCCACCTGCATTTCATCATATTAGTAAAATCTACCTAATGTAAGCAACATCAGAATAAAGTGATAGAAAAGACTGCTGGCTTAGACACAAAGAGGTATGAGATAAGACTTGACAGCTTACAAGTCACAATGCCTGGTTCTGTGTCCAGCTTTGTCACTTCCTTTTGAGAAGTGGCTGTGCTTCTGCTGTTTGCCCTGTGTGTGAGGACACTTTCTTTTGGAAGGATCTTCAAGGTCTCAGCTTTGTGCAGAGGGTAGGTCTTTTAACCAAACCCTTTGAGTTGACTTCTCTTTATGGAGTACAGAAAACCTCTTTCCAGAAGCGCATTTTTTGTTGTTGTATTTTAATTAATCATATTTGGATTTGGAGTTTAATATTTCTTGGGGAAATCTAAGTGGATGAGAGCAACAGTTCATTCTCTAGTTCAAGTGAAATATAGGTGGTATTTTGTAGTTCTCTTTATGCTCTTCTGTCCAGGAGATAAAGAATAAAGAAAAAATTCAGCTGGGGGCCATTTTAGTCCATTTCATCAAAATTTGAAGTAGAAGGTTTTTTGGTTTTACCTGGTTTCTCTTTGTAGATTCTTTTCTGAATTGAATGATTCAAAAATGCTTTCTAATATTTGTCATATACCTGCATATTTAATCATGTGCTATATATACCATTTATATTGCATATAGTGCAGGCAATGGCAGTTTCACAGAGTCTATGGGAACCCTCTCCCCTGCATCCCTCCCCAGCAATTGTGCTGATGTTGCTTCTTCCATCACCTGACATGAGCATGGGACTTGGAATAACTTTTCTCATCTTCTTCATCCAAATTAAGACTGTCATCCTTGTAATATGTTTTTCGCAGATTTTAGAAACATTTTTGTGGAAGATGCTTGTGCAACAAGAGCAATAATGAGTTTTATTTTAAACCTAATACCTGTTTACAGTATATCCATTGGTAATGTGTTTGAAAAAAAAAAAGGGGGTGGTGGTGGGAACAAAAGAAGACCCAAGTACCCCAAAAGTCTGGCATTCAGCAGCAGTGCAAGTTTTATAACTGTGCAGGCAGTAACAGGGAAAGATTAAACTATCTGCCCAATGTCACCAGTCACCGAAGGCCTGCTTCTCTGCTAAGACTCTATTTACTTTTCTTTTTTTTCCTCCTTATTTTACATGGGTTATCTGATGACCTATTTCAGGTGTTGGCATTTTTAAAGACAATCATGTTGTCTGCTTTACTGGCTTGTGAAGATGAAAATACCTTTATATAAGCTTTACAACTAAAAACACTCTCCATATAAAATATTTTCCAAGCCAGTCCCAGTGTGTCAGAAAACTGTTCTGAGGCTGTTCTGATTCAAAAAATCAGACAACTGTTCTGATTCCAAATTATGTTCTAAGTCTCTGATTGCATCAGTGTCCCAGAATTGAAAAGCATTTTAATTCTTAAAAAAAATCATTAAATATTCATTAAAATTAAAAGGCTTGTTTTGTATTGATGTTACCTGAGTGATTTCCAGTTGATTTGAAAACAATGAAGAATGCATTTTGTCTTCCCTTTTTTTTCACTATAGAAGGGATTCTTTGAATTAAAAATATTCAGCTTCCTTACCTTATATTTTTACTCTAAATTTCTTTTTTTTTTTTGCGTTATTATTTCAGTGAAGATCTGCCATTTTTCCCTTTTATGAAACTTTTAAAACATTTCCCATTTGCTAGGAAAGGCAAAAAGTGCTTTTAATCAAGACCACATTGTTAAGCCTGATTCATCTATGCTGGTCAACGTTGATTCAGAGGCATTTCTTGCTGGTAACGCTGCTAAAAGAGGTTATTTGGGGACAGAAGATCTCCACTATTATTGCATTGCTTCAGATACTGAATGTTTCCAAGAATACCAACAGTGCAGACCAGTGATGTCTTTCAAAAGGTACACTTTGTATCTGGTTTTCTGACCCAGAAGTATATTCTGCACAGGTCCCAATCATAAATAAGTGGAAAGCATTCTGGATACGTAGTGAAATTGATATTCTTAATCAACTATTGGTGGAAACATGCTGTAGGCTAAATTAAATCTCATTTCTTGACTCATGCTATCTGCTTTTCAAACAGTTCAGGTGTATTCACGGTGACCTCCACTCTCTGTTTGGCAAATATCATCCCATGAGGCCTCTCTCCCGAAAAATCAAATGCAAAATTGATTTGAATTGTTAAATAACTGTCCATGTGGTTCTGGCCCCTGCTTATAGCATCATAGAATCATAGAATCATTTAGGTTGCAAAAGACCCTTAAGATGATTGAGTCCAACCATTAACCTAACACTGCCAAGTCCACCACTAAACCACGTCCCTCAGTGCCACATCTACACATCTTTTAAATACCCCCAGGGATGACAACTCAACCACTTCCCTGAGCAGCCTGGTGCAATGATTGACAACCCTTTTGATGAAGAAATTTTTCCTGATAGCCAATCTAAACCTACCCTGGCGCAACTCGAGGCCATTTCTTCTCATCCTATCACTTGTTACTTGGGAGAAGAGACCAACCTGCACCTCACTACGAGCTCCTTTCAGGCAGCTGTAGAGAGCGATAAGGTCTCTCCTCAGCCTCCTTTTCTCCAGGCTAAACTACCCCAGTTCCCTCAGCCACGCCTCAGAAGACTTGTGCTCTAGACCCTTCAGCAGCTTCATTGCCCTTCTTTGGACACGGTCCAGCACCTCAATGTCTGTCTTGTAGTGAGGAGCCCAAAACTGAACACAGCATTCGAGGTGCCGCCTCACCGGTGCTGAGTAGAGGGGGACGAACCCTTCCCTAGTTGTTCCGACCACACTGTTTCTGATACCAGCCAGGATGGTCGTCTTGGCCACCTGGGCACACTGTCAGCTCATATTCAGCTGACTGTTGACGAACACCCCCAGGTCCTTTTCCACCCTGCAGCTTTCCAGCCATTCTTCCCCAAGCCTGTAGCATTGCATGGGGTTGTTTGATCTACATGCAGCACCTGGCACTCAGCCTTGTTGAACCTGATACAGTTGGCCTCAGCTCATTGATCCAGCCTGTCCAGATCCGTGCTTGAAATCAGTAGATCTTTGTGCATCTTCTCTCCTGAGCTTATCCTTTGTTTGTTTGGGTTTTGGTTTTGGTTTTTTTCGGAGCTGCTGGTAAAATTCTGCCTTTCCAAGATAGTTATTATGTAATGAGGACATGCCTGAAGACACAAAGCTAGCTGAGCAAGCAGTGCCTTAGTTCATATATGAGTATGCGTTCCTCACACATATTCATATGATACTGTATCATTTTCTTCCCCAAGAAAAAATAGTTTAAGGACATTTGTGGAAGAGGCAGTAAAAAGAGAACAAAAGCAATCACATTCCAATCTGATTAGATTTAACTTGTTTGTGAATAACTGTTTTCACTATTGTTCCAGATGTGCTTCTTAGTAATTAACTGAGGAAAATCCTTATCTTTTAATTAATATGTGGATAAATTACAGAATTGAATACTAACTCTGCTTGTGCAGATGGTCTTCTCCACTGTGAACTGTTATGTTTTAGTTTCAATGAAAAAAACATGGAATAACTCTACCGGAATATAAATGCCTATCTGTACAATAAGCTTACAGAAAATAGTTGCCTGCTGTGGCAGAAAGGAAGGTAAAACTAATTATTCATGTCCTATGATGAATGAGATGAACGAGAAGCAGCAGATCCTGAAACTTCTGATACTCAAGAATGAACGTCTCAGAGATCAGTTGATATTTTTATTAGCCTTAGTTTGCAAACCCACAAAACTGACAAGACCTGGGGTTTGGGTTTCCTAGCACTGACTAGCTGTAGACCCCAACGTTTTTCATTCTCCTGACTTTTATTGATGAGAACTTTCTTCTTACCATGCTCCCTTGCCACATTATGAGAAAGCTGTGCTCTGTGAAGGGTGTGGAGGAAAGAACTGTTGAAGGAAAAGAGCTGGCAATCTTACTTCCACTGAAGTGGGTAGTGGGTTTGGTTCTGCTGCCGTCAGTGCCAAAATCTCCTAACTGGGCAGCAGAGGGTAAGAAAAGTTTTCTCTAACAGTAATGGCTTCCTGCAGGGTGCAGTAAGAAAAGAAGTAAGTACGCAGTAGGAGAAGAATCACAAATAAGCTGGATTATAGCTAAGAGACTGAGGAAAATACCTTGGAGAAAATAACATCACTCTTCTTCTAAGATAGCAGATCTGATTCAAACCACAGCAAAACTGCTAGACTTAATAAATCATAGATTCCTATTGACATATTGCTTTCAGAATTTCCATATTTTGTTTTGGCTGTCCTGTGTTCCCCTGATACCTATGAGGTACAAACTTTGCATTACTAAAACATCCTCTGTAGTAGATTCTTTCATCCCATCTCTATGTTAACTCCAGATTTCTTTTCTATACAGCCTATAAAGGGATATGACTTAGACCAGTTAAAAACACCTGCATTTTATGCAGGATTAATTAGAAGAAAATATTTTTGTCTGCCATTCATTTTTGTACAAGCAACAGGTTTATTTCTGCAGCATGAGAAGTGACCAGATAAATAAATAGTTCTAAAGAATTATTTTAAAATTGTGTACAAGAAGATTCTCTGCAGGCCCTCTGGAACCTAGTTAATTGATCAAACTTAATGTAGATTACACTAAAGATACGGCTGCAACACCTGACCAGTAGTTGTATTCACCACTATCTTTGGCTGCTTATAATCCTGCAGTACAGGAACAATGAGAATCTAGATCTTATGAAACACTTTTCATCTCTATACTTCTATCATTTCAAAATTTTAATGTTCGAACTACTGAGAGGTACAGGAAACAACAGCATCATAAATACAAGTGCTTAATTCTCACAACTAACTGTATGTAATAGCTGATGCTTGAATGCAAATAACAGACTTTTCTAGCTGGGAGTAATCACTTGAGAGTTGTGGCAGTTTTTGCTTGCTTTCCCTGATGAAATCTTTAGGAACTTGGCCATTTTCCGTATTATGGACCAAAGTATTGCTTTACCTATGCTACTGCCTGATTGCCATGGCTTTTAATCCACTGTGCACCCATCATGGATATTCATCTGTACTACTGCTTAAAGGAGGAAAGGTCTAGCATGGCTCTCTGGAGCTCTCTGGAGCACAGTTATTCCCATTAAATATTTACAGCTAATTAAATATATACAGAAAAATAACTCATACTGTTGCAATGTTTTCAGGCCTGATCCGTCTTATGTATGTAAAATTAGCAGAAGAGATGCATACAGTTGTTGTTTGATCCAACAGTAAAAGCCAATACTATCTGAACATTTTGTGTTCACCTATTTTGCAATAACATCATGGCATGTACAACTCTTGCCACATAGCTGAGTTTATCACTGAGGCATATGGTTACACTTAAAAGTCAGTGGAAACTTTGACCTTATTTCTGTGGAGCCAGAATTTCTCTGCAGAGTTCCTGCTGCCAGTTGTCCCAAAGAAGCAGGAGCTTCCCTCCCTTAACCTTTTGCATATGATAGTCTGATGTTCCTTTTGAATTAACAGTTAATGTGGGGCATTCATTTCCTATACGGAAGCCAATGTATGGAACTTAAGGTGAAACAGCACCATTCTTTGAAGTTAATTTAATAATGAGATACGATGTTCTGTTTATAAAGCATTCTTGTTTTATTACAGTAATAAAAAGAAGCTCTCAGAAGAATAATTCTGCAACACTTTGTGGAACTTGAAAGATGTGTGCCGTTTAAAGAGTGTCTGCGTCAGGCTCTAACTCAACTATCAGCTTTTCAGCTAGCTTCAGTTAGCATCCTTAGCAGCTGACAGCACAGCAGATTCCTGCCAGCTGAGGACTGGCGTATACAACTGACTTTGTCTCCCTGCTAATGTATAAGGAAATCTCAGTTGTTTCCCATTGCTATTCAGCCAGTTTCTGGATTATATTCTCTTCAGCTTTTATTCTATTGCCTCTGTCTTTGTCTCTGTCCTGATCTGTATATCAACTTCTGCACCATATTCTCCCAACCCTATTGGTTCTTACCTTCATCCTTGTTCCTGATCTTGTTTTCTGTTATGCCGATGATCCTGATACCGCTTTCTGATTGACTTCTCAGCCTTTCTTCTGTGACGCCTGCTTCTACCTTATGACTCAGCATTACTCTGGGGTTGACATTCCTTACTTTTTACTTGACTTCAAACTGTATCTCGCCTTGCAACATGTGTATACCTCTGCTTGTGCACCTTAGCCAGACCTCTCAGAACTCTTTCTCTTCACCTTTTAGCTTTTCTTTGTGATTTGACCATACTTTTACTCCTGCTTCTTCTCTAGGTCCTATATTCAAGTCGGAGCACACTGATGCTCAAAGTTTCTCATTCCCAAGCGCTAGCTTAGTTTCTATTGTCAGTTAGCCTTCAAGTCCCAACTCTAACAGTATCTGAGGATGAAACTCAGAGGATGTCAGTATTTAAAAGATAAAACAAGAAGGAAGTTGAGCAAATTTCTTTGGAAAAGGACTGTTTATATGCATGTATCTATGAATTGACTAGATATTCTCCATATCTTTGTGCCATTTCTATTTTCATAGCAGCAAACCTGTAAGTGTTCTCAGTATTTCTTCTAAAACTTTATTTTTCAGACCAAACAGGACTTGTACAAGAGAGACTTTTAATGTGGATGAACTCTCAAGCATTTTCTGTCCACTTCAGATTTCATTTTAGACCAACATTAAGTGCAAAATCTAGTTCTGCTGACGTGGGAAATGCTCTAGGCTAAGATATGATAAAATTACCAAATTCCACTATTTTCTCAGGATAGACTATAGGTTTTCTGAGCAAACAGTGCTGAATGTAGAGCATGAGTATTGAATCACAGTTGCCACCACACCATTGCATACAGAAAGCAGTGATGTCTTTTACAGGGTCAAATTTGTTTGATAAATGTTTGCGATCCCCTTGTACGAGACAGCTTCACATCGTATTTACCTGAGTCACTCTAACCTTATTGAAATGGATAATATCTGTCATTGTGCAAATTTTATATAATCATGATGTCAATTTAATTTCTATAAGAGTGCATTGTGGATAATACAGTTAAAATGTGCCAAACTGCCTATTCTGGATCTAGATCAAATTTATACTGCAATGTTTTCCCATACACTTGTGGAAGCATAAATTTCATCAGTAAATAACTCAGAAGTTTCTAAAATATAGCTGAAAAAGACAAAATTTCTGGCAGAATCCAGTTGCTGTGGTAACTGCATGTATATTCCACAAGCCTTGATAAAACAGACTTTATATAAACATCAAGCTATAATACACCAGAAGACTACCTTTGGAGTCTTAAGGTCACTGACGAAAGCAATGGTAATGCATTCATTTGTTACTATCCTTGAGACATAGACAGACACAGAGAAGATGGATATTTTCCATATTGAAGTGTAGTTGATATTGCTTATCACCTTCAGAGGTTTTCTCCTAAAAAAAAAGAAGGCTGCAAATGCATGTTATTGTCTTAATATTCCTTAGATATAGATTTCATCCATAGATGGAAATGTGGAACTTCAGTATTTCACTGGAGTAGCCTTAGTATTTAAGCTGAGAATTATGTCAATGTGTTTTTCAGGAAACTGAACCAGCTTTTAGATTTTTACATAAAAGCTTTTTTTTTTTTGAAGTGTTGAATTGGAATAAATCACCCACATTTAATGGAGACTGTCTAAAACATTTCCTCTCCCTTAGTAGGAATCTATGGGTAGATATATTGCAGCATGAAGAAATCAATCCTTTACCCTGCTCACTCTGAAAAGTTATTGGTACAAATCTGGGAACATCTCTGTCTTAAAAAATAATTAACTTAAACTGCCTTATATTAAGAAAATGCTGCAACACAGATTGTACTCTTTCTGAGTGAGTTTAGAATACAGAGAAATTAATTCCTTCCTGCAAAGGTGTTTTCTTTTCTTGTCAGATGCATTCATCAAGACATATAATGTGTGTATGTTGGCACAAATGTTTTTAATTTCTCTGACATCTGGCCTACCATTGCCAGTGTAAAGGACATGAAAAGCTGTTTCTTTAAATGTCTGGTTCAAAGTTATTTCTATAGTCATTTACACAACAGACAGTAAATAAATGACACTCTTGTCAAATTAAAATAGTTGAACTTTCATAATGCAAATACTGTTATGCAGCTCCTCCTTTAAACAATTTCATTCGGAAAGTAAACAATTAAAATAATAGTGTGCTCTTCTACTAGAATTCACCCTCATTTGATCTGTTCTTTGAGGAACTAAAAAGACATACCCCTAAAAGAAAAGAAAAAATTACAAAGGAGTTGGTGTTGAAACAGATGGTGCCTGGTGTGAAGGGCTGGTATTTGTAAAACAGCAGCATGGGAAACAATAGGTGTGAAATTTTGTGATCCTGAATCCTGTGATCCTTTGTTCCGTTTGTGGTATCAGAATTCACAGCATAGAAGCATAGAGGCATAGAACAGCCCAGGGTGGAAGGGACCTCGAAAGATCATCTGGTCCAACCTTTCATGGGAAAGGGAGCCCAGATTTGGTAAAAAAAAATTAAAAATTGAATTGTTAAAAAAAAGAATGGAGGGTTTGGAAATGCAAAGCAATTTTTTTATTATCATATTATTTTTAAGTTTTCCCCAGATTGTTCCTTAGGATTTTCTGTGGGATATATAAAATAGTATGGTTCATAGATTTTAAAACTGGGAGAGATCACTGTAGGCAGCAATTTTTAATAAAAACAAAGGCCAACAAAGTCTAGCTCAGGAATTCCTTCACCTAACCCAATAAAATACATGAAAATTTCTGCTGGATTTAAGTGGCTTCTATGTTCTCTCTGTGTGCTGAGTAACCAGTTTATTCCTAATCTGTTGGAGGTGGTGATGGTTAAAGGATTTAGACAGGATGGGAGAATTCAGTGCTCACTGCCGTCAGGAGTGAGAGCCACTGTTCTCATCTTCAGGGAGAAAGTCCAACCTGCAGGCTCTAGAGATTAGTCTTCTCCTTCCATGTATATTTGTAGAAGACACTAGTCTTCTCTTGCTTTGCTGAAGGAGCAACATGAATTCCTCAGGCCAGAAACAAGAGAGGACATTTACTAAGTGAGGGGAATCAAGGCATATGAACACTTTCTCGAGAACAGGGAAAGTCTTCAGCCCTTGGACTGTGCAGGGCATTAAGCTGTTTTTTCTCCTTCCTGTGTAAGAGCTATAACTGTGAGGTTACCATATAAAAGTGGTCACTGACACCATAGCCACCACATAGCAATCTCAGAATTATGGTTTTCATTAGAAAAGAGAAGTGGCAGTAGCTGCAGTGTTTTGTGCTGAACTCAATGCTGTCAGTATGTGTCAAAAGCTGCTTTTAAGGGAAGCTCCTTGGGGTTTTAGGTACATGGGTTCCTAGTTTGTGGTTTCCAAAGATATTTACATGTAACAAGAGGGAACCTTCACCTAGACAGGAGGGGAAAGTTTTACACACATACAATGACATAATAATCAGGACTATTACAAATGATAAGGGGAACATGAACACCCTTAGCCATGCAGGAACGCTGTGAATTGTATTCTTGGCACCTGAATTCTGCATCAGACACGAATATGTCACTAAGCATTGGGAGTACATGAAACTTTAGTGCTTTAAGCACTTGATGCCGAGGTCAAAGTTTGACTCCTTGGTCAAAGTTCCTATGCTGAAATTCATTTTGGGGTCAGAGGGAAACTAGTCCCACGTAGTCAAACATTTCCCAGACCTAACTTTTTTCTGATATCTGTGGTTTACTATAGATGAAAGGTTGTTCTTGATCTTCACTGGGCTTTTGAATGAGTCCTGCAATCCAGGATAAGAATTATTAATGCTGATTTGAGAAAAGTGAATGACTTCATACTAGTCTTTTCTGTAATTTTTTCAATTACCAAATGATTCTAGGAGTCAAAATTTCCTGTAGAAGAGATTACTTCAACCCAATCATCATA
>VZSC01004335.1:307400-331835 GCA_013398225.1 Steatornis caripensis
AACCCAATCATCATAATTCATTTTAGACATAGTAATGAAGTTAGGGCTTATTTTACCTTTAAGAACCTGACTACTTCTACTAACAGAAGACTCTCTGAACACTGTGTTTAAGATTGTGTGTAAGTGTTTTGCTGGATCAAGTATTCCACACCACACAGGACTGGAACAACTCAAGAAAAACTTGTCAGTTCCTGGGTTTCAAGAGAGAAATTGCAACCATGTATGTGTGTGATGCTTCTACAAAAACTGGATAATAGCAAGTACCATAAGTATTAACAAGTAAATTACCACAAATCACAGGAAAATGAGTTTGAATATCCAAATAGGTATTAGCTGTACCCACAGCTCATATTAAATGTGGGGAATGAAAAAATCAGCCTAAACTGAATTATTTTCTGCAAATAAGTCCATCTCTTCTGTGTTCAACTACATATTGACGGTGTAGTTCAAATGACCTTACTTATGTTAATGTAATTTATAGATTGCCTTCTGAGAGCGTTCAGCAGGGGTTCGAAACAGCATGCAATTCACAATTAGATTAGTTTCAGAGCACCGCTTCATATTACCCGTGATATGCACCTTTACATAGAAAACATCTGAATCACAGTTATATTATTGCTCTTTATTTGTAGCAGTGCCCACACTGTGCTTCCTGTTTGCCAGAGACTTGCCCAACTCTTGCTCTAAGTAGCTCAGTGTAATACTGACGAGAGGTGTACAGGGGGCAGTTTGCAATAGTTGATTACAAGAGGTAAATGGCTCACTGTAAGCGGTATAGGAGAAGTGGACTTAAGTGGAATAGGGCTACAGGTCTCTCAGGCTGAGCTGAGGGAGCTGCCCCATGCACAGTGGAAGCAGACACAGGAGAGAATCAGATGAAAACATAACAGAGCGGATGAACGAATGGATGAACTGCCATACCTGGTAATCAGATGTTGGTCATGCTCTGGTGTTGTGCAGCCCACAGCTTTTCTCTTTTAGTGCGGTGGCATGTGCTGTACAATCAGAGCTGCAGTATCCAACTGACAGTACCCAAACTGGCAAATGCTGGGTTGTCTATGTGAGTGGTGGCTGCCAGCTTGGACAATAGATACTAAGATTGAACGGGGGAACTTCCTCCAGAGCTGGAAGCCTGAGATGCTGCACTGGACCTGAACATGGAAGCCTCAGCAGCAAGAGGAGTAACAGATTCCTCTTCTGCTGATAGCACTAGAATTCACACTGCAATACATCCTTATTACTGTAGTTGGCAATTATCTTCTGAAGATAAAGATTTTCATGTTGAGTTTCTCAATTTTCAGCAACTTGGGTAAATGATTCTTTTGATTTTTGTTTAAACATATGGTAGTGAATCCCCCTAAAAATATACAGCAGTTATGATCCCTGTCCCATTTAAGAACAATACAAATTGATGTTATAGGTTTTTCGTTTTAAAGAGACATGGTGATTAATTCTTAAAAATTTTTTGAAAATCAAGTTATCTGATATAAGTTTTCAGTTAGGCTATAAGTTGGATTAATACAGCATGCATTTTTATATACTAAGAGGATATTATATGTCCTGTTGTTTCTTAATGATGTAGATCTGATTTATAAGTTTATTCTGTATGGTTGGTAACATACAAAATGCAGAGGAATACAAGCTACTTGTTAGAAAACGTTATCTATATTTACAGAAGTAAGTATTTTTAAATGTGTCTTTCTTAAAATTCAGTCCTTAGCCTTATGCCAATTAATGGTTATCGATGCTATCAAATTTTGTCATATAATCCAAAGAAATACTCACTACACATCTTGAAATGAAATACACATCGCACTATTATATTACTTTACTTACATGTAAATATATGTAATATAATAGTGGGAGGCATCTTTGTTCTGCAGTCAGGCATTGTGTTGCAATTACGTTTTCTTTATTAGAGGGAAGATATGTCGTGATAGTATACAGCAGATTTTACTGCTTTAGGAGCAAATTAACTCTGCACTAGGGATTCAGTCACTCTTCTGAGCAAGAGAGAGAGGTGGAAGGGAAGAGGAAATCTGGCATGGTTAAAAGAGATGTTGGATTTAATATTCTGTGCCGCTTTACGTGGACAATTCACTCAAGCTATTCCGTGTTTCATACACTCCACGTGGGAGGTATTCAGCTTACCTATATACCTATAGTATATACCTATACTATAAATAGGTTATTAATGCATAAAGGAAATTTTAGAGTCAGAGAGAGAAGATGGAGAGGACAATGCATCATGTTTGAACTGCAAAGTATAGCTGTTGTATTGAGTAGTAATAAACAAAAAAGTGCACACTCCAGAGATTTTTCTTGATTTCATCTTCAGTATTCTGTTGTACTATTTACTGAATTAAAATATAAACAAATAAACATACCCCTAAACAATTCTGAACTTCCTAAGATAAGTGAGTTTTTATTGAGCCACCATCGTGGAATATGAATGATCTTAGGTCATCAGTTAGGACCCATGTTTCATTTGCCCTGGTGAGGCCGCATCTGGAGTACTGTGTCCATTTCTGGGCTCCCCAGTTCAAGAGAGACAGGGAACTACTGGAGAGAGTCCAGCGGAGGGCCACAAAGTTCATTAGGGGAGTGGAGCATCCCTCGTATGAGGAAAGGCTGAGAGAGCTGGGTCTGTTCAGCCTGGAGAAGAGAAGGCTGAGAGGAGATCTGATCAATGCTCACAAATATCTAAAGGGTGGGTGTCAAGAGGACGGGGTCAGACTCTTCTCAGTGGTGCCCAGCGACAGGACAAGGGGCAATGGGCACAAACTGGAACACAGGAAGTTCCACCTGAACATGAGGAGGAACTTCTTTACTGTGAGGGTGACAGAGCACTGGAACAGGCTGCCCAGAGAGGTTGTGGAGTCTCCTTCTCTGGAGATATTCAAAACCCGCCTGGACGCATTCCTGTGCAACCTGCTCTAGGCTAACCTGCTTTAGCAGGGGGTTGGACTGGATGATCTCTAGAGGTCCCTTCCAACCCCTACCATTCTATGATTCTATGATTCTATGATTCTATCATTTATTGTCACTGGTGCCTCATGGCCCATGCCTCATACCACACTTCAGTCAGTTCAAACTTCACTAGCCCTAATCATACTGTGTGGATTCTGGGGTGATGGTTGGAAGAGAAGATAGGTATTTGTTTGACCTCACAGACTGAAAGTATACCACCTACCTTAGACACTGTATTCCTCCCCTGCCCCCCTTTTTGGTAGGATTTAGCCTAAATTATCCTATATAAAAATAGAATTGGTAATTCTATGTTTGAACCTGTATACTTTTTTTTTGTTAAAGGAGAGACTTACATATAATATAGATATATATTTTTATATAATAGATTTGTTGCTATACGCTTTTTCTGCTAAACATTATTGGAATATGTAACAGGTTATTTTCAGCAGTCTTTCCAAAGACTTGTTAATTTGCAGCATGTTCTGAAAAAATGCAGGATAACTGACATTCCAGTTTTTCCATTTTAGATAAGAATATGGTAAGTCTACTAAAAGACTTGAGAGCAGAGAATCATTTTTCTGGTTAGTAATTTTCCTTCCAATTCAGTTAAATTGTGCTGTGAGATTAAGATCATGCTTGAGTATATGAAGTGACTAAATTGAGTGTATTTTGCTTAAATTTGTGATTTAAAAGTATTAACTAGTTATTGATTGAATCTACTATTTCCCTATATTACAGTCAAATATGTGTCATACTTTATTGTGAAACATCCAAGCTGGAACCACTTGAACTTTTACTATATAGTACCTGGTGATGGATCAATGTTTTTTGTAATTTTTCAGTAAATACTCAAGTTGGTTTTGCTGCTTGTATATCTGCTTTAGGGAAGGTCTAACACTGAAACAGACTGTTAAAAAAAATCGAAAACAACCCACAAATTTTTTCTTCAGGAAGTACTTGAAAGTTAATGTAAAACATAGAAACACATAAGTACAACACTGCGCAATATAAAAAGGTAAATGTTATGGTGAAATCAATGTCAGTTGGAATAAATTAGTCAAAATTTTAATTCTTCCATTTGGGAAGTTAGGTCTTCACTTTGGTTTGCATCAGTCTGGGTTTCGTTGGGCTGTATGTGCTTGTTTAATTATTTTGTGTAACTAAGGACAGAATTGGGCCTCCTTCCTTTTAGATTTCAAATGCAGTTAATCATGGCTCTTTCTTTAGTGTCATTTACATCCTCAGCCTTCTTAAACACCTAATGCTGTTCTATGGAGCTGTCCTCATTCACAGTTTTGAAGACTGGGTAGATGAAGTACTCAGAAACTCCTATAGGTACAGAAGAGGTTTGATTTTCATAAGTTTGGAGAAGATGTAACTTCCTACAGTGTCCAGTAACTTTGATGGTACTTGGCATCAAAGAAAATGTAGTACAAAACAAGAGATTGTAGTACATCCGTTTTAGCCAAAATTGTGTGCCATACAGATCACGTTTTCATTATACTGCAATTAAAAGGGAAAAAACAGGAGAAAAATCCTGTGTTCCCTGCATTCATTTGTTGCCTCTGCTTATCAATAAAGGTGACTTTGAAACCCAAAGCACATTTCAGTGCTTCTAGAACTGAATATAATTTCCATGTTTAAGTAGTGAATTCTGTCACCTTCTAAACATCTTCTGTTCATGATGGCAGATGTTTGGAAAGGGCTATTTCCCCTCCCTTCTGGCTCGATTAGCATCAGTTAGATTTAGCAAAATCAACAACTTGTGTTTGAGGTATGTGCTGCAGGCAGAAACATGAACTGCTGCAAGCCTAGGTGCCCCTCACTAATAAGCAATTCTGGCAAATTGTCCTCCTCTTTCTTACTTCCTTGAAGCAGCAGTCTTTGAGCATGCTTGCTTGAGAAATGAGCAGAATTCAGATTTCCCCACGCCATTATATTAGAAAGTATGTCAGAAAAAAAATTCCTTTCTGGGGTCAATTCTGACTTTGATCTTCCTTTATTCAAGTCTCTTCTTTGGCTGTCAGTCTGTCTTCTCAGTCACAGTACCATTTTGTCAGCTGATGGATGATAATTCAATTATGTCTGCACAATAAGAGAACATGTCCTGCAATTTAATCAAATCAGAGCAGAAATAATCTTCAGATTTTATCTACAATCAAAGAACACATGTTGAGTGTCTAATAATGAAATTTCCAGTTAATATGCCAATCAGTGTTATGTTCAGTGAAAAGATTAGTGGGATTTCTATTCAGGTTGCAGCAGCCAAAGGCAGAGACTGCATGCAGGAAAAACACACATCCACCCAAAAAGATGTCTTTTGCAGTGAAAGAGACCTGGAGAGGCATCGTTAAGGAACCTGAATTATGTTAATTCTGCTGTATACTTAACAGCTGCTCTATCAAGGGATTTCTTAACTTGGCTTTTGAAATTAATTTAGTCTAATCTGTAATTGAAAAATATTAATTTGATTTGCTATCATTTACATTAACTTTATATTTTATTTTCTTTGGTAAGCAATATATGAATCTGAAATAATTGCAATATCTTAGCTTGCATTTCTGATTCATACTCCTGAGTTTAATTCTTCTGTAAGGTAACTCTCCTTTCTGTTTATAATTAATGAAGTGTAAATGTGTATGAGAACAATTATGAATATGTATATTTTATTCTCATGCTTTGATGAGGTCGATCAGAATACTGGGACTGTAGGCACAAATTTGCAGTGTGAAAAATTTGCTTTCGTCCTCTATGACATAAAGACATAATGCTTAGGGCAAGTTCACAAAAAATCCCAATAATAGTGGAATATATATATTTTATTTGTGTTACTTACCTATGGTGATATTATATACTTATATAAATTTACAAATTTGTGTGTATCCACAGGAGAATGCACCTATATGACTATATTGCTTACAAATTAATGAATACTACTACTACTGTAAAATTACTGTTATGTGACATTTAGAAAACTGGGAAGGAATGGGATAGAGATGTGGTAGACTATGGTGGCTTCCAGGAAGCTGCGTCATAGTTTTACTGAATTTTTGAATTAGAGAAGAAATAGCACAATGTATAAATTAAAGCAGAATTATTGTCATCAAACATCTACTGCTTCAATGTAGTCAGTGCTGCATTGTAGGCAGTGAAGCCCTTTGAAAATTATTTACGCCCAATTTGGTTTTAAACTGTTCTTTGACTGTGTATAAGCCCAATATCTGGTTTTGTAGTAAATAGTGCTTTAATGTAGCTCTGATTATAATTATACTTGCTACAGATTTCACAGCTGGTCATTTTTCTGCTTCCATTAGGCTATGATTTCCTATTCCTTTATGATGCATTAAGACAGAATAACTCTGATTACTGGAAAATACCTGTAGTTTGAAAATCACAGCTGAAGAATATCATTAATTATAGTACATAATATGTGATCTAAATCCCACCTTTAGAAATTATTTATAACAGCATGTCTTATTTTAATGAAATATTTACATTCAAAACATTTCAAATAACTTATGGCAATCATTCTGTCTGGTAATATATATAAGAATTATAGAATATTTTTTGAAAGAAAGGTGCACTTCAATCAGGTCTTCTATGTTACCATGTCAAAATCTTTTCATCTGTTTTTCTTTGGTTCTTAATTTGACCTCTTGTGATGACATTGCAGTTTCAGGACTGATAGAATTGCTCCCCTTGATCAGCATAAATGGTTTTGGATCTTCCTAAAAGATTAATTAATTTACTAATTATATGATCTAGGTTTTCTGTCTTTAAAGATGTATTTTGTCGCCTAAAAGAAAAATAAGCATGGATGTAATATAACTATTATAGCTACAGAACCAAGAAGACTTTTTTTCTCTAACTGTATTCTGCTTGAAAACTTCATGGTATTGGATCCCATAATCCATTGTTCCACTTGCTTAAAAAAACAGCCAAAGGAAAATAAAACCAGCACTGTAAAATTAGAAACTCTGTGAGTTCCTCAGAAAACTGAGAAAACTGCTTGGATTCTAAAAGAATCTGTTGTGTTTGGGTGATGTGATAGATGCAAATCTTCAAAATAATTGCATAAATTTTCAGGTGTAAAGTGATATGACATCTTATGTGCCTTTCTGTATGTTGTGGTCTGTAAGTCTGTAAATGTGAACTAGAAGACAGCCTGGTATAGTCAGGCCTACCATATCCAATAGCCTCTTTCGGTCAACATTTTTATGCTTCTGTTACTCCATTGATTTCTACAACCTAGTAACTATTTATTGTGGGAGTTATTTTACAGTTTCGGCCAGTAATTCCTTGACGGATTGGATGTGATCCAATTACCTCCTGTAATGAAATTTTTCACACAAACATAAATTCAGCAGCTCTTTTGGCTAATTCAGCATTTTCCAGTGAAATACCGTTGCATCGAAAATCCGAAGTGGCAGTATTATTTCTTCAGTTAATTTAGCACTAAAATAATGACTATTTTTAGTGAACAAAAATTTTGTTTTTTTCCCTATAGGGTCATACTATTTACTGTCTGTGAGTAGTCAACAAACTGTTATTCATATATAACTGATAAAAATGTTCATCACTTCTAAATGATAAATTATCAGCAGTTTCACATTCTTTTTCTGAATTTCTAAACACAAAGTATTAGTATTACAAATGATGTTGACCTTAACCTCTCTTTCTTTACCTATGTCTAAAAAAATGAGACTTCCTTAACAGTCCAAGAAGTAGTGTTTGCTCACATAAGATTTGATCCCAGAATGTGATTACTTTTCTAGTAATCTAAATCTAAATAACCATGTTTCAACACATTGCTCATCCCTCTTTGTAAAAAAGAAAAATAATCAGATTTTCTAGCAAGATTTTGGTAACACTTGTCAATAAACACTAGTTTTGAGACTCTTGAATGTTTTGTAAGATCATAAGAATTACTATATTGCGTCAGACCAAAGGTCCAGTTAGACCAGTACTTCCGCTATGATGGTTGCCAGTAATGGATGCTTAAGAAAAATGGCTGAAGAACAGGTAAGTGTATTTCTACATAAATAGACTTTAAATGCTACATGTCTTCTAGTTTATATGTGCATGTGAATTTGCATGCTTCCACCTACCTGCAAGCTTATGTTTTTCTCACAAAAGTTGTAGTTTGCACAGGAAGGTCTGCTGCAACCCAGTTGGCACGTGACAAGTGTGCTGAACTTGCATTATCTTTAAAAGCCTGGAAAGTAAATGCCCAAATATTTAAAGCACAAGCATCCAAACTTTTTAGGCATTTAAAAACACAGCACTTCCAGTAAATCGCCTTAAATATATTTAGTAGCTTTATATTCTTGTACTTTGTTAAAATCAGGATCCAACTTAATGACCACTCTTTTTGAAGGCTTTTGTCAGAGGTTTGTACCTAGGGCCAAATCCTTATGTAACAAAATCTTATATACCATTTTTTGTACTTTATAAGTGTTAATACTTTATAAGTGTCCAAACTCATAAAATAGCTTTACAGTGAGTGATCAAGGAAGTGACATCACTGCATTTCCTCTAGTGCTGGATCAGGAACTGTCTCTGCTTAAAGATTGTCAGTAGGGATGTTCAGTGTTCTGCTTACAATGATACTGCAAACTTACTTGTTAAATAAAACTTGCAAATTATTTCAGAGTTTCTTTGGACAAAAACCTTAGAGAACGAAATGTGACTGTTTCTGAGAGTAATAGAATGAGATAATGTGGGCCTTATTCTGCTTCCTACATGAACATACAGACTTGTAATGATGGTACTGATCCCAGCTACTGTACCACAGTCTACTGGACAGTGGCCAGGACTCCAAAAGAGCTGCTGTATGTAAAAAGACTGGATTTCTCATTAGTAAAATAAACGAATAAATATTGATATTATATTTATAGCTATACAGTATTTATATTTGCATTTAATTTTATATATTATTCATTATTATGTATGAATAAATATATTAATTTTAAGAGGATGTTAAGGTTCTTGAACGCATCCAGAGAAGGGCAACAAAGCTGGTGACAGGGCTGAAAGGCATGTCCTGTGAGGAGCAGCTGAGGACTTCGAGCTTGTCTGGTTTGGAGAGAAGGAGGCTGAGGGGCGACCTCATGCTGGGCTCTTCTCCCACTGGTAGGATGTGTGGGAATGGTTCAAAGCTGCACCAGGGAAGGTTTAGACATTAGGAAGCATGTCTTTACCGAGAGGGTGGTCAAACACTTTAACAGCCTTTCTAGAGTGGTGGCTGATGCCCCAAGCCTGTCAATGTTTAAGGGGCATTTGGACAATGCCCTTAATAACATGCTTTAGCTTTTTGTCAGCACTGAAGTGGTCAGGTGGCTGGACTAGATGACCATTGTATGTCCCTTCCAACTGAACTATTCTATTCTATTCTATTCCTATTCTATTCTATTCCATCCATTCCATTCCATTTCAATAGGTCTGGCAACTATGCTTTCTCATGAGACTGTGTTTCTCTCAAAAGTTCAAATTTAAAATTACAAAGAAGTCATCAGAATTGCTAAATATGATTATACATATGCAAAACACATAGTGCGCAACCAATATGCGCTAAAAAAGGTGAGAGACCAAGGGCCAACGTAAACAGCAATTTATCTGAAATCTAATTTAATTATGCCACTTTATGTCAGAACCCCTCAAGAAAAGAATGCAAAGATAAGAGCATTGTACTTGATATAAAGTAGGATTCATAGATAGTCACACCTGACATATTTAACTTCTTTTTCCACTCTCTGAAAATTTACAGTCTTCAACTAAAACAGCATAAAGGTCATGATTGGTTGATGTGCGTTAAACTATGTCAGCTGCTGAGACATTTTCAGGGTAAATAAATATTTCCTTGTCAGAATAACCTATGCTGTCTTAAATTACGTTTCTCTGATCAAATACCAAGGCATTAGAGAAGTTCTGATCAAATACCAAGGCATTAGAGAAGTTTTCTAGGTATAACCTTTTGATATGCAGCCATAGTGCAGAGGTATTTACTGACAAGCAAGGTGCAGAGGTATTTAATGACAGAGGCTTTTAGTTTAAATAATGTATTTTCCAGCCAAAACCCCACCCCAAATCATATTGTAGATTATATTGTTGTTTCTGTTTGACATTTTTAACCTACCTTTTCATTGTGAAGAGATTCTAGCAGTGCTTATGATGTATCCAAGGATTACACTTCCTTTTTATGAGACTTTTTTTTCTTGGTGACTTCAATACAATTGAAAGATTCCCCGAATTAATAGACAAATCCTATCTACGTGTAGATAATTCTAACAGCATATTGATGACAAAGGATCTTTTTGTTTTAGAGGATGTTTCCTCTTAACTTTTCCACTGAGAAACTGAAATAATTGAAAGATGGAAAAATAGATTTTCCGGGGTCTTGTAAGAGTTATTAATTAAAGATTAGCTTTGAAAGAAATAGAGAAGTCATTCAACGTCTAAAAACCTTGAAGCCAGATTCTTGGTCTGTCACGAGTCATCTTTGTGTCACAAGCTGTCTGGATGCAGCGGTGGACTCACATCTTGTAAAAAAAACCTTGCAGCACCTGATGGCTGGCATAATCTGTCCTGTGCCACCTATCCTTTCCCCATCTTTCCCTTTAACACAGAAACATTTTGGACAGGTTCATCTGAATGTGTTGAAGACGACAGAACAACTGACCTGGAACATGATGGTTTTTAATGATTCTGTCCAGCTGACCACACTGTGTAATACCCATCATTACAAAACTAAATTGCTAAACACTATGATCAGACCCAAGAAAAAGAAAAAGAAAAGACCATGGGGAAGTCAAAGATCTCACCCACAGTCACTTATTGAGGGAGTGTTTGGTGATAACAAACTTTTGGAGGGCAAAGGAGTTAAAAATGAAAGAAAGGACAGTTTGATGGAGACCATCCTGCAAACACAGCTCTCAGTAGTTCTGTGTTGAGGAGGGAACAGTTCCCTGAAAGGCATGAAGGGGCTGTGTTGCTACTGAAGAAAAGGTCTTGGCATTCTGCACCTTTGATACGTCACTGGTGAAGTTCTCCAGAAAACACCAGGTGCTTTTTCAGCCAAGCCTCAGAATCTTAAAATACCTGCCTAAGGTATGACGTAAGAAGAGCTACCAGAATTTCTTTAGGTATCTTTGATGGCTGCCCAAGAAGACAATATCTGCCACAGTCATAGAAAGAGAATACGCACAAGGAATCTTCCAGAGGGCTCTAAAGCAGCATTATATTGCCAAGGCAGGAGGAAACCATTTTAGCACAGACCATGCTGTAGTCCAGTACTTCCATTCTGCAGGTTTTCTACAGCACTAAGCTCTGCCTTCATGGAAGTTCTGAATGGGATTGAACTTCAGCCATGACTGAACTCTCCCAGAAATATTGCATTTATAGTTTTTTGTTTAATAAAACATATAATGTAGCTTGTTCTGTGTTGCAGATTGTCTCCCTTTTTATAGGTAATTGAGACTTAAAGCATATTTATGTAAGCAGAAGTTGACAGTAATTCTAATCAGCCCTTAAACATGTTTTGTAAACTTAGTATTCTGCACAAAAATGCATTCTCTTACTCCTAGGAAGGTTTGGAAGGTTATTAATATTTAATAGGAACACTCCTGTAATTTGTTCCAAATGAGACAAATTTCACTGCAGATTTAAACACAGGGTTTTATCACAACGAGAAGCAGAAGTGGAGAGAGAGTTTCTGACAAGAGTGCTTGATTTATGGCTTTAAAATGTCCTTTGTACCATTAATTCATTTTTCTCTTAGAGTTGGAAAGCTATAAAACTGTGCTTCTAAAAAAAGCCCAGAACAGAAGTGTGCTAAACTTGGTGTTGTCGTGAGGAAGGAATTATGTTCATAGCTCTCAATAGCTTAGAGGTACTGTTAGCTAATCAGTGGACAAGGATTTGCGTAATATTGTAACATTATGCAAATTTGTTCAGTGCAATGAGCCACTAACATAAAGCTATTATCAAAATGGCTGGTCCAACTTTTCCCTATCCATGAATCCCACCTCATCCTGAATAACAAGGGCAAGTTAATTAAATACGAGTAATGAATATTAATAGAAAAGCTCTATTGCAGATGCAGAATAGGACACAATGACAAGGGAGAGAGAAAGATGAAAACTTTATTATTCTTATTTTATGAATAACAAGTTCTAGAGAGAAGCAGCTAGTCCAAAAGTTTTGTAAGTATATAATCAAAGCACAGAAATTGGAAGAGGAAGGTACTCTGGCATTCCAATATACCTCGACGTTTTTCTCTGTTTATGTACTCATAGTCAGCTTGACTCTAAGTCTCTGAACTTACATTATAGCTCAGCATTTTGTTCTGTTTCTGCTAAATGAAAGGCAAATGCCTTCAAAAATGGTGGAAAATCAAACAAGGATGTAAAAGCTTTAGTACAGCTGTAAAACAAAAACCACCAAAAATGAACAAAACAAACCCCAGCTCCCAAAAAAACCCCAACAAACCAAAAATCCACCCACATTTATCATGGAGCAAGAGCACACCTATTTTTAGGCTACCAAGTGCCTTGTGGATAAAAGAGCCAGTTTGAAACACTGGCAAGCTGCAAATACCTTTAGCAGTCACTAAAGCCAAGTGCAACAAAGACTGAAGGACTTTTTAGTGCCTGCTTGATCTATGGATGAAACACTTCTGCGTCTTGTTTTTGTAATAGCCAGTAAGTGTCACAGAGTTAGGATTCACTCTGTTGCAACCTATCCTCGTCCCACTGTTTGCTTAGTGTCTGTATTACCAAGTACATTTCTGGAGTTTAAGGATACATTCTGTCAAGTCTGAAGATTGTCCACAGTGTATCTACGTGTCAGGTTTCTAAGATTACCATTCCTTGCAATGTTACTAGAGATCTAACATTTCTTTGTGTCCCTTTCACTCAAAAGCAGGTTGTTCTGATGGTCTCAAGCTTTGCCAGAATTCAGTGCCAGATCTCGGCATTTCAAAATTATTTTTGTTTTAGTAAAAGTTTTATTCTTAATACAGTATTTTCAGTCCATATTAAATGCTTTTTGTTTTTTCATTATGCACTGAGACACACTTTGGTTGTCCAGCTACAAAGGTTAAAAAAAAAGAAAAAAAGTTGCTGTTCTTGTGCAATCAGAGGACTCTGGAGCAGAAGCTTTAAAAACCGAATATGACAAAACTAAGTATATCACATGTTTTTCCAGTGCTGCTTCCCATATGGTAATAGCTGCCTGTAGAACAAAGACCCTTATTATGGCTTTGCTGGTTTTGTTTCTATATAACTATTTTTTTCAGAATTTCTCTCTGTTGCTTCTTTCTTTTTCTGAAAAATATAAGGAAATTTTTACAGTCTGATTTACAAGTACTTAAAATTAATACAAATAGAAAGTTATTCAACTGATTTTTCCCTAGCTGTAGCAACAAGCTGGGCTCCGATATTAATTTGCCTTTTAATTTTATTCATTGAAAAATTCTTGCATTATTACATGGAGTGCAAATTAGATTTTGTAAATTCATTATTTCCACTATACATTCCACTATATGTTTTTAGCAGCTGTGCTTAATGTTTGATTCAGTAATGCTTTACATGAAAGAAAAGAGAAAAAATTCTTGAAAGCAAAACCTGAGCCTTCCCAGAGAGAGAAATTATTCTTAAGACCTAACATGAAGCTTGGTTAAAATATAAAGTGGTACTTTAATTAATCTGTTTTACTTTTGAAGACAATGCCAGGTCCCACTGATCTGACAGATGCCTTATAAAGTATGTCCAGAGATGGGGAAGAAGGACAAAAGGAATTGATCCTCACCTCCAACAGAGCAGGACAGGCCACAACCAAAATGAAGACAGGACAAGGAGAAAGCTGCATCTCGTGGAAGGGAAAGAGGGAGGCAAGCACTGAAATGGCAGTGGGGCTCAAAACTTGTGTCCATAACCAATGGCAGCTGGGGTCAAGCTATGCTGGGCTAGAAAGGAGGCAGTGATACCATGGCTTTCCTAAGCTTTGTGCTTTAGGAAGGCAAGGTAGCTGAACATTTTATGTGAGTTTTAAAAATAAAGAAGGAGCCAGAAGAAAGGAAAGGAGAAAACCAGAAAATTTAAAAGGAAATGAACTTCAGGCAGTCACATGGAGTGAGAGAAAGCAAACCTGACAGTAAAGTACTTTTATAGCCCCAACCTGGACTTTCTAGGAGCCGAACTATGTCTCTTAGCGCAAGCTCTGACCCACCTTCTGCCTGCCAGGACAGCCCTCCCAGGCCCCTTTTTACAAGCTGGAATAATGCCTTTCCTCACTGCTCTGGCTCCTACTATTTCCAGCTGGCTCTGCTGTGCTCCTGCATCCCTACCATAGATGAATGAACTGTCAGCTGTGATTTTGGGCTGAGTTCTGAGAACTAGCATAAAGGTCTAGCAGATGTGTACTAGCAAGTTGAGTAGCTGGATTTTCATGCTCAAAATGTTTTTTTGATATACATGTATATATACACTTCTACAAATGCATGCATGCGTGCACACATGCACACACATGTGTCTGTATAAAAGACAGAATTCCAAGGAAACTGAAGCCATGAGAAGTCTGGAAAGAGCTGCTGACAGGAGATAGGTACATAAGCAAAGGCTGAGTTGGCAATATGCAGTGTTACATCTTTTGTGCATACATTAGCTAAAGAAACTGGTTTGAACTGTGTTTTTCATTCCTAGTTGTGTTCATATGGCTGTTTTTCTACATGCTTAACACTTTCTGTTGCAAGTGCTGTTTGTTGAGAAACAGTGCTCCCAGGATAATCAGCTCCCCCTGCTCCTTACTTCCTGTCCTCTTTCTTTGTGCCCTGCCAGTTGCTTCTGCTATAGACCTGCAGCTGCTCTTCCTGGGTGGTTAGCAGCAGGCTTCAGCTGTCCACCCCCCAACCTCATGAGGATTTTTGCAAAGTTTGTCCCTTGCCCCTCCCTGACCAAATCTCAAAGGTTTTTTTGTTTTGTTTTGGGTTTTTTTTTGTTTGTTGTGCTTTTCCTTTTATCTTTTCTTCCCCGAGACCCCAGAGATCCCTGAGGAAAGATCAGAGACAGCTTTTGTGCTGCTCTGAAAAGTGCCAGCTTAGGTTTTCATTCACTTGCTGCCTTGAGTCCTTTTATGTATCAATAGGAAAAATTAGAGAAATACAGAGTTTCTTTGATGGAGAATATAAATAACCTTTGGGAAGCAACAGCCGGAAAGAAACATAAAATTCATAAGGGAGCAGCAGTTCTTGATTGCTGTGCCAATTTTGTTTACCTCAACAGAAAAATTTGACCTGCATAGTGAGAATTCCCCCAACTCATATTTCTAATTTTATCATTCTGTTTGCCTTGTCTTCAGATGTTGTGGATGCGCAGCAGAGATATAAATGACATCCAAGAAATCCTCCTCTACTGATGCCAGTTTTTTGGCACGTAGCACAAGCTGTATTGTGGTATGAGTAAAACTCACAATGTGAGGAAGTGGATCTAAGAAGATATTTGTATGTTAAGCGTACAGGATTAAATGCAGAGGCACAGAGTCACTCAAGTGTGCTACAAAATAAGTGTGTGTTTTGCGGACTGGATTCTTTTATGACAGGCTCATTAAAAGTTCTTGCTGCCAAATGTTGTTTGCTTTCACCTTCAAAACTGTCTGCATTAATATGAGCAACTCCACTCAGAAGTTATTTACGTATTGTTTCTGTCAGTGGTGCAGTACTAGGCAAGGGTGGGAGGGGGAGCACACACTCGGCAAGTAAATTCAAGGGCCTGATTTAACATATTGCTCAAAAACATTGGTATGGTATCAAAGCTGGTATGGCACGTTCTGGATGGAGTCTAGCTTAACAGGACTTGACAGTAAGCTGAATTTATTTCTGCTAAGTTACATCAGCTAACTGTACTTTGCAAGCCTTAATAGTTATTATTTTCAAGATTACTATCAGAACCTTGGTTTCTCTTGGTTTTGTATTTTGAGACTTCCCAGCCCCATCAACTCTCAACTTCATGTGGAATATAGGTTCCTCTTGAGTCAGCTAGCTTGCTATTCCTCAGTGTTTCTACTTGCAGAGACAGTTATTACATTACGTCTCTCCATTCCTCTGGGAGCATTGTTATCAGCAGCTGGTACATTCCTCACACACTAGGGCCTTCAGTGGTATGGCAGTTACACAGTAATACTGAGAATCTGTAGGAAATGTCCCATAACATTATTAAGGGGTTATTTCAAGGGAGAAGCACAGGAAAAACCTGGTTCCTGTGGTTACTGTAAAAATAACATATCTTCACTTTAAGCTTTATTGTACTATTAAATTCACAGCTTTAGCTCAAATGAACAGCCAAGGTAATCTAGAATTATCCATCTCCATACCATTTGATACATATACAATAAAGGAGAGTTGGCCAAATACATACCAGATTGCTGTCTTCACCCTAAGCCAGAAACAGATACTTTGCACTCAATCTATACCTCTACCATTCCTCTTTCATTGCGTATAGATATACATGCCCTATTCAAGATCTTTACTGATTAAAAAGCTTTTACTGGTTGTTTTAGCTGTCAAATTTCTGGCAAAAACCAATGTATTTTTGTAATATGAAATTATACATATCAGGACCTGAAGCACAAAAATGTTTGCAAATATCTGATTTTAATTATAAGTGAAAAAATTAATTAAGAAAAGAACTCCAAAGCATACTAAAGACATCAGAGCACACAAGGCCAAATGGTGCAAATCTGAATCTTCCAAATACTCAGGACTGTGGGCTATTAGCCAGCATGCTGTATGCAATGCTCAGAAACTGCATAATTTCTGAAGTAGTATGTCCTCTAAAACTGATCATACTGTGATTTGATATCTAAAATGCGATGCCTATTAGAAAAGATTCACTAAGATAGGATCATCTAACCAGAAGCTAAATGAACTGTGGGAAATTCACTAAAAACAGAATTTATTAAAGTGAATATAATATTTGAAAATATTTCTTGCAGCTGCTGAGACTTTGTAAATTTGTAAAATACCTCTTTTTGTCTTCTGTGCATGGAACTTTTCATAAAGAATTCCCTCACTGTCATTCATTCCCTTCTGCTTTTCCACTCTTCTTCTTCAACAAACAGTCAGTCAGTTGTCCTTATCAGTTATTAGCTACATGAATGAAAAGGTCTCCCAGATGATCTGTGTGTCTTGTTTTCTGGCCATCAAAGATGGAAGTGAATGGCCTTGGTTAAAATGCCTGTCAATAATAAGTCAAATTTTATTCTTCCTCAAGTTTCTTTTATATAGTTTGCCTGGAAATAAACATCAGTCAGTGCAAAATACAGATGTTATATTTCAGAATTTAAACCTGAAAAGATGATCATCTGATTAATTCTACAAAAACTTTCTGCAAAAAACGCTAAGATAACATAGCAGCAGCCAGTAACCATACCTGGACTGGGAAAGGTTTTCTTCAAGTACAAGTACAAAACAGTACCTGAGGATAAAATCATAGTGATTAACAGATAGAAATATGATGAAATATGGAAATTAGTTCTTTTCTGCTCAGTTCTTCCGTAAGAATAAAAGCTAATAAACAGAAAGGCCACTTACACTGTTGCATTATCTATTTCAAATAAATCACTGTAACAAAATATAATATTTAATATTAAAGTATTTTATGTTTCTAATGTGCTATTTCTCCTGAGAAATGGTATTTGAGTTCCTTAACGGTCATACAAAAGGAGCTGTCTTTAGGGCATTTATTATATTCTAGTCAGAATACAAAGGAGATGCTTATGAATGCATGGAATAGAGAAGTTTTTACAACATTGATTACTGGTATTTGGGTTCATTTCTTACATGATCATAAACAGTCTACTGCGAAATTTGTACATTAGACCAATAAAAATTTTAGTTGCTAGTGAATAGCAAGTGAATAGAAAGTAATACCAACAGGAATGTGTTTGTCGATGTTTGACTTTATTCACAGTGATCCGTCTATGCCATATACTGAAATACCACTTCAGAAAATCTTCATTTTATCATCACGTTAACATAGCATTTGCTACAGGCATATATTAGGTGTCTGTATTGAGAACAACCCCAAATACCTGGTTGCTTCCCAGACTGACCCAAAAACAAATGCCTAGGTCAACAGAGCATCTCCTGTCTTAAAGTCAGTCAGTGTTTGGATCTTCACCTGCAGCTTCATTTCCCTTTGTGTAAAATTGTTTAACAACTTTTATCTTGATTTGTCTTACTTTACACTCATTTTTTATTCTCTGTAATCAGGAGTGCCTAAGCCTACACTAGCTACCTTTAACTCTGCGCAGAAAATAGTTGGTGTCTTGGACAGGGAGCCTCACTGACTTAGAGCTTTATTGCTAAGTCTCATCTGCAGACAGGCTTTAGTGGAAGTCACCCACAGCAAAATAAGATTTCCTTTAGTAACAGTGGGCTCCTGCTTGTCATACCGTCGTATTTCCAACCATGCTTGTCTCTGGCTGACAAACAAGCAGATAGACACTGACAAAACTTGTTTGAAAATCATCTCTCTTCTGTACAGAAAGGCTGTGTGCTTGCCATAGGCCGTATTTTCCTTCTGTGCCTCCCAGATCTTTTCTCTAATATCAAATCAAATAAATTAAGGCAGCAAAACATGTGAGAGTAAACCGTATTCCATAAAAGAAATACAAAGAAATGGTTTAAAATAATGACAGATGATAATTCTTTTGCTAAGAAATTATTTTATTCAACATTTCTTGACAGACTATGACCTACTGAGAAAGAAATGACCTCCGGGTATTAGAATATGCACAGGCTTAGTGCAAGAGTCTTAATACCTTAATATTCAGTAATACCACCAGAAAATTTGGGAGCGGTTCTGTTAATGCCACTATCCAGCCTCCAGACCAGAGCTCGTATAGGCTTAGCCTGCGCAGAGTATGAGTAGAAAAAGTTCAGGTCTGTCTGACCTTTCCCACAAATACATAACCTAACCTTCTGTGAGACCTGTTAGAGTCTAACTTCTACATTAGCTTTTCTTCTTGAATCACTGAGACTACATCAAAGCAGTAGCAGCTGTAATCCAGAACGAACAGAATCCAGGTATTTTATGTAAGACCTTGTTTGGATTCAGTAACTGTCTAGGTTATGTTTCTTACTTTATAAGTGGTTTCTGATGTATGTAAAATCTCCTTTTTTACTTTATTAGTTTATGAGATGAACGATACACATGTAAAGAAAGAAGCCCTCTTAATCTATTTTTCCCTTGTTTCAAGGCAGTATTACTACCCCAGGAACCATTTCAGAAAACACACCAGATCAAACATTGTTTATCACTGGTTATTCTTCTCTCTCTGTAGGAAAGCAAGTAAAATATATTTTTCTGTATTGTAAAGTATACTATTTCTTATCCACTCAAAAATACTGAAATAATGAAATTAAGTTTCAAAGTTTGTTATAATTGAATACATGCA
Organism: Steatornis caripensis; assembly: GCA_013398225.1. Classification (NCBI taxonomy): domain Eukaryota; kingdom Metazoa; phylum Chordata; class Aves; order Caprimulgiformes; family Steatornithidae; genus Steatornis; species Steatornis caripensis. The sequence goes on from VZSC01004335.1 coordinate 326,823, forward strand.
GATGATCTGTTAGACAGTTACAGGATTGCACTGAAATGTTACATATGTGTCATCTAAAGCTTGTAATGTTTATGGATTAAAACTATTGAATAGATATGCTGGAACAGGAAAAAGTTATGCATATATTCCTGTATTTTAGTTATTGCTGTTGTCTCACAATCTTAGTACAGACATAGGTGGTTATGCTAGACATTGCATAGAACTGTAATAACAGGTAGTCCTGGCCTTGAACATTTTTTATGGAATGGAAATAACTAAAGCAGTAGGGGAAAGGAATACTTAAATTTCTTACTTTAAAGGCAATTGATTGAGATACAGAGAATGAGGGAGAAAACCAGTTTGAGGTGAAGGACTGCTAGCAAACTTTTTTTTGTCAGATATTATTTTAAAAGCACTGCCCTCCAGCTTTTATTTTGTCAGCACAGATCTGTATTGGTGCTAAAGTTGATATGAGGACCAATGGCTTAAAATTGCAAGAACAGAATGATCAGACATTGCCTTTTTGGTCAGGATGTTTCCAGACTTCATGTCCCAGCATTTTATCCAGGACATAAGATTTTACCTTTCCCCTCTGTCCAACTGGGAACGTACAAGGCAGGAGCAGGAGACAAGGTTCTTACCCAGCCAGCTCTCAGGCTGAATGGCATGAATCAATGAATGACTCGGGATATACGACCTGACAGAGGGCCATACCTTTTAGTTTCTCTCCTCTCTCACCTTATGACAAGATGGATGTGTCTCTCCTATTACGATCCAATGCAGAATTCTCCTTTTTCCTATTCTCAGGTTTCTCCTCAATTAGTTTTATGAGTAAGATTGCAGAGTTGTACAATAACTGTTGTGAGAGTTTTCTTTCTATTAGAAAAAAAATTGTCAATTCATTTGCAACATGTAAAAATTTTGTTTGTTATTGTTTCAGGACACAGCAGGTCAGGAGAGATACAGAACAATTACCACAGCTTACTACCGAGGTGCAATGGGCTTCATTTTGATGTACGACATCACAAATGAAGAATCTTTCAATGCTGTGCAGGATTGGTAAGTAAAACTTGGAATTCATATTAAATAGCACAGAGAATATTTGATATCACTGACCTGTTGTGACAGTGTAGATTATTTTGCAAAACTTATTTCCAAATACAGTGCCCAAGCATTCCTATACCCAAATATATGGTGGAGTTTTTTTTCTGGAAAGACAATGAAAACTTTAAAATACGTTGCATGTAATTCATTGTAACCATTGTGTTTTCTCTGATTTCAGTTAATGTCTCTTATTCATACTACTAAAACCAGCAAGAGGCTAGTGTGGAGAGTAACTGCTAAGATACCAGAAAGTGTTTCTGTATTTCCTGGAAAAAAAAGAGATACCATGTGTGGGGTTTGGCTTTCAATTTAATTTTTCATCGTTGTGCTTTTAACCGTAGCTGGGTATACATTATGCTGACATCTTGTGCCTCAAGTGTAAAAATGATGAGCAAACTTCATCAAAGTAACAGAACCTAAAATGGCTGATACTTATATTACCTTGTATTATGTGAATGTCAAGATGTCTCCATAGAAGTGTGTCATTTTAATCAGGCACGGGTCAGTCAGGATCCAAACAATTAAGTAAAGCTGACCCAAAAGGTAAGCTAGAGTTAATGTCAGTGATCTCTTTCTTTATAAGTTATTTTAATATCTGAGAGCCTCCTAGCAGTGATGTGAATAGCATTTGTCATGTGTGCTCCACATGCTCTCTTGCATGCTGCTCTCATGAGAGAACCGTGTTTGAGAGATGACTTTGTTCACAGTTTATTTGTTCAGTATGTTTCTTTGGCTTTTTTAAAAATTTATTTTAAGATATACTTTACTGTGTACTTCTTTGAGGACAGGCAAGGTCAGAAACATGTTTCACACTCAAATTAAAAGGCAATGATGCTATGATGCTGGTTTCTAATGCGAATTGTTGCCCAGCACCAGACTCTCCAATAAAAAACTTCCTCTCTTTCACACTCTTCATTTTTGTCTTAGAAAGTGTCACTGAACCCATGGGGCACCTTCCCTCTCTATACCTGGAGTTTTTCTTGGTCTGTATATGGTGAGTCTGGTCATTCACCAGTCTGAAAATAAGCACCAAGAACGTTAGCTTGATTCTGCTCTACAAGAAATGGGATCTTGGGTTGCCTAACGTTTCCTGTGTAAGCGCTAGGGATGTAGTCATTCACACTCCTGCAGGGGAAAGGGGCAACACCAGAGTGTTTCCCACCTTCTCCTCTCCGTGAGTTACCTGTATGTCTCTGCAGTGAATTGCTCTTATGTGTATCTCTTTCCATTAACTAGAGAGTCGATAAGCTTACTTGACTAGTAGAGACCAGACAACTAGCTTTTGGAGGATTTAATAGAGATAAGAGGAGTCTCTGCTTGATGAATCAAGGAGTACACCTACCCTCCCAGCTGAACCTGCAGTTGTGGCTGCCAGCACCACTGCTTCCTGGCCTGCCAGCTGAAGCACTTTCTTGCTTTGCCTCTGCTGTTCTTCATCTGTTCAAGCACCGGGTTAACTGGGTGATAATGGCTGACTAGGATCAGCTGTAATCTGCAAATCTTGTTGCCCCATCTCTGGGCAAACCAGATGGCATGCCATGTATTATCTAGCTTCCTCCGACACAAAGGTTTCTTTATAGCAAATGTAAATATGAGTACATATTATTAATTCTCCCACCTGTTTGTTTTCCAGCCTCCTTTATCTGGTATGGTTGGCGTTCTTTGTCTCCTGGTGAAAAGAAACTAGGCTTCATACTAATTTAAAAAAAAATTAAAAAATATAGACTGAAACAAGAAAATATTTAAAAGATATGGACTTCTTAAATAGATTTGTGAAATACGATTTTTCCATCATTTTTATCTAGAAGCTGTACAAAGAGTTGGCAGCTGCTATAGAAATTTGGTGGACAGGAGGGATTGCATTTTGGTGTGCTAAGAGCTACTGAGCAGTCATCTGCGTAATGAAAGGGATGACAGAGAGGCAGAGTGTCTCATTTGTCAGGACGAAACATAGATTTGCTTGTTATTTTTACTTTTAATTTCATGAGCCCAGTTGCTGCCCTGCTGTTCTTCCTCTTTTATTTGTCCTGTCTCACATGTTATAATTGATTTTAATTATCCCATGCTCCAATTTTGATAGTAATTACAAAACTACATCTTGCTTCTAATGTGAGAGAAGTTAAAGAAAACTCACAATTACCATAGCTGCAGAAAAGCGAGCATGGCTATGCGCGTGTGTCTGTGCATTTGTGAAAGATATGAGGGGAGGGAACGGGAGCTTTTAAGCCTCTCTGGGGCTTAAAATGCTGTTCTCTGTGATAAACGTGCCTCTGAAGGCTGTGGTGCCATTTCATATACGAGCACAATGGGCCAAATCCAAGCCCGAATCACATTAGCTTCAAAGCTTGATCTAGGAACTGCACTGCAGTCAGGACAATGAATCTACAGGTGCCTTTGGTTTAAACGTGTATTGGGATGATTCTTCAACACCAGTTAGTACAAAGTGGTTGTACTCATATTGAAAGGCATTTTTTTAGTCTGAAGTCAGGCTGACATTTCTCCTTTATAACAACAGATGAACAGCTGTATTCCTAGCTTCCATGCCTAGGTCAGCATGAGTTTATTCAGCTGTGGTAAATTCTATATCTAATTTGACTATTAACATTTTACATTAAAAATCTCTATCTCTAATTTTATCAAAACCTGTTAGCACCGATATATGCAACAGTATAGTAGCTAAGCATTTGTCCACCACTCTGTGAAACTGAGAAACGGTTTGTAAGAAAGACTGCAAATGATGGCAACAACAAAATTTGTAACCTAAATAGAGATTTTTTTTTTTGAGATTCAAAATTTTGAGATTTCTGAGATTCTCGTTTTGGCATGAGAAGCCTTGAGTTGGTACTTCTGATAGTTCTGCTGTATATACACCCAGTGATTTATTGCCCGCAGTCTCATCAAGAGGTTAAGGCTAAGAATACACTGTCAGTGCTCATGTTCTGTAACCATTCCGTCACTTCAGAATTGCTGCCTTCTAGGGTATGTTCAACTAACCTGTGTTCTCTGAATAGCTGTGTTCCCTGTATGGTTTCACACGTGCTACAGCAAATGCTGTTTAAACGAGCCTAGCTTGGCAGACAGTTCAGACAGACCTACAAAATTGACAAGTCCTTAATATTTTTTTACTGTTTGGATGTTTTTTCTATCATCTATAGACTTTATCAGCAGTTACTCTAAATGTTTAAAAACTTTGGTAAAATAATTGAAGAGTATTTCTCTTCAATTTCAGGTCAGTCTCTGAATGTGTTTCCTCTGAAGAAAACGCCAATGGTAGTAGTCACAGCACTGAACAGTATTCTCCTTCATAGATACAGATTTTCAGAAGTTCACAAGGACCAACAGGTTTTGTTTTTATTCAGGGAGAGTGGATGTGTGCTGAAAATCTGGCCGCCAACAGAAACAGCGAATCAAACATGCTTTGACTCAGCAGATCTCCTATGGAGCTCTGCCCACATTTCAAAGCTGCCTTTTCATAGAATCACAGAATGGTAGGGGTTGGAAGGGCCCTCTAGAGATCATCCAGTCCAACCCCCCTGCTAAAGCAGGTTAGCCTAGAGCAGGTTACACAGGAATGCATCCAGGCGGGTTTTGAATATCTCCAGAGAAGGAGACTCCACAACCTCCCTGGGCAGCCTGTGCCAGTGCTCTGTTACCCTCACAGTAAAGAAGTTCCTCCTCATGTTCAGGTGGAACTGCCTGTGTTCCAGTTTGTGCCCATTGCCCCTTGTCCTGTCGCTGGGCACCACTGAGAAGAGTCTGACCCCGTCCTCTTGACATCCACCCTTTAGATATTTGTGAGCATTGATCAGATCTCCTCTCAGCCTTCTCTTTTCCAGGCTGAACAGACCCAGCTCTCTCAGCCTTTCCTCATACGAGAGATGCTCCACTCCCCTAATCAACTTCGTGGCCCTCCGCTGGACTCTCTCCAGT
>VZSC01004335.1:333129-385075 GCA_013398225.1 Steatornis caripensis
CCAGTCCTAGCAGTGAACACTGAAGCAAAGAAGGTATTCAGTAACTCTGCCTTCTCTGTGTCCAGTGTCACCAGGTCACCCGCCTCGTTCAGCAGCGGGCCCACATTTTCCCCAGTCTTCCTTTTGCTCCCAATGTACCTATAGAAGCCTTTCCTGTTTTCCAGGAAGCTTTTTTCCTTAAGAAATGCAGCTAATGCTCTAAGTGCAAGATGTGTACCTTGCAGTAGTTTGGTGCGTGTTGGTCCTGCCATCCTAAAAAGATGCAGATTTTGGCAACAGATTTACTTCCTACAAGTAGGAACCACTTGTAGGATGTAGTTTTCTGCCTGGCTGAGGTCTAAATTAGAAACAGGGAATAACCAAAACATCCCATTTAGCTGAATTCTTTAGGCAGCATCCATACATTTCAAGTAATCGGCCTGTTGAAACCTGACTTTCTTTAAAAATTCTTTCAGATTAAATCTGAAGGGGAAATAAGTGAACATTGAGAGTGGCTCCATGCCACTTCAATGCATATTTGTTTTAATTCAGTTATAATGTCACTGTTGTTGCACCCATTCCTCTTGTATACTACTGCCTGTAGCATTGCTGTTTGTTAGCCTTTTCCATCATTCTGTTTCCTTAGGAGCTGTTATGCCCCCTTTTCTTTTAGTGGTTCAGTCCGCATAAGGTGTTAGCTTTATGGCAGTGGTACCTTACACTAGAAAGGAGAAGGTGAAGGCTTCATACTATCTTTGCAAACACTATCAACTCAGTATGTTGAGTTCTATAGAAGTGCCAGGAAAAGAAATGCCTCTGAGTTGAAGTTAAACCTGTTTTTATAAATACAATGTTTCCAGACTTACAATGCCTGAATTGGAGTCGAAGAGTGATTTATACTCAGGATATTTCTAATGCAGTGTCACCAGCTAGATCAGAAACAGCAGGACTATAAACCATGATCTAAAAGCCTGAAGTTTTATGTTCCAGGTTGAAGACCTAGACTTGAAACTCTGCTAGGTCGAAAGGCTAGCCAGAGACAGAGAGCACGTTGTACATAGTTGTTTACATTCACTTTAAGTTGCTCCTCTGCACCTGAAAACATTGTCCCGATTCAAGTGTTTGTCCGGCAATTTCTTTATCATTGTCTGGTGACTGCTGAATGCGCTTCTGTGGAGGGCTTCCTGGTGCAGGAATGCAAAATTTGAGAATTCCACATTGCTGAAATCCCAGATCCAAGGGTGCTTCCTCAGGAGACACACAAGGCTGAAGGAGCCTAAGAGGCTTTGAATTATTGATGTTTTCCGACAAACTGTGTTTTGTAAAACCGTGAAGGTCCACAGAATTGGTTTCTCCTGGATTTTTGACCAAGGCCTACAGGAGCAGAGAGATCAGCATTCTAGGAACAGTTTTGATTGCCCTCACTCTTTAAAAAATAAGGTATTTCTCAAAAATGTTAAGGAAGGTATTTTTTGACGTCCCTATTGGAAAGGATTATGGTTACACATCTTCTTCAGAAATTCAGAGGGTCTTCTATGAAAGATGCTTCTCTTACCTCTTTTTCTCTTACTTTTTTCTCTGGTGTAATTTAAAGAGCTCCCCTTCATCAGTCTGCTCAAGCTCATTACCTTTGAGAAGGAATCAGCTGGCAGAAGGTGCATAAACTGCCTATTTTCTGAAGCACAGAGAGGCTCAGGGCACAGCAGGCAATTTTTGATTTTAAGAACTGCCTTGTGCTGAGTTCACTTCTGTATTTCTGTAGGAACTATTTGCAGAATTTAGTATTAACCAATATGCTTGGAACAGCATGAAAATTAAGTTAATTTAAAATTAAAGCCAAGGGAATGAAACAGTGATCGTGCGCCGTTTTTCAGTGCCTGTAACACATAGGAGATGGTTATTAGGATTGGGTCTGGGCAAAGACAATAGAAATCGAACAGTAGTCATCAGGTAAGACCAAAGATCCTGAGCTGTGCAATGTAAGTTCAGCCATTACCAGAAATGTGGGGGTTTTTTCCCATAATATACATATAATATAACATAATATATACATATAATACAATATAGATGTTAAATTCTTCAAGGTATTATTTGAGATTGTTTTAAAGCAGAGCCTTAAAGAGTGACTATGCTACTATCAATTCAAGATAACATTCAGAATTAATGTTTTAAAAATATGAGCATTCATTACAGCATGATATTTGGCAGCTGGTTTTACTAGATATGCCAGTACTGGTTGTCATTCTGGACAACATTGTGGAAAAAATTGTTCAATTTCTTCAAACTAGTAGGTTTTACTTTCCTTTTAGCACCTCAAGTGAAGTATAAGTTAGCAGCTATGGCTACAGCGCACTAGAAATTGTTTTTTCTGTATTCTGTTGTGTCGCTCTTGTAATAAGAGACATCATGATATTTTTTGATTTTTCATTAGGAGAAAAATAAAATTGGAAAATACATTAGCATGTTAATGGGCGAATGTAAGAAGTCCTTAAACCAAATTAAGCCATTAAATTACTGTCAGTACTGCTGTATGCATTTCTAAAGGGCATGTGTTCTAAAGGTTACCTCTTTGCTTCCACCTCTAAAATTTCAGTCTAGTATTCACGTTTAGCACATGCTTGATCTACAGACAGGCTATTTTTCTTTTACCTCTCAATATTGAACTTAGTTCTATCATTTAAGAATAATCAGTTATTTGCTGTATATCAGGGAACAAATCTGGAAAGTGCTTCTAGGCAAATTTAGCCTCCACCCATTTTTGCCAAAACTCATGACCTGACATGCAGCACAGTTTGTGCGGTTCTGCTGCACAGAGCACAGATCCAAGCTGCGTGCCATTCTCTGTGTGCGTCCTCAGGAGCTCTGTCCGGTGGGGCTCTGTCTGAACACGAGCTGCATTGTGTCCGCTGGTAACCCATGCACAAACTTAGAGTCTGCCATGCAGCTGACAGCAACCTGCACACAGCAAAGCAGCTTCGATCCAGCTAGAAAAATATTCTGATGGAGCATGCTGGTATTAAATGTATTAACTTGGAGTTGATATGGGCAGAGATTTAAGCAGATTCCCTGTTTTTTTGACATAGTTCTAGTTTTCAGCCAAGCAGGTGCAAGAAGTTGGACATTGGTCGATAGCTTCATGTCATTTTCCTATTTAAAACAAAAGCATGAATTGCTAATATTGCAGAAATTACGTTCTGTGAAAAGAATAGAATGAAATTTGAGGATGAATAGTTCAAAAGAATCACAGTTTGGTATATTTTTTCATTTGTGTTCAAGTCTTTCTTCTGCACAATGGATAAACATAAGAGGAAAGGGGACATGTATTCTTTACAGACTTAAATATAGGAAACAAAAACACACTAGATGATCTCTAGAGGTCCCTTCCAACCCCTACCATTCTATGATTCTATGATTTTACAATTTGAAATATTCTTACTGGTTACAATTGCATGAAATTTACATTTTTCCTTTGTAATGTTCACTATTGGAAATGGACTTCTGCTATACATAAAATCACACTGAAATTCTTTGAACTTTTTTTAAAATTTTTTATTCTTGCAAGAAGAACTAAGGCCAGTGACAAATTAAATATTTTTTGTAATAAAAAAAGATGTTCTGACTCAGAATTGTATCAAGACATTTATCAAAACGTTAGTCGTGATGGAAAAAAATTATTTTAAAATATTTAAACAAAACTCTGTATTCCAGATCAGTTTGCTTAGCTGTTTTTCACCCATTGTCTTGTACAGAATTCTCAGTGTAGTAAATTGAGTACAGAAGACTTAGTTCTCTGAGATGACGTTTTATCATTTCCCTCAAACGTCTGTGATCAGCCTTTGGTTCACAAATGCTAAACTAGTGCTAGCTCAAACCACCTACATGCTTTCCAGTTTCACAGACTCACTCCAGAGTCTTGCACAATGTTTCTCCCAGCATAGCCAAAAGAACAGTTTCCCTGCATTTCAAACTCGAGGGTGTGGCATGTCGCTAGAGATCTGAGGAGCGGCATATACTGCAACTGAGTCTTCCTGAAAAAAAAAATCAAAAAGGGCATCTGTGACGATAGGAAAATGTTGCAAATAGATTGTTTTACAGGCTTGATTTGAGATTTCTATAATTTTCAGCAGATCACTCATAACAGACCAACAAAAAATATTCAATGTCATTCAAACTATTTATTTGTTGTGTGAAGTTTTGGATGTGCCAGAAGATAATGTATTACCCTCTCTTATCACTGACATCATTGCCAAATACATGGTTTCAGGTTTGCTCAGTGACAAAAAAAGAACATATGCCTGTTTTTTTAAAGGCTCTTCCTGATAACATATCTGATCTTAGGCTTAAACAGCACAGTAGCCTGGATAACATTACTTTGATGAAGATTATTTTCTTATCTTTTTCTTTCTACTAAACCCTGAATTTAAATATGCATATACAAATGAAAATTTATGCAAATCCTTATCCAAGTGTTTTTTGTCTTGAAAATAGTAAACCTTTGATTTAAGAGTTCAAACCTCATCAAAAAATGTTTTCAGTATGAAAACATCATTTCAAAATGATTCATGCATTGCAGCAGTTAATCAGGACAGACAGCTGTTAAGTTTTCATGACATTTTTCATTCTTTCCTATTTTTGTATTCTTAAACCTTAGAAAGAAACACACTTGTAGAACTGAAATTATCCATATGTGGTTCTTGGTCCTATTGGCCTCTACTCACACTTGCTCCTTTCATTTGTTTTGCTGTGGGACTAAATACTTCTGCAGAAGGTCCTACATCCCCCTTGAACCTCCTTCACCATAGATGTGCCATTTTGTCAGATGCTGGGCAGCCACCTGCTATCAGGGTGTTCATTCAACTGTCCTCAGCTGCATCAAGCCATGTTAATGCTGCCAGTGGGAAGTCTGACAGGAACAGGGAATAAATACTGCCTGGACATAATTCTCTCAGGGTGCTCCATGTCTGTCTTTTCCCTCAAATCTGAGATCAGGCAGCAAAGTCATGAAGTAACTGATAGCAATCACTCACCCAGGTCCTGCTCAGTCACTCATAGCTGAGTGGAGCTCCTCAGTGGAGCTAGTCTCAGTAATATGGTTCCAGAATTCACCAGCAAAATTAAGTCACCCTTGACTTCCACTGGGCTTAACTGGCCTAGTGAGTGGCTTAAATAATTGCCTATTTTTTATTTTATTTTAATTTCAGCTCATGTTGTAGTTGATGAGGACTGCTGTTGGCCATAACTAGACATGGCTTATTGCAGCATCATGAATCACAGCCTCTCCATTAGCATGAGCTGCAGACTGGTAACTACATCATGAGTGTGGCTGCACCTACTTTACAGCCCTATACCCTACAAATAAGGGCTGCAGTTCTGAGGATTAATTTCTTCCTTTCTTGTTAGAGCTGGGCAGTAGTAAGAAAGGCTGCATCAATCCCTTTCTAGATGCTTTTTCCTCACTCATAAAAATGTGGCAGTCCTGTCTGATACAAAACCACCAAAATCTTTTTTTTGGGAAAACATGACGAAGTAGCAAGTCATGCCTGGCTACTATCTACGTCTGACAACAAGAGAGGTCTGGTTTAACTATCCCCATACTTCGGTTCTAATTCCCAGGAGCATATGTGGCAGAATTATCGTGTAGTTCATGAGTTTCTGCTCACTGCTTTTAATGATCACACAGCAAGAAACAGAACATACCTATTTTGTAGCCTGCTCTCTCTCAGCTAGTAACTGAGCTGAACATCAATAATTAATAATAATAGTGCAGATGTGACAGTGTGAACATAAACTTGCTTGCTGGGCTGGAAATTTCACAGTGGAGTTTCATTGCATGGCTGATGAGGCAATACAGATACTCAGCCATTCAGAGAACTGTTATTAAATAAAGGAGGTGTCTTCCATTCTGTACCAGACCCTGCTCTTCAGATATGGTCGTTGAGGTTTACACTGAGGTAGATGAAAGCAAACCAGATGATCAGATTAACATCTAAATGCTGCCATGCTGAACTGCTATCCATTAATTAGACTATGCTAAGATACTCTTAATGAGATTTTCAGTTTTGTCTGTTTTTTCCTATCATAATGCTTTTATTTTTCAGTAAGATAAAGTGGAAAATGCCTCTGAGAGATCAGTGATGAGCTGCTGGTGTTCTTGAGAACGATAAACAAACTTAAGCATGGTAATATAACTGTATGCTAAAGGAGGTGTATGAAAGACTGATTCCAATATTTAGTCTAGTCTGTCTCTTTATTTTATAGAGAGACACAGCAGCAGCAAAAGAAATAAAACCTGGCATGTTATCATCAACTCACAATATTTATTTTTGTTAGTAATAAATGTCATAAAGTCTTGCAGCAATTATAGTTTTTACTGACTGAACAGTAACTAAGATACTCCTTTTATCTCCCTGTAACTGTACATGTGGACAAAGTTACACTGTCACTCAGTGTTCCCAAATGAAAGCTCTGTTGCCAGCTAACAACATGTCTTATCAGTGACTCAGTAATGTCCCTAAACAGTTCCCAGTCTCAGCTCAAGTTGCAGAAGGTTTACTTTTCTCCATACTCTAATACTCTAAATCTGTTATTCTTAACTTAAGAAGAGTGTCATGGCCCCTGCACCAAACACAAACCTTGAGATTTGCTCAAGGAGCTGTTCCTTTGGGGGGTTTCGGATTTGCAGTTAACTTCTGTGGATTAGGATAGATGTCAGTAGCACTAAAGGCTGCAGTTTCATTCATGCACCCTGGAGCTTATTCAAAAAGCCAACAAAACCGAGATGGTGCGAGTCAGCAACAAAGCAAAGCAGTGTGCAGCCTTGTGAGCAGTCTGAAGAAGTTTAGCTGAGTTCCCTCTCCCTCATTAGCTTCCTCACCTCTACTCCCCTTGGGCTGCTTCCTTTCTCCTCCTAGCTCCTCTGCTTTTGATTCCTTCTTTCCTCTGCAACTGATTTCAACATGGCTTGTTTGGAGTGTCACATGTTGGCAGTTTTAAAGGGGTAATAGCTATGTGAGAGAGATACAGGCTGTGCGTGGGTGAGTACGAGTTTTATTGGAATTCAGCCCTCTGATCAAGGAGGAAAAATGTTGTCAGTGTTCTTATATTGAAACCCAAACTGCAAAGTGACATGGCAATGTAACCCAGTAATAGTAGTTATTTTCAAAGCATAACTGAACGCTATTTAGGTCTGGCCTGCAAATTAAGTAACCTTTCCAGTGTCTTTCATCAGAATATTGCAAGGCCTTGACCATTAAACTAAGACATTCGTAGTGAATGCTTAATAATGAACTTTTTATATTTTTAAAAAAAGTCTTCTCAGTCCCATTTGTTGTTTCTGCCATTGCCAAATCCACACAGAGAACATCACAGCATGACAAGGAAGTCATGAACAGTGACTTAAAACCCATCTTAAAACTGTTATGGTTGTAGATTCCAGCTGTCCACCAGACCAGATTGCATGGTACTTGAAGAACAGTATATTTCAGCTTCACAGGAAGCTCAGAACAGGTATTTTCTGAACAGACTATGTCTGGTACGAATCTATCAGACTTATAAAAGCATTGCAACCTAGTTCTGTCTGATTATTGCAAAAAATCCAAAGCTACGACCTCAAGAAGGAGTTTACAACAGGAAATCTATTTTTGTCATATGCAGGTGTGACCGGTACTTCCTGCTGCCGACCCCCGGTTATTCGATTAGCATAACTATTGCCATTTTATAAGACAAACAGCCATTCTCTGTGACCGAGCTGGTCACATACTCATTCGCTTTTGCCTCATTATCAGGCCGTGAAGGTCTTGTGACCCAAGTAGACAAACCAAACAGATTTCTTCTTCCACTCCCTACTGGCCTCAAGGTTCCTGGGTGCCAGGCCAATCACTCCTGTCCTCACCAGCCTTGAAAGTCCCAGGCACTCAGCCAAGCAGGTGCTGGTGACCCCATCACAGAACAGGGAAGCATAACAGCATCCAGAGCACTGTCTATAAAATTAAGCAGTAACAAGTCCTAAGTGGAGAACCGGGACTAGAGCTGCTGCTGGACAGTGAGACCAGGGACACCTCGGTGGCCAGGGATGCCTCTACCACCATCTGCGTCCTCCAAGGACTGAGTGACTTGTCTTCTTTTATATAATTCATGAGCCTAGGTTATGATTGTTCTATTGATACAGCAAACCATGTATTAAGATGTGACCCAGTCTGCAGAGGGCCCAAGTGATTAGAAATTATGTTGTTATAATATAAATTCTGTATTATGCTACTTATAGATTATACTATATTGATTCTGCTTGTAGAAATCCTGTGCCATTCTAATCATAAAGCCTGTGCTATTCTACTCACATGTCGTGGTTTGAGCCCAGCCGGTAACAAAGAATCATGCAGCCGCATGCTCACTGCCCCTGCCACTCTCCCTGCCACTGGTAAGAGGAGAAAATGTAATGAACCCTGGTGGGTCGAGACAAGGACAGGGAGGGTTCACTCACCAGTTACGGTCATGGGCAAAAACAGACTCTACTTGGGAAAAAAATGAAATTGAGTTGGTCATCATTCAAAGCAGAGTAGGATAAGGAGACACAAAAAGCCACATCTTAAAACACAAATAGATACGCTTACCCCCACCCCTCCCTCCTTTCTGGGCTCAAGTCCCCTCGCTCCCACTGTCTCTCCCTCCTCCCGCCTCAGCAGCGCAGGGGGATGGGGAATGTGGGGTGCAGTCAGTTCACCAGAGATTGTCTCTGCCGCTCCTTCCTCCTCAGGCAGGGAGGGCTCCTCACATGCTTCTCCTGCCCCAGCATGAGGTCTCTCCTACAGCAGACAGTTCCTCACACACCCCTCCAATGTGAGTCCTTCCTGTGCGGTGCAGTCGCTCAGGAACGCACCGACCCAGCACGGGCTGCCCACAGAGTCACAGTCTGCTTGGGTAGCAGGCACCTCCCCTGGCGTGGGGTTCTCCACGGGCTGCAGGTCCCTCTTTGCTCCTCTGTGGTCCTTCATGTACTGCTCCACCACGATCCTCCATGGGCTGCAGGGGCACAGCCTGCCCTCTCACCACAGGCTGCAGGGGAATCTCTGCTCCAGCCACCTTCCCCCGCTCCTTCCTCACTGACTCCCAGTACCTGCACAGGTGTTTCTCTCACCTCCCCCTCCTCCTTCTGACAGCTCCTTTGTCCCCCTCTTAAATCCCGTATCACAGAGGTGCATCTGTTGTCTCTAAATGGCCCGGCCTCAGCCCAAGGAGGGGTTGCCTTGGAGCTGGGGAAGCTTCGAGCAGCTTCTGACAGGGGCCACCTGCCCATGTAGCCCCTTCCCTTGCTACCAAAGCCCCACCACACAGACCCAACACATCATAAAATTCTGTTAAGAAAATAAGGCTCTAATTTGGCTATGATTTAGTGCCGTTATCATTCTGACAAGGATTCCTAAAATAACCTGTCTCCTTAGTGTCAAGTGACAGCATGTTAAAGACAAATAAACATTTCTGAATTTCTAGGTTTATGGATATAGAGTTATTATAAAATAAGGAAAAAGAAGGGAAAATATCTTGTTAATCCAATTAGAGGTTCTACTTCTACCAGGTGCTCACTCATGTTTGCCACAATGCAAGAAGCATTAGGGCCCTTCTCTTTCTGGGGAGTAAGTAGGACATAAAAGCCTGTCTTCTATTTGGGCCAAGGTTTTATGTGTTTATTAAGCAGACTTTAGCAGAAAACATACTTCAACAGCACCTAATTTCTCCAGACGTCATGTGATACCCTTGCAGAGCTGGCAGTGAAAACAGTGAGCCTTAGAGGTCACAAGCTGCTTATAAAACTCCTCAGAGGGACCGAAGGAGGGTCTGTATTTCTGCTTTAATCTTCCGCTGTGCTGCCTACCAAACAACTGAGGACCATTTAAATGGCTGAATATGTTACCATTGCCTTTGCTGTATAATGCAATGCTTCACAGAATGATGCAAGCTAGCTGAGATGCCCCAGCTAGATTCTTGAATAACATCCTTTCCAATACTTAAGCTAATTTACTCCACCCAAACTTGTATATCACTGTGCAGTGCTTAGTTCATGCAGTATAGACTATAAATACAAATTATTCCTGCAAAATCATTGCAGTACTCCCTGTGGCAAAACCCAGTATACGTAGCCTCAGCAGTTTAGGGATGTTCATTGTGAGGGGTCATTGTGAGAGGCAGTGACAGCTCAGTGGTCACATGGCAAGTATTTCATGTATACATTAGTGCTTCAGCAGCAGATTGTGAGCTATGGTTTCAGTGAAGCTGGGGTGAGGGCATTAGAAGGCACTGGGTCTGTGCATAGCTCATGGAAACACTGAGCATATTGCAGAGAAGCAGATGCTGCTCCATATCAGGTCAGTTCTAACTCTGCCAGGGACAATAAGGATCTCACTCCATCATTTTGTCTTTCTTGCTGCCACTGGAATTTTAAAAAGTGCAGCTAAAATTTGATTCACACATGAAATCATGAGAAGATTTGTAGCTCCCCAATGTTCACAGCAGGGAAGGCTTTCATAAGTACTCAGCTCCCCTCTACTTGTAGCAAATATGATCTGCCATGTGTTCATATCACAAGAGGAACATACTCCAAGGGTAGAACAAATCAAGGTGTTTTAACTTGAATTGCCTCCTGTTACTTGCACTATATATCTTTATTTTCAGTGCTTTGTTCACAGTGAAAAGAAAGTGTTCTATCAATTAAAAAACAATTGATAGGGAATGGCTCCCTTGGAAAACTGTAATACTGACAAAATTGGTTTCAGGCCCAGAGACAGACAAATCTGCATGACATTCCCTTTTTTTCTATATCTACTTTTAATACTGTGCCTTTCAGACATAGACTAAAGAACACTAGCATCTGTCATGTGAGGTGGTGGTTTTCCGTGTTGTTCCTGGAAGGCAAAACTCTGTAGGAAATCTGTATTAATTAAACACATGAAATTTGTACTTAGCTATGTGTATAGAACAGCAGAGGCAAAGTGTACTAAAGGAAGCAAAAATAAGGTAAAAAACCCCAAATAAACTCTGTCTCAAAACAATTCTGAAGAAAGAACAGGATTCTAGCAGTTTTTGCTGCTAGTCAGTGAGAGAAGCCTGTCTATTACAGCTCCCTTGCTACAAACAAAGCGATACTAGAACTGAATGTTACAGCCTCTGGGAGAAAAGGAGAGGACAAAATATGAACCAGCCAGAAACGATGGGGATGCAAACCTTCCTTTGATGTAATATTTAATATAAGTCCTCTCAGTTTTGGTTCCTGGGAGACAATCAGCAAATACATCATTAAGACCCAGTGACAAGTCACCCACAAGAAACCTGCAATTTAAGAAAGAAAAAAGAGAGATAAATGTTAAAATTGCATCTGTGTAAGCTGTTGAAAAGTTAAGAGAAATAATAAATGTCACTTTTGTATTATACTTTTAGATGCACAAATAGAAATCAGCCTTTATAAGCTATGTTTTTCCTGAGCTTTTAAACCAAAAATTCTCAACACCTTACATCATAGCAGTTAAAACTATATTTCTAAGCAGATTTAAAGAAATTTCCTTCATATATCAAGGAAAATCAGTGTTGGTAGTTCATCTTAAATACAAACACTTACTCATTTTTTGTAATCTTCACAGAGTTTTGTTGTCTATGTGGGCTTTTATGTAAGCAGAATACTGAAAATACAAAAGTAACCACAAATGATCAGGAAATGTTGCCTCCAGCTGAAAATTCATACAATATCTGTTATAGAGAGATTTATATTCTGAAAGTCGTGGGTGTTTAAAATTACTTTTCAGTCTCCATGGAGACTCTTTACTGGGTTAGTTACTAAAGTCAAATCTTAGATATATAAACAAAAGCATGAGTATGGTGGCTAGAGGGGAAGTTTGGATTTATCTGAGGTTTTTAAAGGACTTTTCATACTGTCTACCACAGTAAAACAGTCTTCCGGATCCAGTGTGCTACTAACAAAACAGAAACTAATCTCATCTTTACACTTAAGTTAAGGTTTTAAAATTTAAATAGTTATTTAAGTGACTTCATTTTTCCCCTCCCAAAGGAGAGAACTTCCAGGGCTCGTATTTTCAAGAAATTTGGGACGTTACAAGCTCTTTTATAAGACTATCTAAACTGCAAGCCTTGAGCTTAATTTGTTTTAATTCAACTTTATAGTTAAATATTTTTCTCTTTCCCAAAAAAGTAACACAAGGAAAATCCAGTCAGAGCTTAGAAGAGCTGTCCTACCAGGTTAATGTGAAATGTCCCAGGAGGCAGAAGAGAACTATGCAAGGGGGTGACAAAACTGCGGCTCTCTTAAGGCCAAGAGCACTGTCCCACACAGCAGAGGGAGTGCAGACAGACGAAGTGAATTATCTGAGTCCCAGTCTCCTGTTTGGACAGGATGGTGAAATCCCAAATGGACATAAAGGAGGTGTTTAAAGAAGGGATCTAAAAAAAGAAATAGGTCCTCCAAGGCAGCCAGAGGGAAGCAAAGTTGTCAAGAGCGGTAGCTATGTTGAAGTGTAGATATATTTCTAGTGGAGAGGGACTGGAAGGTGGTCGGACATCCTTCACAGCTTTCCTCAAGTCATCTTCTGCAGTATGTGAAGGGCGGCAGCTCTTGCCAAGGGGCATAGTCCTGGCAGCAGGAGTGGGGATCACAGGGCTGCAGGAGGTATTGCAGGGACCTGCGGCAATCAGAAAATGCCACTGTGCCACTAATCAGAGAGAGATGAGTGAGGGCTGGGCAATGAGGCAGAATGGATCATCCCCCAGCTCTTGAGCACCTGTCTTCAGACTGTGACAGACAGAACAGGAGGGCTCATGCAACAAAATCACTGGGGAACTGCTGCTGAAAGCTTGTCTTTATTTGGTGTTTCTGTTACTGACCTTTATTTAATTCATACATCCTCTGATTCTGATTTCTCTCCACTGCAGTCTCCACTGCAGGTCTTTAAAAATAATTTCTCACTACTATCAATAGGCTATCTTCCATACCCTCTAGCCTATTGACATCTTTGTTTTCCTTGGTGGTGCTATGTTTTCTTCTGAGTTCAGAACACTGGCATTTTCTTGAGACTCCTCTTCCAGAAATGGGGTTTAACCCCTCTCCATTTAACTGGCAAAAGGCTTCCTGGGAAGGGATAAAGGAGGAAGGGAAAGTGTTTTTGCTAGGAAGAAGAATGCTGCAGACTGAGAGCACTTCATCAAGTAGAAGGAGATTTGTAAAATATATTTATTAAAATATATTTAAACAAGTTTGTAATGGTTCTGTTTTCACTTAGGGTCTGCCAGAGCCCACTCATGGACACATACATATTGCTAGAAAGTCTCCGAAGTAGCTCTCTTGCATTTCGGTCTGATTTTATGTAATAAACTGAAGTTCACTTTTCTAAAAGCAAAGGTTATCTTGAGATCAGTGCAGCGTAAGACCAAACACGGGTGTTTCAGTATTGATCTGGTATATTCATAGCACAAAGCTGAATCTGGTAGTGACAGTCCTTTCTCCACAAAACCACTTCCTGAGCACTAAGGCCTAGAATGCACTTTCAAAGCATGCTGAGCTTAAAACAGCAGAGAGCCATGCTATCCAAGTAGTTCTGGGATGGCTTGGAAAAGCACAGTTATCTGCAGTTGTATGGGCAACTCTTCTCCCTAGGCATGGCTGGTAACCCACGCTGCTTTCTGACGGAAGAATTTCAAGTACTAGAGTTCATGTCATGAGTTGTAGAAAGGTGTTCAAAGTAAAGGCTTATGTTAAATTACTGGGTAGGTTAAGGTCGTTCATATTTCTATGAGGTGTGCAAAGTGAGGGCAGCTGGACACTTGTCTCCCATGCTGCTCTGTCCTATTAGCGTATACAGAGGAAGTGCTTAAGTTCGCTTTTATGGCTTTTAGACTAAAGCTGCCTCATATGCAGCTGGCTTATGAACAGACTTTCCTAGCCTCAGTCTGTGCCTAGCCAGTCAGGCAGAACTGGGGTTGCGTTTTGAAGTGTAAAGTTGCACTGTACATGCATGTTGGATTAAAATGTTATTGTAGAATCCCACAGATTGCACAGGTCCCTGTCGCAGCTTTATTACATGCAGGTGGCTTTTGCCTTTGTAAAGGCAAAGGTTTTCTAATGTGCAGCAGTCTCAGCAAAATACAGTATATTGAAACCAGTCTCTAGATTTCACTTAATAAGAACAATGTTGGAGGAAATGAATAAAAATTGAGATTTACAGGCTGCAAAACCTTTCAAGGCAAATTGTAATGTAGGCTTATTCTTATTTAGTAGAATATTTTAATCATTAGCTGTCTTATTCCATGTTGTATCTACACTTCCAATTTGTTTCTATATTTCCTATGCTTATTCACCATGTTAATAGTGCTTTCTTGCAGTGAAGTCAACACCAATCTCTCCTAGGCTTGAACTGTCTTGAACCAAAGATCCTGATTTCAGTTTTGAAAAAAAAGGATCTTACCTTAATAGTAAAAGTCACAAGGAGGTGAATGGCATTATAAAGTAACTATTTTGATATTTGGATATATTTAAGTTGTTTTTATTAGGCATCACTGATATGACTATTATTTACAAACTCCAGGAAATGCCCCACTCCTTACTTACGTGGTAAGATCTGAACAGAGAAACAAACTCAAAACGTTCTGGATGAGAATCCTAGTGAGGGAAATGCTCATAAACACAAGTGTTTGGATTTACTTTTAAGCATTATTAAGTCAGTCAATAAAGATTTCATTACCTTCATTTTTACTGTATTGCATTTTGGAGTTTTTTGTTTATGCTGAAGGCACTGTCACACTGTCTTAGTTATACTTGATTGAAAACTATTGATTCATTATTAGTTGCTCTCCTTTTTTATTTTTTCTTTTTTTACAGCCATGGCCAATTTAATACACATAAGAACCTGCCGCAGAGAGAGCTGAAGTGCTCCATGCTATTAAAAAACAGGTTTTAAATGTCTTCTGCTTTCTCATTTTAGGCTATAACTAAGGCCATCAAGGATGAAATCAGCCAATGCTTCCTAATTAAGTGCCTGAAAAATATGAATACTTGGAGTATTGCTTATTTAATATTCAGTGGTTAATCTGCATTTTTAGCATTTCTTTTGATTACCATTTCCTGGTGATTTTCTTTTAACTGAATTCTGCATTCATTAAAAATAACAAGGAAACTAAGGGAGTGGAAAGACAGAATTTCTGTAAAGAAGGTATACATACCTTACCGTGGAGTACATGGTTTCCTTCTGAGCCTTAGCAATGTAATCTACTGGAAATGCCTTTCAGTTTTTCTTAGGATTTAGACCCAGGGAAAGAAGCAAAAGGCAAGAAGAAAATGAGATGGAATCTTTTCCGTTAAATCAGATGACTAATTATTTTGTTGTGTTCCCTGCACACATAAATGTGTAAATTAGGATATTTGGAGGCTGTAGATCATTTCTTTGGGCTTTGGCTTTTGAGGAGATGACTATATAATAAAGAAGAAAAAAGCATGAGTGCAAAAGAAAAAGTCCAAATTAAATGTCTATAAGAAAGGTGGGGTTAAGGGTGTGAGTAGTGAGAACCGTGTTTAAGGATAGGAAAAAATGGTAAGAATCGTTTCACTTTTTTGAAGGAAGACAACTGAGAAATAAAGTGGTTCTGATGGGCTTTCATCAGCTCAGCAGCATTGGCTGTACTCTTTCGAGCCATTTTCCACTTTGGGAAACTCCCCATGTCTTCACTGACAGCTGACAAGCGGTGCACATTTTGTGCTAGCTCACCGTGATGCAAAAGAGCAGTGTTGCTCAGCCTTCAGGTCAGGGGCAATTTAAAGCCAGAGCAAGCTGTTGTATTTAGAAGCCACAGGAATCTGTCTGCTCAGCCAGAGCACACGCCAGGGCAGGCCAAGCTTTCTGCTTGCACTGGCGTCCTTGATGTCGTCAGCAGAGCTTTAGACCTCCATGGAATGAGGTTCAAGAATATAAGCCTGTCAAGTTTTAAACAAATTCTAAGACAAAATGTCATGTTCACAAAAATATGTCTAAATATATGCCTCCTGACATATATAAAACTGTGGAGATGAAAAATGAAAATAAAATACACTGGAGAAGAGCTTGTTTCTTTCTCCAGACACTTACTGCTTTGCTTGGTGTATTAATTCATTGCAGCAGCTAATTCATAATATCCACTTATTTAAACACAATACTGTGTAATCATGTAACTTAGTGAGCAGGTGGCTAATACAGTATAAACTAGAAACATAGCAAACACCAGAGTGTCTGTTGAGCAAAGCATATCCAATGTTTAATGTCTTATACATATTAAAGAAGACAGAGACACTGGATTTTAAAGTATCTAAAAAAACTTTAGCCAGCATGTTGCCTCTCATGGTGATTAAAAGGACATTGCCACTATATTCCTGGAGCAAGCTAAGACTTAAAGTGGGTTGTTTATAGATCAGCATTAACATAATGTGATTATTTTGCCTATACCTCACACAAACTATACATCCTGAGTGTTTTATTATCATTTTCAAATATGTACAACTGTTAAAGGAGTACTTAGAAGATCTGCCAGTAGAATACCATTTTTCAGTACGCAGAATTAAAGAAATAGTTGGGTTTCAGCTCTTCAGCTTAAGCAACTCTGCTGTTGATGAGCAGCCTGTCCAGTATCGGTTTTCCCGCATACACTTCAACCTGATTTTTGATAATGCTGATCTTTACTGAGCTATGACCAAAAAAAGAAAAAAAAAATCTAGGGAAGAATGGAGTCACGAACATGAAAGTAATAATTTACAAAAGATTTCTGCTTTAGATAACATGCAATCTGTGATGATACACCACTGACAGATATCCTAGGAAGGAAGGTGTTAATCTCCAACTAGACAGACTTAATTAGAATAATGGAAGGATATGAGAATGAGGTCTATAAGATATATTATTGGTCAATACGTACCAGGAAAAACGGACAGTTGGACTTTGAGGGCATTATGAACTGCAAAGAGATTGTAGCCTAATTGTTGACACTTTGTCCATGTGAGTGATTTTTATGATGGATTTTTAAACTCTATTGTAAGACTGTCAGTAATTATCTGATCTGAACACAGTATACACTGAAGAATGACCTAGAAATAAATGCTCTGATAATTTTCAGCTATGCTCTGCCAGATACATGCAGAGCGTTTTAAAGACAAGTAGATCCCTGTATGCAGGTTGGGAGCATATCATATCTGACCTGCAGCTGGCTACGTCATTGGGCTGAGCAAGTCCTGTTCCTGTGGCCAAACTAAACCAAAATGTTTCAGTCAATCTAAGAATCTTTTCTCTCCAAAAGAATATTAATACCAAAGTAAGAACTAGGGGAAAAAAGATCAGAGTGTAGAAAAATATCACAGTGAAATTACCAGTCTTGAAACTGATCAGACTTTGTCATGAAAGGGACTGCATGGGTTGCGAAGGACACCGTTTGGCTCTGAGGTACCTTTGCACATTTTTTTGTCTTTTAAATGTTTTCCAACCTTTACCAAGGACCATGAGGGCCAGTAATATCTCTTCTGAAAAATTTACATGTAATATGACAATCTCAAGAGCTGGTACTTCAAAGAAAATGCTGACTTTTATGAGACATTTTAAGAGAAAATCTTAGCTTTTGGAATGCTGCAAACATATAACCTTTAATGTATTTCCTTGCAAGGAACATACACTACCACACACAAATCCATCTGTTCTCCCTGGAAGTTACTAAAAAATGGATGACTTCAGAAAAAAATATATATACAATGAGCTTAAGAATGGCTCTAAAAAGCACATTATCACTTAGGTATGATGATGTGAACTAACTGGACATTAGGAATGTAGCCCAATCCGATTTTTATGGTATTGCTTTATGCAGTTCCCAAATATTTTCTTCCTTCACCAGGTTCAGTTGAATTTCAGTTGGCTTGGTTTTGGCTTTCCTTTGAGTTTTTGGCTTCATTTTCTTTCTGCTCTTTCCCCAGCTTCTGCTTTCCATGACGTCAAGGAACAGAGAGTAAATTTACGCAAAATAGTTCAGACCAGATGATAATAGGTATATGAACTAGGCAGGCAACCTCACTACTTCTTGGATTTGATGTCATGTCTCTGTGTGATGCTGCATTGCGTTGTATCACTTAGACTTCCAGACTACCTAGGAGGATCCCTAAAGTAGTAACACATGGTGCTGTACACATCTCTCCATCCGTATATGTGTCTGTATATCATCTCTATGTTAATGATCCTTTCTCTTTTCATGTCCTGTACCCTGAAGTTTAATAGGATATGAAAAAGGTAGATTGATTTAGTCGCAGTTACCCTTCTATTGTTAATGCACTGCATTAAAGGTCTTAGCAGAACTGAGTGCCAGTTGTAATAAGCTTCATGCAAAAATGCCATGTAAAATGTCAATTCTTACAAAAATAAAACAAACCTTTGGACCTGAGGTCATAGAAGACAAAACAATGCTAAATATCTGCTGGAACTTTATTTCAGGTTTGTAAGTACTGTAATAGGATGGGGTGTGCCTTGTTTCCATAAAGAATTTTTTACTTATATTCATTAAGTTGTTATTGTAAAGAAGACAATATGTTGGCCAAAATGTTTTTTAGTCATCACAAGTACTTCAAATACATTGGTAACAAATTATTTTCAAGGATATTATCACATCCTTCTACACTTTTGTGTTCTGAACTATCTTTCTCACTTTAAAGGCTTAAAAGTGTAGAGGAGATAAAGTAATGAATTTAAGCAGTACACAAATAGTGTTGATAGGAAGGCCTTTTTATGTAAACTTTGCAGAAGTTCCACCTTAAATCCATGCGCAGTGGTTGGAAATAGGTCAACACTGAGCATCTTGTTGTTTGATGAAAGAATTCAAACCTGTTTCCAAGGTAACCAATCTCATCCTCTATAAATCTCTGCCGTGCTTCCACCTGTTTTGTGAAGCTGAATGCTTTTTTAATTTCCTGAGATATAGTTTGAACTTTAACACACAGATGTACACACACACCACATGCTGCTTTCTTTCCACTGTGACAAAGGAGACAACAAAAGTAACTAGGAGGTGGTTAATATTTAAACTGTTAATGCAAGTGTCTTGGTATCACATTTTTAGAGGTATTGTAAGTGGTGCCAAGCAGCACTTGAACAAATAGCTCTTACAGGAAAGGCGGATTAATTTTGGATGAATTCCTGGGCACCTGAACATCAGGCCACTGTAGTTTCCTTTGTTCTCTGCTCTCTACACAGGCTAAGATACTGTATTTTATAGAGAGTAATGAGGATGTGTCAACAGAGGCAAATCATATTCAATAATACCATTTAATGCATAAATTGCCATCTTCTCTGTTGCATGAGGTAGTTGCTCCACACATCTGATAATAGGATGTAAAGGCAGAACACTTACTTTAGAGTTCTCTTTGCACATTCCACACACTTCTGCACGCATAAAAATATTTTCTGTAAAAGGTCTGAAAGACCATTCTTTTTTTCTTTTTTAAATTATTTTTTCCTTTGAGACAGTAAGCCTTTGGGAGGGTTGAAACACAGAGTGTATGGCAGGAGAGCACAGAGGAGCACACAGTGGAGGAAGGCAATGAAAAAAAGCCTTGAAAAAATATCTTCTTTTATCTGGAAAAAAGCATAGACGTGATACCTGATTAAGGACATTCTGAGTGTTCCCAGTATTTTATAGAAAGCATGTCCTATTACAATTTATTTTGGGTTTGGTTTATTTAAGTGTTGGCCATACAGGCAATTTAGAATTTCCTAAATGGGTCGCAGAGTAAAATAAAACAAAGCAATTGCTGCAAGACAGAAACTGCTCCTGCTCTGATGCATAGGAGATACATCAATTCTATAGGTCACATTTAATAGAGGACTTAATAATGATATAAGGCATGATCTTCTGTATGATTATCCAATAGTAATGCTCTAGACCTACTAATCTATTAATCATATAATTCACTAGTATTAATCAGAGAATGTCTAACTGCCTTAAGTAATTCATAATATACTTCCCTGCAGTCTGATACACGCTTTCTGTTTAGCTTTTGAAAATTTAATTTGTTATCTGAAAAGTGACCAGTTATATCACTTAGATAAATCAGCTCAATAAAAGATACCACCTGTGACAGAAGGTGTCTCGTGTAAAAGAAACAGGTGATTCACCAAAGAAAATTCTGCCAAGACCTCTTCAACTATATATGAGTAAACACAGTATTGTTCAGATATCCATGCCTTACATTTCATTTGTAACATCAAGGATCATCTTAAACTTCCGTTTGGGAAGGTGTTGTAGTTAGTTTTCTGTTGACAGAATTAGAAGAAGAAAGCCACTGTCATGAGTAAACTTCAAGGCTTGTGATTGCTTTGGGTAACTCTAGTGAGGGTGACTTTCAGAAGCATTTCCACCTGTAACGGAAGTTCTGCCGAGTCTCAGTGCAGGGTGCACAGTTCAAGGAGAAGCAGTGAAATGGATTCATGTTTCTTTTATGAAAGTCGTGAGCGTTACTCTAACTGCCTCTTGTGGAAGATGCCTTACAACAATATCAGTGTAAAACACATAGAATCATAGAATCATAGAATGGTAGGGGTTGGAAGGGACCTCTAGAGATCATCTAGTCCAACCCCCCTGCTAAAGCAGGTTAGCCTAGAGCAGGTTGCACAGGAATGCATCCAGGCGGGTTTTGAATATCTCCAGAGAAGGAGACTCCACAACCTCTCTGGGCAGCCTGTTCCAGTTCCACATCATAGGTCACTTCTGCCTACATCATCAGGAAAGCAAAATGCATCCTTTGTACATGAGTGTATTTATTATTACAGTATTTATTTTACAATATTCCTTAACTAAAGTTGTTGGTATACCTGTTTAGGTCTTGTTTAACAGTCTTTAACATTTTAGTCACAAGAGAAGACCTATTAATTGTGTAATTGTAATTATTTTTAAAATTGCTTGTTATCTTGATCATACAGAAGTTGCAGATCATATACTTTACGTTCAGTAAATTCCTACTTTAAGGGAGTTTTTAGGCTTGTCAGTAAATGTTTGTTGTAATTGCTCAGGTCACTGCTAGATTTTTTTTTTACCTTTGATCTTTCTTTATATTTCTAGTCCAAAGGTTTTTTTTCCTATCTCTTCATATCTAGCATCTTCAACTTCTTAAAAGTCTGTTTACTTTCTATATGTATTGCATATTAGTCAATGTCCGTTTGCCTTTGACCCTTCAGATCTGTGTAAATATGGATGATTAAGCAATATGCTCAGTTAGTTATAACAGAATCAATCTCTCCTAACTTTAAATTATATATTAGTCTAACCCAGTCACCAAGGCTCTATTTATAATCAAAGAAGAGAAATAAGAACTTGGGAGGGGAAATTTGCCTACCAAACTTTCACTGTCATTATATAATGGAATGGATTGCTCTGTGCCAGGTCCTGTGCCTTTGCTTTGGCTGTGGAAGGAGCAAAAGAGTAGACGCCTAGGCTTTCAGAGGCTGAAGTTAAAAGTGCTGAATCCTAGCCTTGCTGTATTTTAGTTTGGGCTTATGATTGTTCACTGTTCCATGAAGAAGTCAAGTAAAAATGTTGTGGACATTCAGGATCAAATGTTAAGACACAGTATTTAACTAGCTAGCTAAACAATATTTAGTAGGTGTTTGTGGATAAAGACATTTTGAGTGGATTTGGGGGCACAGGGCTGTTTCACCCACTTTAGCACGTTATTCCTTTCTTGGAGTATGGACCCCCAATTTACGTCAAGTATCTTAGTTTTACCTTTTGTTAGATTTTTATAACAAAGAGACTTTGACAATTAAGGAGATTAAAAGACTCATCATGTTTTCAAATGTGACATCATAAAGCATATAAAGGAATTTTCTGTGGAATAGAGTGTACATAGCACATCTGCAAAGCAGAGAAATGCTGATGTATGCCTGGGTGACTCTAATAAGAAGTGTGGCAAACTGATTTGCCATAAAAAAGGATATTCAGAACCATAGTAAGCCAAGCTTGTTAACTACATCACTAAGAAAGATGCGGCATGAAATCAAAATGCTCCCTGCCAACAGAAGCTGTAGGAACCGCAGAATGGTTTCTAGTTCATAGTCCTATGCTAGACATTCCCTGTGGGCCACTGTCAGTGCTCACAATTTCTCATTGGCTATACAACTTGTCTCAAGATGAGGTTAATAATCTGTTTTTCTTTGTATCCGTATTTTAAAGTATTAGAATACTGTTATTGTATTGCTTCTTCTGCTACCCTTCCTGAATTAAAGTTATAATCCTTTAATATTTGTTCACAAATTTCTAAACTCTGGTCTGTCTTGTTTCTGTCCTCTATAGTCCTCCTAATTTGTCTTAAAGTGTAGCGTGCAGAACAGAGCAGAAGTCCTGCAAATGCTGAGTAGAGTGAATAATCCTTGTTCTTTATAACACCTCTTAACTCTGCCAAGAGTCAGATTTGTCTTGTCACTGTGTTACCCATACAAAGTTTTTGGTTGCTGCAGCCCTATACTCCTTTTCTTTAGAAGTAACTTCTAGTCAGTTATTTTGGAAGTGTTATTTATGCATTTGCTCTCTTCTTCCAGAAGGTAGCACTTTGCACTTATCTGTATTAAATTTCATCTGATTGACTCCAAATTGCTCCATCAGTCTATCAAGACCATTTAGAATTGTGATCCTATTCTCTGAAGAACTGGCAAATACTTCCCTCCAGCTTAGTATCTTCAGATTTGATCAGTGTCTTCCTTATTCTGTCATCCAAGTCATTAATACAGCAGCAAATAGAAACGCATTGACAGCCCATGCTCAGAGTGCCTTCCTAGACTGACAGTTAATCACTCATAACTAATCTGAGGGAAGATTTTTTTGTTCAGTTTCTCTTCCACATATTTCCTTTGCTGCTGTATAGAAAATTTCTGTTACATATTAACCTTGCTAAAATCAAGAGGAATTTCATTCATTTTCTCCCCCATACCTGCCAGCTTAGTTAGATAGCCTGTCAATGAAGGCGACCAAATTGGTCTGGCAGTCTTTGTTATTGACATAGCAATGTCAGTAACCCATCTATGGTGGCTATGTCTTACGAACTTGTTCTACCTAAGGAACTAGGAAACTATTCTGGTGTTAAATACTTCCAGGCATTAAGTGGGCTTATTGGTCTATAAGTCCTCAGCTTCTGCTTTTACACTTTTTTTTTTTTTAGTGTATTCTAAGCTTTCCTGGGTTTAATTTCTTGGGACCTACTCTGCATCCACTCAAAGACAATAGCTAATAGTTTAGAGATTACTTCAACAGCTTACTTAATGCCTTTGGAAGCATCAGGCTCTGCTGACTTAAATATGTCTAAACTGACTGAACATTCATCAACATCTTTGCTATTTTGGCATGCATTTCTCTCCTGTTATTAAACTTGCATTATGCATGAAAACCAATCTTTATTTTAAAGACTGAATAGGGTATCAACTACAGGATATCAAACACTTGGACTTTGTCAGGCTATCATAACTCTTCCCCGCTCAGTCAACAGAGCTATATTTTCCCTTATTTCTAAGGCATATATAGAACTTTTAATTTGAATTTTCTTATTTTTGTATCTCCCCCAAAATTGTAAGAGACATAACTGTTGCTTCTTGTAAGAACCAGATTACCACTGAACCAGAAGGATTCAGGTAAGTACTCATAGCTTTGTTGCATGGAAAACACCTTTGTATGATCACAAATCACTTGGAAGTCATTTCTGCAAAAGCAGTTGCTGTGCAAATATATTCTTTGATTTTTTGGGTACTCTGGAAAACATGTTGGGGGGCTAAGCACTTTTTTTAAGCTGCACCAGAATCCCCATTTTTAGATTCCTCTCCATCTCAGATGAGGAAACTTTCAAAAGCCCTCCTTAGTGAACTCAGCTTACAATTGAATGCAAATAAAATCTGCTTTTATTGGATCAAGTACCAGTATACAGACCAGTATACAGACCAGTATACAGCTGGAATAAAGAGACAAGATTTTAGGCTTTTTTCCTGAAAACATGAAGAGGTATATATGTGGCTGAAAGCTTGTCTGTTTTCCCGGGTCTGTCACTTGGCCCAATAAAATGTATTACCTCCTTGGGCAGCCTCCCTGTATGCAGTGGACATTCTATAGGTGCTTTCCTCATGCAGCCAGTTAGGAATTTTTTCACTTGGAGTATTCTCTGTCTTAGATTTTACTCCTCAGGAACAAAATAATTTTCTGATGGACAATGCTGGCTTTTATAACTAAGCTTCTTACAGTCTTTCAGGAGATTGAGACAGATTTAATCTTTCCTTCTGAAACATATTTACTGCAAACTTATTCAAAGAATAGTCTTAATGCACTATCTAAATTAAGGAAAAATTTATGTCTTCGGAGACACGAATGCGAGCTGTGTGGGTGAGGATCTCTGTACTGTATTTGATTGGTCAATTAACAACTGTTTGACTGAGTGACTCAAAGTCACCTCTGCTGTTTTGTGAATCACAACCCTATCCAATGAATCATGTTTTATATTGGCAGGTATTCTTCACAGAAAAATATGAATGAATTAAACGCATGTAATAAAACTGAATTTTGGCTGAGACTAGATGAAATGGTCATACTTTGTACACAAATTCTTGGTACAATAGTAAAACTTTGAAATGACTGACTACAAAGCCTCTTGCCAAGGGGCATCGTAAAATACTGACGTGTGATGGATATGAGGAGGCAACAGTGCATTGACAAGTGTGTGCTGCTCACACTTCTAAGCAGTCCTCTGTAGGTCTGCATAACTTTCCATCCATTTCTGTTTATCAAAGATAATTCAGCCAAAACTGGAAGACTTTTACATACCCATTATGACAGACTTCACATTGGTATCATATCTTTCTTCATCCTGCTTAACAGTTGTACCTCCCCCAGTTTATCTGTGCAGAAATGCCATAACATAAACAAAAATAATTTTGGAAAAAGACTACATATGTTACATCAAAATACTAATTTCAAAATATCTTCATCCTCCTACAGAAGATCTGTTTTATTTGCATTTGTCTGTTCCCTAATTCTTTGCATAATTAGTAGAATCGCTTGTAGTGTCAAAACTGAAAAACAGGGAGGTCTAAGCAAATCTTTCATTTTTATACACAAATCAAAAACCAAAGTTTCCAGCACTCATAGGGAATGGTACAAGCGGTGTTGTAACTGTGGTGGTCTAAAGACGTAAGTAGAGAGTCATCAATATGCAAAGGTGTTAATTTTATTAAGCCACTCAGTGTATTTGAAAATTTATTAGAAGGCTTTGGTTTGCCTAGAATCACTTTAAATGCAAGCCACGATAAAGCAGGGTACAAATAGATATGTTTAAAATACAAAGCATTATTACAAATATTTATAAAAGGAAGAGGTTGGTAAGCTGGGAAAAGAAAAAAAAAAGCAGTCTTTGTCAACTTACGCAAACATCAAATCAGAAGGACCTTCTCCTACTATGTAATTTAT
Source organism: Steatornis caripensis (assembly GCA_013398225.1). NCBI lineage: Eukaryota > Metazoa > Chordata > Aves > Caprimulgiformes > Steatornithidae > Steatornis > Steatornis caripensis. Next base: position 358,591 of record VZSC01004335.1, read on the forward strand.
TTGCTGTAAATGACCCTAAAAGTATCCTGGCACCAAACAAGTCCCTGCAGGATGGATTTTGTTGTGCTTCCCTGACCCCATAGCTATCTGAGGCAGCTGAAAAAGGCGCTGACTAACTTCATACCCTCTAGCTCTTTTATTATGGTAAGTTGTTCAAGCTGTCCTTCCTCACATCTTCAGAGAACACCATGTTTCTGCTCTGTATGGATTCAAAGATTTTTAAACAGCCTGTTCTACTAAGGAACAATCATTTGCAAACTCATCCCTTCAGTGCTTTGGTTTTTTGTAAGAACTACTTGAACATAGGAGGGTTAAAAGCATCCCTATTATCTATACTTATCAGAAGGCCTTGATTTACTTGGTGCTGTACCCAAGCAGATATCTTCACTTTGTGTATGGCAGTCATTACTCAATTTAATGGGAAAAATTAGATGTTGAGCATGAAGAACAGAGTTAATTTCATGTAAAAGACTGAGGTCTGGAAAAACTACTTTAAAATACTCTTTTTTAAAGCTACACTGGTCATAACTGGTCATAACTCTGGTTTGCAGCTAAGACACCTGAAACCTCAGGACAGGCTTTCATCCAAGTGCTAGACAGCTGTAACCTGTGCAGTTATTCAGTCCACTATAAGACAACAGAATGATTTTTAGTACCTTTTTTGAAAATGTCAAAAATAACAGTTTTCCAGAATGAATATGGCATGCTTCTATCAGTGAAACTAATAAATTCACGTGTCTGAACCAAAAATAATTGTAAATGAAGCCATCGTGTACTTTAAATAGATAGGACACTGACAGATCACAGGACATAAAAATTCCGATTTCTGTATCATACAGTATGCTTTTTCTCAAGTCTTGTTTGGATCTCAAAGCTGGTTTTATTTATAAATTTCTGTGCTGGAGTGACTAGAACTAAGCATCTTGTTCCAAGCAAGCTTATGCAAACAATTGACATATTGGAGTTAATGTTTTTTTATGATGAATGTGCTATTGATAAGATGGCCATATGTCATTAGAACAAATGGAAGAATGAGTAAAAAATCCTGTTTTGGAAAAAGCTAGCTAAAAAGTTGAAGATTTCTAATCTATATTTTTTTTTATACAACATTTTGGAAAATAATAGAAGTTACGGTTGAGCTGGGATGATGAGGTGTTGATGACCTGTAAGGCTGGCATTCACCTGACAAGATGTTAGCATCTGCCCTGTTCTAGTTCCTTTAGGCTCACTTTACAGTCAGTGCAGAGAAATGGGCACTTTTGTCTCATAATTTGTCTCATTCTGAGACAGACAACTAAAATGGGTTGTGTGATTTAAAAGTCTTTCTTTCTCCAGTGAGGGAGTCAGCAGTAACTGACCTGCAGTCATGAACACATACGCTATAAATGTCTCACGTTAGGTAAAGTGGAGCCTATGCTATGTATTGAAAGGTAGAAGACAGAGAAACACCAAAAACCAAAAAGAAAAAAACATGAAATGTGCTTATCTGACAAAATGCAAGGAGTAGTTTGTGCAGGCATTTCTTTGGGGAATAGGCTGATTTTACGAGGTTTGAGAACTGTGAGAAAAAATACTATCTCCTATTTAATTTCTATTGTGACCTCAGCTTTGAGCACATTTTCTGTGTGTAAAACTGCTTCAAAGATACATGTGATACTCTCCTACAAAAATGAAAAAATAAATAAACCAACAAAAATCCCCGAAAGAACCCTTCCTACAAAAGTCTAGATTCGGCTAATGACCTTGGGCAAGAAGGAGTTTATTAGTGTTCTTGTCAATTGTGTTATGCATGCAACCAACTTTTTCTTCATTTTTTAACTGTTGCAGCATATTGAGCACTGGTTTTCATTAAGTAGCTTGCAATGACACTTGAGGTTTTTTATAAGTAGTTGTAGTTAATTTAGACTTCGTTAGAGAAGATGAGTAGTACAGATTATCCCTTCTGAAGTACATGTTTTAAATTTATCAACACTAAATTTTAGCAGCCATAACTCTGTGCATTCGTTTAGATTCCTTCATTCTTGCAGGAATTGTTCAGTCATCTTCCATCTGACTATATAACATGGATTTGTCCATGTGCTCTCATTTTACTTTGTTTTTCAGAATGTTATTTTTACTGTTTCACAAAAATCTGAGGCATTGCTGCTCATTTTGCACCAAATTAAATGTAGGGGGTTTTTCCCTCTTTGTCTTGTGTGTCTTAGCCACCTCCGATTCTATTACACTATTTTAGTGCTTGTACTATACTGAACTACTTGTGTTTACTGTGGAAACAGCTGCAGTAGCCTGAGATGTTACTTCCCTGCCTCACCTATCTGTAACTGCTTTTCTTCCATATTATTGCTACTATACACAACTCAGCAGAAAAAAACATGTACCTGCACCTCAACCAGCTCACAGCTCAGAGCCATAGCTCATCATCAGATAAGCTTTTATGTTGCTGTTGATTTAAATATCTGAGAGACATCATGTTTGGTCATTTACAGTAAAAGTCTAGCAGGAAGAGTGGAGAGACAACTGGGATTTCATGTGTCCAAATCCTCAAGCTTCTTAAAAACATTTCAAATTTTTTAACAGTCCACATAAACTATGTCAACCAATTGGTTCACAAGTAAAAGGAAAACAATTACTAAGCTTTACAGAAAACATTTCTTCAGAGTACTTGAGCTGAGTACAGTTATTCCTTCATAGTTTTTGTGCAAAAGAAATGTTATCCTCTTTGACCTTGTAGAATTATGCATAAAATCCTTGAAAGTACAATAAACATCAAGAGTTTATATTCTGGTTTTATTTTATTACCAAAGCCTCAGAATACTACAAATTCTGGGGGGATATTTCATGATGCCTGTAAAGCAGCCTACAACATTCTGTCATTCTAGCAATAATTAGGAATAACTTTAAATATAGATGCATTGCTCTTTAAGTATCATTCCTGTTTTTTCCTTAGCACGCGCAGTTAGCTGATATTCAGCCTTTAGCACAGCTGTATCTCTGTGATGGAGAGATTTGTTATATTATTCAGGTATAATATCTTTTTCGTTTACAAATGCGCATGCAGTGTCCTGTTTCCCTGAACACAGCAGAAGCAAAAAGGAGCCAGAAGTCTTCATGCATATCAGTCCATAAAATTCTCATGTCTTCCTGCTGTATCTAGATCTGGTTTTGGTTACCTCACTTGGCTCTGTTTTGGCCTTAAAGGTGAGACAGCTGCAAACCAATACTATATTGTAGTCCCACATGCTTTGCTCTAACCTGCTGACTGGCTTAGTCGTTGGGCTTTTCCTTCAGTGTTTGCAGCTATGTTTGTTATTGTCAAGCCTGAGGGAGTATGTGGAGTACCATTGTGTTAATCACTGTACAGGCATATACAAAATTCAAATCCCAAACCAAAAAAGTATGAGTAAAGCATGAGCAGAATCATGAGGAGTAAAGATATGTAAGCCAACACAAAGTAACATAGGATACCAGTGACACAGTGAGAATTAGTATAGTAACTTCATTCACAGCATCCCGGGTGGCTACTCATTAAACATCACTACACAGGTTGTTTTTCACCAGAGATTTAAAGGGGGATAACATCATGCTGCTTTTTACAAAGGACAGCTTGGGAGAATGTGTGGAGGTTACTACTGCAGTAATGAAAGATGTTTGCCATCCAGACTGGAGTTGTCGGTAAGGCAGAGGTGAAGTTTGGTGGCATCGTGAAATATGGGAAACTTGAGGGGTTTTGCGCAGAAGTATCCCAACCAGAAGCAGTAATCTGGGATTTCAGAGAACGAACTGCAGCTTTGTTCCATTTGTTTTCTTTGGTACTGAAAGAATGAGCCAGATCATGTCAAGATCACCTCAAGGTCAAATATGGATGTCTGACATCCAAATATCACAGACTGTGCTGGAGACCCTTAGGAAGCACTGAAAATGAGAGGCTTGCAGTCCTTCTCATGGCTTGTGGCCAAGCTCAGAAAGAGGGATGGTTTAGTGTTTGCATCCATTTAGTGTATCTGTGAGAAGTCAAGCAGAGCGTAGCAGCAACCATTCTGGGGCTATTCTAATTGACAGTTCAAAAATAGACTTGTAAATTAATATTGAGGCCATGAACAACCAATCTGGTTTAGTAGAACCCAACACCCAAATCCAAAGCTCAGGACAGTGTGATGGTAAATTTTAGACGTCCTTTCTCTGAAAATCGTTGTCATCAACTTGTAAGTGTTACAGCACAAAATACATTGCTAAAAAACCAAACCAAAGCAAGATCTGCTGGGATGCTACAGTTAGTATCTTGTTAGTGATTTATATAGCAATATTTCAGATTAAGAGTAAAAATACTTCTCTTCCTCTTGTGTCTGTTTGAGAATTAAAAGTTGTAGTGTGTTTGTTCTTCCTTTGTCCCCTGTAATCAAAGGTATTAGACCTCCTACTCTTCACAGTGAGTCCTCAGGACCACCTGTGCCACCTTACTCCCTGCTGTGGATTTGCAGCATACACCAAGACTCTCTTACAATCAGGACTAGAGCCCAAGTGTCCTGCTGCTTGAGACACACACTTAAAAGGGCAGGCAACGCTGACTTTTACCACAAATTACTTAGCTAAAGATCTGTGCACAAGGAAGGAGCCTGCAGTATGCCTGAGGTATAATTTTGGGGAAACCTTTTTGTGCCGTCTTTCAGGGGTCGGGATAGAAGTCATCGTCCTCAGTTTCTTTCTACAGTGGTATAGTGGAGGGTCTCTCCCTTCCCCCAGCCGTCATCATTTGTACCTGCATTATAAAGTGTTTGTTTTAAAGCCCTGAATAAAGGTGATGGACAGAGGCATATAAAGAGATCAATTTTGCATTACCTACTGTTTCTCTGCGTGAAGGTTTCATAACATAAGTCGTTTATTTGATTGCTAGGAATGCTTAAAGTGGTTGGCCAGAAAGCTTTGAACTTCACTGAAGTACAAAAAGCAAGCTGTTCATTTAATCAGCACATTTAATTCATCCTGCTTTGCATGCTGTGCCACACTGTCTTCTTTCCATATAAGGATTCTGTGGTATCTTCCTGCAGCACCCCTGCCTCTCTTCTGAGCAGCCAAAGATGGCTTTGTGCATCTTGCTTATGTATGCTATAGGCCCAAATCCTTTTCGGTGTGCAATGTAGCAGCTACCTCCTTCTCATATATCTCTTCTCTTCAGGTGAGTTGTTTATATTCAAGGTTTTTTTTCACACTGACTGAGAGCATGTTCTTAATTTGTCTTGCTTTTAAGTATTTATTTTTGCTCTGCATGACTAAGTGGGAAGTGAATCAGCTAACTGACTTCTGGTTATATTAAGGATTTATATCATTTATAGGTGTCTTCTGCCTTTAGACGTTTCTTTTTGTTTAATACTGGTTGTTCATCAGATTTCTCTTTAAGCAGCCATTGTTTAGAATCCAATGAGTGTTTTGTAATGCTGTGTAAAAATTTTAGAAAAACCTTCATGGCAAAATTGAGGAGAGGGAGGAAAGATTTTCTAATTTAGCAATCACATTATATTAACACAAATTTATCGTATTTATTCTGGGCTTTAATAAGACTGGAGCTATTTATTTGTTTTTTCTCTCAGACTCGCTCACTCACACGTGATATATAAATATGTAACATGCAATTTGCAACAAATTAATAGGACCTTTTTTGTCACTTTCAGTGGTCTCTTTTTTTAAAAATCTGATTTACCTTCTAATTCTAAATTGTTTAAGGACAGTATGGCACTTCAGCCTTCAGACATTATCTGCCACGAATGTTGGAAAATGTACTTGATTATCCCTTAGCATCTGTTCATACATACCTCACTTTACTTAACTGGACAGGTTTCAGATAACTCCTAATTTCTTTCTCAGTCACATCATCTCTTCCATTCTAAGCCCTTCCCCCACCAGACGTCCAGAGGGTAGAAGTTAAAATTTGTTTATGAAATGATTGATCTATTCGGCACTGCTGTGACAAACGGGAAAAGAGAATATAGAATATAGATTTAAACCTTGTTGTCCAAATTCTCTTCTCTGCTTCGGTGTGGAAGACCGAAGCTGTTGATGCTCACCTGGAGGTAATGGGATTGCCGTGAGAAGCACTAGGTCCATAGGACAAACCCTGTTTCATGGAAGCTCTCCGCACGTTCCCCAGGGGCTCTGTGGACCTCAAGAAGAGAGAGCAGTTCAGTTGCATTGCAGTTGTTTCTGCTTCCCCTCCCGACCTCCCTCATCTGTGCTTCAGGTTGGCCTTGGATTGCATACATTCCTTTTTATGGACTCTCTGTCTTAGAGGCAGTCATCGTTTGTGTCTTTGAACACAAGCCCTGATGAGACTGAACCACCTGCTTAAAATTTCTTCTATTTTTCTGTTAGTAGAGTACCACTGACCTTCCTTCTCTTTACCACTTGATGGGTTCCACTGGCAGTTCCCCAACCTGCAAGTCGACGATCCATAGAACAAAAGCCTACTTACAGAGGACACTTCATGTCTGTGAGCAGAGCTGTCAATAAAGTCCTTGTGTTAGATAGCATTCTGGAGATGACATTTTAGCTGTCTTGGGCAGATCTTGAAAAGAAGGATCAACACTCAGACCACAGTAAAATTTGGCAGAGCTAGGAACTAACCATTTAAATTCCTTTTGTGACTCTGACCTGCAGCCACCGTGCCTACAGGGTTAAATGAGCTCAGAGCAGCACACGTTGCTAAGAAGACAATGAGGGCTACCTGAAGTTTCTGAGGTGTAAAGGTTTTATACCCAGCAATTTCTTGCTCTTCTCTTGCTCAGCATCAGGTGTATAAATGAAGCCAGGTTTGCAATAAGCTCCCATTCAGCTGTGAACCTCACTTACGAATGTTGCTATGCAGAATTTAGCTTCAGTGAAATCCAGGATTTTTCCAAGGTGAAGACAGCCATCGCCTCTCTTTGTTGTGGGAGCTAATGGTTAATACCATCAGGCTTTTCAGATACATCACTCCTCCCTTTTAGTCTTTCTTAGCTCTGCTGATCATTGTAGGAAGACACATGATTACCCCCAAAATACACTCACGGTTCAATGTAGCACCATTCACAGACAAATGGCCAGATGAGGAATTCTCCTCCCCATGGAGTGGACTTTCTAATTGGTCTGTCTGAGTTACATCCAGCAGTGGTGAGTCAAGCTGTTTGTAACATTAGGGCTTCTGGTTCCCTGCATATACAAGCAGTAGCATTGCTTTTGCCTTCTGTTGTCAGGAGTTTCAACAATAAAAATGATCAAAGTTTCACCTTTCAGAGAAAATAGTGAATGCTGAGGTTCTGTATAGCAAACTGAAGCTTCAGGAACAGGGAGTAGAGTCACTGCATCTTGAGTAGTGGTCACAGACTTGATAAAGCTGAACTAAACTCAAGGGAAGAAATGAGGTTTTTTAACCTTGATATGTTCTGTTTCCTTGTCTTTCCCTCCCCCCAGATCTGTTTTATGGCAGTTGGGTTAGCTCTTGGGTTTGCAAGAAAAGACAGTTTGCCTTCTCTTTGAATACATGTAATTACAATTGAGTGTGTTTAGTGCTTATTTTACAGCTCATTCTGGACATAAATAGTTAAATTGCTGCATCATTTAGGATTCTCACAAGGAATTCTTATTGATTGTAAGTGATCCACAGAATCCCATTTTTCTTAATTGAGTCCCTACTAGTACCTGGTCTGTGGGAAATGTAGGTCCCTACACCCGGTATCCTTCTGTCTCCAGGCTGGAGTTTCTACATATCTCTAATGAAGAGGAAAGGGCAAATCTGGGCCTGCAAGTTGGTCCAGGATCAGGATGATATCCTTAAGATTTCCACATGACAGAGGAGCATCACATTGGCATTTCTTATGTGCTCAGCCTAGGAAATGTGCCCAGACCTCCTCATGTCCACCCATCAGGTTTTTTTCCACTTGCCATGGGTATGCTTGGTTTAGACTGAAATCATTTGAAGGATTGTGAAGATAATAATACTCTGTCCGCAGTAGAGATGAAAGAGGAGAGGCCCTCTGCTCCTTCTGAGAAAGAGATCAGATGGTAGAGACTGAAAATGAAAGGGGAAAAGGAAGTTGGATGGCAGGAGATTGTGCTGTCTTGCCCCAGACTGTAACCCTTCTGCAGTTCTGCATTACACACAGCTGTACTCAGCTGTCCTCATAGTCTGCCAGAAACTAAGTCCTGTGTTTTTCCTTCTTGAGTTCCAGGTAGCGAACATGCCTCAGGGGATCAGCCTCGGCTAGAAATGTTTCATAACAACAAATGTTTCATAACAACAAAGCCTATGTAAGTTCATTAGCTATACTATCTCCTGAGTGTTGTAGCTCTGCAGAAATCTTTCTCGCCTTGAATGTTTGCTGGTTTATATCTGTAAAGTAGAGGTGTATGGGGAAACTTCACCTGATGCTGTTATTCTGTAGACAAGCCCCATAGTTCTGTAACTCTGGAGACCTTGAGAACATCCAAAGCTGTGGGTGAGACTCCTCAGAATAAATTTAGCTGATACATTGCAGACATACGTACCCAAATTAAACACATGAGAATCCCTTCTAGTCAATGGCGAAACAGACTCTTTTTGATGATTACTCATCTCATCCTAAAGTAGTTGTCTAGAGTAGACCAGATGGACTGCACACAAAAAGACCTCTGCCAGCCCATCTGTGTCAGAGCTGTGAAGAGTTGTGACTCTTAACCTGTCTAGCTCTGCCAAGAGAAATCTCTACTAGGAATGTAGTTATACAGGCAAAAGTTTTACTGCTTGGTTTTGGTTTGCTATAGGATCAGAATTGACAGTGCATAGTAGTTTATTACATTCCAGGGCAAAATGATGTAGTAAACGTCCACACTGGAAACACTTTCTGGTAAAGCACAGTAGTTTCCTCTACTCCATGCCTTAGAAAGACCTGCTGTCCAGCTCCTTCATTCATACTTGTTTGCAATTGTAGGCTTTCATTTCTGGAACAGTGCATAGGAAACATTTCATTCTCTTGATTTTCCAGTACATTACTTCGCCCTGCGGCTCTGGGGGTACACAACAATTTCACTGATGAACTTTTGTTTTTGTGATGCTTGCCCTTATAAGCTTTCCATCCAAAGACTACTGTTTACCCAAGCACCTGTTTAGTGCACACAGTGATGTCCTCCAAGAGGGGTCTCTACCCACTGAAATCAGTGGTGAACTGTCAGTAAGACAATATTAAACACTTTTGTTTTGTTAACAAAGAGAAGCTGTAACCTTAAAAATGTGTTGGCTAGCATGGTTTAAATGGCATACTTTAAAGCACTTACTGGCAGAATGAGATAAGTTTTCGTTTATCAAAGTTCAACATGAGCACTAGGAGAGGTTAGGCCGTATCGTATTGAAAAGAAACTGTGTTCAGTTTTCAAAAGTGTTAGAAAGTTTTAAAATCTAATCTCCAAAATTTTACTGAAAAGTTCTATTCATGCCTGCATGCATTGCCAGCAGCTTCTGCCATACTCAGGATTTCCTTTTAAATCTGGCCTCTGAGATCAGGAACAAGCACTATAGTTTTGTTTTAAGACTTGTGATGGAGAACAAAATTCAAATATATAATAGCGAGGGCTTGTGAGGCAAATATATATGTCTACACGTACATACATATAAACACACTCGATTTGTGAATCAGGTAGCAGCGCTACTGACATTCTGAATGAATATGCAAATCTTTTATGTTTTTACATCTTTTTTTCTTGCTTTACTTAATCCTAGAAATAAAATGTAAAGTCTAATGCCTCCCATCATCCTCTGTGAGTCAGCAGAAAAAAACCTGCAGTTTACTTGCTTGCAGGGTGAGTCAGCAAGACAATTCTGCCACCCTGTGCCAGGCGGGATGTAGACAGTGAAATGGTTTTTATTGTTGTCCTGTCGGCTCCTGGCAGCCCTCAAAAAATGAATTTTGATCAGCAGTATCCCAAAAGCAAAGTATGACCAGACTAATTCAAAATTTACTTTCAGGACCTCAAAGGAAAAAAAGAAAGGTACAATTATGTAACTCGTACTTGTCTGAATAACCAGTATCGGTTAACAGTGAGATTAAGGGAGTTGCCATTTTGCCAGTCCAGTTTCAGGTATCTGTGAAAAAAGGCAGAAGCTCAAGAGTTCAGATGAAAACTAGGCCACATGTATTCTGACTCAAAATTTCAGACCTCAGATCTCTTGTGCTTGCAAGTGTACAGCCACATAGGGAAATTACTTCCAAAGAGATATTGGTGCAAGGACACAATGGTGGAATCACGTTTTTATGCCTAGGGTTCAAGTATAGCTCTGAATGTTACCTTTGCTCTACTTTCAGAAGATAACAAGTAACTTTAAAGTCAAAATGCTGATAGGATTTAGACCATTTCTGGTATAAAATACATTATTAAAGAAATAACACATCCTTGATGTTTTATTAAAACAATACTGTCTGTCTTATCAGAAAGAAGTAAAATGACGCACATGATAGCCCTGACACATGGCTTGCAAGCTGGCTGAATCCTTAATAAGGGTAGTCTATGATAATTTATCACAGGTGGCTTCAATGATAGATAAGCTTTTTCAGTGATTAAAATTAGGTCTGATTGCTTTAAGCCCTTCGTTAAAACATTAACATAGGTGTTTCAGAACACAATTCGTGAGCATATAAGACTGAGTCGTTTATGAAAGAGTTTGTGCAAAATACCAAATTAGAAAAATAACCCCAAATGATCTAACAAGATCAGATAGAAGAGAAGCAATACCAGAATTCATTTAAACTTGAAAAAATGAAAGCTAAAACAATAGAAGACATAAAATCCAAACCAGTGAATTTGAGAAGTGAGAGAAACTTGGAAGGCATTCCTGGCAAAACAGGCAGAAAGGGATTAATAGCCACAAATATGCAACGAATTTCATAAGGACATATGACAGTAAAAAGTCAGGGTCAATCCAGAATTCCAGATAATTTTTTAATGAGAAGTTCCCTAAAATAGGGATGTCTTGGTGCCAGATGCTTGCCATATATATTGCAAATATGATTTGGATTTGCTATTTAAAGGAGAAAAAGGAAAAATAAATATCTCTGTGTGACACAGCTGAATTATAGCTATAGAACTATCAATGTTGTTACAAAAATAAAACCCAAACTTGACTGTGCCTGTAAAAACTTTGCTGTTTCCAAAATGCCGTTGCTGTGCAGGTGCTCTTTGGGGCTGAAGGCAAGATGGTAATAGATAAAACCCCAGAAGTGCAAGACAGGCTTTTCAGCAGAGTAATGCAGTCCAGGATTAAGGGACTGTTGCTGGTGCAGTGAAGAGGAAAGTATTAGATACAAGCACATAGGAACAAAAGGACTTGTTCAGCATCAGTATCACTTGCTTAACTATTTTTTTTAAAAATTATCAAAAGCACATCAATGTGAGAAAGAAAAACAGCAAATGTGAAGACACATACGTATGTGTCTGTATCTGTTTCCTGATACATACATATATATATATAAAAAAATACAAAATGGCAAGCAAAAAAAGTATTTTTAAGTGACAGCAAATTGCTCATTTACTTAGAAGTATAATACACTGAAGCAGATGCTGTAGTTGCTTTAGTAAATGACTTCAGTGCTCCCTTATTTCACAGCTATGTTTTTCAAATGCCAGAGTTAGGATCAGCTGTATTGATTAGGGTCATTACGTAGAGTTCCAGTGACAGTCTGTGCAATCAACATAAACTGATGATTAACAGGATCATTTATTTGGAAGCATCTGGAACATGAAACCATAGGGATAGTCAAAAGATGTGCAAGTGCAGACCGTATTTTTCTTTTTATTGTTTCTGTGAATATTATTTTCCTGTAAATACTTTTTTCCATGTCCTTTCAAACCCTAATTTTTGATGATTATGTGCACTGTGCATGTTTAGTAGTAGCTTTGAAGGATTATAATGTAATGGTGGGGTTCTCAGTGGGGAGAAAATTAAAATTTACAGCCTTTTGTCTGTGTGGTGAGTTGCTAAATCACTTCCCACAGTATGACACAGCTTGCGGCATTACACATGACATAAAAACTCTTCATTAACATGTGTCGTTACTGTGTCCCACTGTGAAAATATGTTATATTAGTTGGTCTGCTAGTAAGTAAACCTTGTTGTAGGAGAGAAAGAATAAGAATTAAATATTGAAATGTATTTTATATTGGTTTATCATGACACAAAATACAAGGAAGTAGGTTGGAAGATCTGTCTGCCCCTAATGTCTGAGGCAGTATTTGTTGTCTCTTCTCCGCTGTCTGTGTGAACAGCTTTTCAACTTTTCTAAACAAAAAGCCTGGAAAAGAAGTGTGTGTACTACACTTAAGAAAAGAAAAGAAATACATTTGACTTGGAAGAGTCACTGTCTTTTATTAATTCTGCACACCTTCAGCCGAAGTCCATCTTGCCTAGCAGTAGGTCAGGAGCTTCCATGTGAGTACTCTGTCATCTTTCTCCACGACAAAAGAGCCTCCAGGGTGTGCAGTGTCAGGGCGACATACTGTGGTCCAGGACCTTACTCTGCCTAAAGCTGTTCTTACACTTACTGCCAGCTGCGCTGTGCTGGTTGTGCAGGTACAGGAAAACACCTCACCTGGTGGGCTTTTCTTCTAAAGAGATGGCCATCAGACCTCAGGCAGAGGAGGTACTGGGGAGGAGGGATATAGAATATAGTACTAACTTAGAGCAAAGTCTTTCTTTTTACTTTTTTTTTTAATGTACTAAGTGCATAATTGGGCTCCTGTTACAGTGGTATTAGAAAGTAGTTTCAAGGTGTGTTTGACAGCTGGGAAGAAAGCAGGACACAGAGATTGTGCCAAAGATGCAAAAATTAAGGACATCTGCAACCTGATTAGTACAAATTAAGTATGTCCTGCAGGCTTCTGGTCCTTCATTATAACTTCCCAAGTAAAGGGACAAACATGAGAATTACAGTTTGAACATCAATGTCTTTTTTCCCGCAATATAGTCGTTTGATACCACATACCATTATCCAGTGGATTTGCATTTTAGTGTCAGAAAATCTTCTGACAACAAAAGACTCTTGGTGCTCTTATTTGAAACAACACTGTACAGAAAAGGCATCAAAGCTAATTCATGGGCTATTAAGAAAATTATTTGTATATTATATTAAAAATGGAATGTAATTCAATAGTGCAGAAGATTCTGGATAGGAAGGCATTCTGTGTGCAAGTAAGAACAGGTAGAAATGGTTAATTAGAAAGAAATAAAATTCTGATTAATGAATCTCTGTGCCTACCTCCCATCTCAGGTACCACACAGAATTACATAGTTATCAATACCATGTTGGGTCTCATTGCACTGTGTTAAATGCAGTCCCAGAGTGGACATTCTTGAGCAAGCATATACTTCCTCGTTACAATTACGGTAATGGATCATCGCTAAGATACTTACATAAGAATAGATGTCATAAACACACAGAGAATATCAGCTCTTACATCTTTAGCTGTTCTCTCCTTTTTTTAATTAAACTTTTTTCAAAATTATATGTCATATTTTCTTGCGTAATGTTATAAAGATGCATGTATTAAAGATTAACACAGTTTTATCCTCCAAAAGAACTGGATTAATTTTTATTATCTTTATAACCTGTCAAAACTGCAATGTGGCATGTGGTTTTCTAAAATAAAAGTTATGGCCTCAGAAACTTGTAGTGGAATCTTCTGTTAAGGCAGCTTTTGCGTTTTGTTCACTGGCAAAGTTAGATTTATTTTCCTTAAAGTAGATGCAGTTCCTACCAGAACAATGAAAACCTGTGATACTCTGGGTAATGTGCATTTTGACTAGCCTACTGGTGCAAAACGAACCAGAAATTTGTTAGTGTCACACCTGTCATGCAGCCTCTGCATCATCGATTCTTCCTCCAAGGGAAGGTTAAACATGTAGCCTTTCATTGCATGGGGTGCACTCTTTGGATCTGCACAAGGAAGATAAAGCCTGTCAGAAGGAATTGGTGAGTCATTGGTATTCTTCTGGTTTCTTCAATACCAACTTATTTCACAGTCATAATGCATTTTTCAATTAATTTGCCCTTCAATCCAGACAAAAAAACCCATAATATTGTATAAACAATAACTGACACATCAAATACCATCAGTCCTGGCCAATATTCATATATCCTGGTCTGTTGCAAGAGTAAAGGCATTGTTATATCCCATTTTGACTGTTACATCCACTTGTCCCCAGATCCTTTTCCCTTGCTGCTTTGTGATACTGAGGATGGAAGAAATTTATTTTGTTCATTTTAAGAAATTTATTTTGTTCATTTTTCCGCCTTCTTTGCCCCCTTCATCCATGTTCAATACTCCTGTGTTGCTGGGACATCTTAGCCTATTCTCTGTGATATGTTAATAAGCACTTGCCATCAGCAGGTGCTGGTACCATCACTGAAAATAAGCATCGCAAATTCAGTATGATGTCATCTATTCTCAGTAGAAGTGGAGATGCTAGGATGTCCACTAGATTTAAATCTTGACAAGAAGGATTGAGGTGCAATTTCCCCATTCCTATCACAGGTTCATCTATATCACCTTTCTATTTTGGTGATTATTTCCTTTATTCATTGTTTTTCTTGGTATTCACTAATTGTTACAATAATGATAAAGGTCTTCATGAACGCAAGAGTTAAAAGAATTTATTAGCCATAATCATAATATGACCTTCAGCTGGAGCATGGCAGAGTGATGAAATGAGTAGCAATACTTTCAGTTTAAAAGTTGCAAATATCCAGATCTTCCTTATCAGTAAGGGAAAAAAGATCCTGCACTGTTTCTCAAAGCTAGTTCTGTTTCTTGAGGCTGTGTATGCCCCCAGCTGCTCACCAGTTCAACTAAAATCTGGCAAATGTTAGGATCTTTTTATTTTAACTGATGTTATTACTAATTATTTCTAATATATGCCTAATATACCAGTAACTGTGGCCACAAAAAGTCTAGTAGTCAAGTACTCCAGGACTCTTCTTGGTTTTGGGCTTGTTTTTCGTCAGAATGCTTCAAATTTTTACTGTCAGCACTGTCTTCAAAATCCTAATCATAAAGTTGAGTTGGGGTTTTTGATTGGTATGTTTATACATTTTGGATTGCTCATTTCCTACTAACAGTGGATTATTTACTGGAGAACAGATGGAAAGCCTGAGGACACCTGTCTACCTGCCCTCCCTGTGGCAGGGTCTGAGCGCCAAGCGCAGAGCAGCTGATACAGAGCCACTTTCCAAACGGCCATCAAGATTTAGCATTGTAAACATTTAACATGCCATATAGAATAATCCTATACAGGCCCCATCTCCATCATATACCCTAGCTAAGCGGGATAGGGAGAGGAGATGGGGAAAACTCCAAGATACTGGGGCATTCCTAAGGTACATAACCTATCAGGATTTCTGGGAATAATAAAGGTTTAGGAGACATGCATGGGAAAAGAAATGGAACGTGTGGTACACACTGAAGTATAGAAGACACTTGGTAGTATGAGGGAGACCTCAGACTCACCCAGTGGAAAAGCCTGCTTGAATGGGAAGAGTGCCAGAGCTCCTCACAGACAAGGAGGGTGGGAAAGGGCTCCTGACTCAGTCCTGTCCTCTGAAAAGACGGGAATGGCAGAGTTTCCCCTTACAATCCCAGTATGTGTCAGGGGTTGGAGAGGGCTGTGCCACATCCTAGGCTGGGGACTGTGGGAAGAGGGGAAAGATATCCTTCATTGCCTCAACTACAGAAGGAAAATTATGTCTCCTGAAAATACTGGAAAGCAAGGCTTCCTGCTTAGAGGTAGTCAGGCATTTGGCATGCTCGCTTGCAAATAGAGGGAAAAAGTTCAGCTGGGGGCACTTAATGCTTTTGGACACACCTCCTAACTTGCAGCTGCTTCTTTGATATGCCTCCTCACCAAATACTTAAATAAACCGAGAAAGTTTTAGAATAGGTAGCCTGGACTCCACCCCATATCCCCTCACTACACTGCAACTCCTGATAGTTCAGCTAACAGGCTTTGGAGGCACCATGCTATAGACAGAGATGGGAAAATTTTAAGGATCATTTAGTGAACTCAGCATAACAGTAACTTCAAAAAACAAAAACGTTTTGGTAGAGGTTTTGTTAATTTGATTTTGGATTGGGGATTTTTTAGCTTTGTTTTGTTTTAATTTGTTTTCCTGGCAAGATGATGCACTCCAGTTAATTGTGTACTCCTTTCTGAAACCAGAGCATCAGAAGTACAACATGTTCCCTGGACTTGCTGGAATAAACATTATACATGGGCCCCTCTGGAGCATTTTCATTAGAGTGCTTCTCTGCTGTCAGTGCATGTGACTTACTACATAATTCATCTAAAAAGACCATAGAAACCAACCCCTCTAGGGATGGCAAGCATTCCTGGAGGGCTCTAGGTCCAAACAATGGTGCATAGATTGCAACTGTCTCTAAAAGTTCATATTCCTGATATATTTACTGTATGGGCAGATCTTTGTCGAATGTATTTGTTTGCTATCCTTGCTGTCTGTGGGTGAGAATATACTAGAGACTGTTCCAGGTTAGATTAATGTTTGTTCTGGACATATTTGAGTTAGTAAAAAGTGATCTTCTGGAGATACATTCAGAGTGAACTCTCAGGTATGCCAGTCAGTGAGTGCAACCTGAAATGTATAGACTGCAAGCGGCAGGTTGCGCTTCTGTAACATTTTTCCAGTGTACAATGCAATGTTACCCAGGCGTAGTTGAGTTAAGTCTGAACTTTTAGGGGAAAGTATGTCATGCTGGATCCGACAGCTCGAGAGAAGTGACGCTGCTGCAGCTCCAGTAGTGAGGCTGAAGATGTACTCCCAGCAGGCATGAGCGTGCTGCACACGCACACCATATGTATATATGCAGATATATGTGCCCAGGCACACAGACCACAGTCAGACACAGAGAGCACTCCCACAAACAGAAACAGCACCAACAGCTGCATCCTGCTCCCCTCCTAGCAGAGCAGCATGGAGGTCCACTAGCGAGAATATATGTCCTTGCAGACATATGTACAGAGGGAGTCCCTGCATCAGCTGGGCTCATGCACTCAGCCTGCTCAGTAGCTGCCCCTGGATCCCAGTCTCCCCAGCTGCTGGCACGTGGATGTACGAGCCTCCAGTGTTGACCTGTGGTGATGGATTTCACGCCTGGACAATGTGGCTGAGGCTTTCCTGGGACAGCCCCGAGAAGGGCCTGGATGTGGTGTCCCTTCTTCTGAGTCCCTAATTTGAGTTGTCCCTGCCTTTGTACCGCTGTGCTCCTCCGCGCTTGTGGACATGGGCCTTTGACAGGCTGATGGCTCCTGCAATAGGCCTGAAAACAGACAGGGCCAGAATATTATTTCGGCTCTCCCACCTGCCATGGTCTTTCTGTGCTCCTTTGTGGATGTGCAGATGAGCTTTTATCACACAATTTGATGTAAACAAGCTAGTTTGCACAATGGCACCATCACAGCAGTGCTCCCATATTGCTCTGCGCTAGCTGCCTTTGCTTTCGGCATCTCAGATGGGGCTGCATGTTTCTGAACCCCAGTCCATCATGCTGTGCAATACTTCTTGTAAGCTGCCCATATGAGCACAGACAAACACTCCACCATTGTTTCCTGGGCAATTATTTGAAGTTGTTGCATGTTCAGCGGTGCAGGGTCACACTGCAGCACGAAGGATAGTCTCCTGCTTCTTTGAAAGTTTTGTTCTTTCATGGTTGTTTTCAGTCTTCCTGCTAGAACCAAGTTCTTTATTAAATCGATTCTTTTATAGACTTCAAGCAGAGTCTTATCTGAGAATAGATGTAGCCCTTTAAGCTTGTACCTGATCTTTTCCCAAAACATAATGTGCTGCAATATAGATCTTTTACCTACTGCTTCCTCTCTGTCAGGAAGCTGTTTTTCACTATGCTTGGTTATAACCAGAACTGACATTTAAGTTTTTTGGCAGGCTTGGTAGGGAGTAGTGCATGATAATAGTGTCTTTAGACTTTATAATGATCTGTTCACCATTTTAAGCATTGTAATATTCACTTTGAAACCTGCATGCTCATAAGAGATGAAGTAACAGTGGATAGCTTTGCCTAGGCAACACTGGTTTTATTCTCTCCTTCACTAAATGACAGTGTTAGAAGTGGCAGCAATACAAAATCTCATTATACTCTATTGAACTAAAAAGCAATATTTTCAGAAGAATATTTTGTGAACTAACAAGTATTACAAGGCATTTCCTAGTAGCAGAAATGGGTAGCAGAGTAATACTGAAGCAGTGTGCATACAGACATATGCCAGTGTGAACTCTTTAAAATTGCCTTTCCTTTAGGGTTCATGTCAAATGAAGTAGGATTTTTGTGTTCAAAACCCTAAACTGTGTTTTGAACATTTTTTCCATATAGCATTTAATTCCATCAAACAAAGGAAAAAAGCCTTCATATTACCTTTTACAGTCTTCTATCATAATAGTCCAAAACTCTTTTGGTGATTTATTGATGAAACTTTTCAGTGCTTTGAACCAGTAGTGGAAAATACAGCACTGTTTTAAGATGAGCAAATAGCATTACTTTACTTGGCATTCAGAAAGTGCTCTTTTCTGACAAGGAATATGGCAGAATTGCAGTACAGGGAGAACAAGCCTTGTGTTGATCGCTGAAAGTAATGGATCATTGAACTCCTGCATTAATCTGCCCCTCTGGTGTCTATACATTATAAAAATCCAAGCATGCTGCAGATTGCCTGCCTACCATACAACTAGAATGTGAAAGATTTACACAGTAAATTACTATTGACATACAGTCACTGATATTGAACAAGAATTGCTGTATTCAGCTTCCTGCAAGCATCAGCCTTGCCTTTTTTTGTCCAATCTTCCTGAGGCTAAAGTGCTTTACAAGGACGATGGTTTGTGTTTTGGATTAATCAGAGGCCTTGGTCGTTTGAAAGGTCATATGCAAGGAATAGCGAAATCTCTTTTTTAAATGACCCGTGTGTTAGCTTTTGTGGAGAATTGTGGGAAACAAAATCTATGGAAGCCATTAGAGGAAGTGTATGTCTAAAAGAAAACATAATAGCGATAAACCTATTATATTCTGTGAATCCAAGCGCCTACTGATATGGGGTTGGGTGGGGATAAATTCACAGTCAATCCCTTGTATTTTTACACTACAGAGTCTTTCGCAAAACATAAGCCTTTGAAATTGTTCTCAAGGACAAGATCTTTTGTTGTTTAATAATGTCTTTATAACTAGAAGATGAGACATAAGCAAACCAGATTAAAAAGTCTAAGAATAAAATAAGTCAGTTTAGTAATGAGAAGCATTTGAATGCACAGGTTCATAGTTCATAGAAAAATCATGTCTGGCTGCAGTAAAATGAAGGGTGTTACATTCTTAAGCAAAGAAACTCGTGTAAGGCTCTGACGTGAAAGTCTGCAAAACAAGGCTGAATGAATTCTCTTTACACTGGTGTGACAATGTTTCTCCACGTTGTATTTCTTTATTCATCAATTTCTTATATTTCATCTTTGCAGAATATGCAAGTAATTCCTTCTGTAAATCTTAATATTTTACTGTATATTTTGCTTTTGAAATGTCTTCAATTTCCTGCTGACACAAGGGGAACAAATTGACCCTCAACTCATTACTGTTCAAAGCTAAGCTCTTTTACAGTCCTTAATGGACTAACATCCTGTGACGTTTGAGCTATTAGTATTTGCGAAGTTGCTATGGTGATAAATGTCCTTCTGGTTAAATAAAAATAAAATCGTCCTATTTTGCTTAACCACAAATTCCAGAAGAACTCAGCATGGTTCTAAAAGAACATTTCTGCCAAAATGAATTCATGATGCCCTTTTTTCTGAGCAATTGTATGTTTAGTAAAATGTAAGTGTACAGGGAAGTCTGACCTCTGCTTCGGTCACAGTACCTTATGATTGCCTACTCAAATTACTATAAAACAGATTTAAAATAGCACAGTGTCCATTTTTCTGAAGGAAAGATCAGAGCAGGCCCAAGGAAACAATCTGTAGTACAAAATGCTTCAGCTTCTTTTTGGTCATTATGATGAAGTAAACTAACCCTAAAGGCAGTGTGATCCTTCCACTTAAATTCCTCTGCCCGGCACTGCAAACTTATCACACATGGCCTGAAGGTACTTTGGTTTTTGCAGAGGGGTCAGGGCCTGTGGGTAATGGCATTGGACCCAGGGTAACAAAGGTACCTGTAGCAGTATTTGCCCATGCCCATGCCACCACCTCTGGTCTTGCAATAAGCAAAACCAGCTGGGGAGACTCAATCAATTTTCTGTCTTTATCTACTAGTCATTGTCATGATCTTTTTTCGTGCTTGAAACATTTTGCAGATAGGGATCTGAATATGTAGAGACAATGGCTGTGTTATGAGAATGGGTCACTAGTGAACTTAGGACCCACACAGGCCACCTTTCAAAACAGGTGACAGATTTTTGAAGCTATTTCATCTTTTCTCACAGAGACCTAAGTCTCCGATATACAACAGGGCTCCGTTTCAGGGTGCCCTCTCCTAAGTGTGTAGTTAAGCAGGTTAGTTTCTACTCCAATGCAGTTTTCCTAAGCATGCTGTGTTGTCCAAGGAGAGAGAGAGAAAAAGAGGGAGATGCTTTACATCTTTTTTGCTTTCTATTGATCGTACGGGGACAGAAGATATATTAATATCCTACCAAGCATTTGGCTCACAGCCTAAAGCCAGGCATAGTCACAAGTTCAAGGCAAAGGCAAGTGCTTAGAGTAAGCTTGCTGCACCCTGCATTACCTTCAAGGGCAGATACTGCTCTCAGATAGAAGGTGGTAGTCAGCAGTATCACTCCTGACTTTAGCCTGGAGCCAGGACGTGGATCTTTCCTTCTGTGTCTGGGTCTGTGTATCAGTAGAATGGTAGCAGTCAGTGACGGAGAGGTGCTACGAATGTGCTCCTAAGTTGCCCATTAGCTGCATCACATTCAAATTGCAGAAGAGAGCTTTGCAGGGTAAGCTATTTCACCACCAGCACTCAAAGTCCCGTGGTGTTTCAAAACCTCAGATACTCCATTTCAGCTGTAGTCATGGTTAGAGCTTGTATAATTTAAATAGAATCAGAATCACAGAATCATAGAATGGTTTGGGTTGGAAGGGACTAGTTCCTTGGAAGGGACCTAGTTGGAAGATCACCTAGTTCCACCTGCCGTGGGCAGGGACACCTTCCACTAGACCAGGTTGCTCAGACCCCCACCCAACCTGGCCTTGAACACTTCCAGAGAGGGGGCATCCACAACTTTTCTGGGTAACCTGTTCCAGTATCTCACCACCCTCATCATGAAGAATTTCTTCCTAATATCTAATCTAAATCTACGCTCTTTCACTTTAAAACCATTACCCCTTGTCCGACCACTACATGCCCTTGTAAAAAGTCCCTCTCCATCTCTCTTGTAGGCTTCCTTCCTTCAGGTACTGGAAGGCTGCAAGAAGGTCTTCCTGGAGCCTTCTCTTATCCAGGTTAAACAACACCAGCTCTCTTAGCCTTTCCTCATAGGAGAGGTGCTCCAGCCTTCATCTTCGCGGCCCTCCTCTGGACTCACTCTAGTAGGTTCATGTCCTTCTTATGTTGGGGGCCCCAGACCTGAATGCAGTACTCCAGGTGGGATCTCACAAGAGTGGAGTAGAGGAGAGGAACCTTCTTTGACCTGCTGGTCATACTTCTTTTGATGCAGCCCAGAATACGTTTGGCCTTCTGGGCTGTGAGTGCACATTGCTGGCTTGTACTGAGCTTCCCATCAACCAACATCCATAAGTCCTTTTCCTCAGGGCTGCTCTTAATCCAGTCTCCACCCAGCCTGTACCTGTGCTTGGGATTGCCTCGACCTATGTGCAGGGCCTCGCACTTGGCCTTGTTGAACTTCATGTGGTTCTCACAGGCCTGTCAGATCCCCTCTGGATGGCTTCTCTTTCCTCCAGCATGTCAACCGCACTGCACAGCTTAGTGTTGTTGGCAAATTTGCTGAGAATGCACTCAATCTCACTGTCCTTGTTGCCAACAAAGATGTTAAAGAGCGCCAACCTCAGTACAGAACCTGGAAGAATGCCACTCATCACTGATCTCCACTTGGACATGGAGCTGTTGATGGCAACTCTTTAAGTACGACTATCCAGCCAATTCGTTATACACTGAGTGATGCATCCGTCAAGTCCATGTCTCCCCAATTTAGAGACAAGAATGTCATGTGGGACAGTGTCAAATACATTGCATAAGTCCAGGTATATGACATCAGTTTCTTTTCCCTTGGCAACTAATGCTGTAACCTCATTGTAGAAGGCCACCAAACTTTTTAGGCACAATTTGCCCTTTGTGAAGCCATGTTGGCTGTCGCCAATCATTTCCTTATTTTCCATGTGCCTTAGCATAGTTTACAGGAGGATCTGCTCCATGATCTTGCCGGGCACAGAAGTGAGGCTGACTGGCCTGTAGTTCCCTGGGTCTTCCTTTTTTCCATTTTTAAAAATAGGGGTTATGTTTCCCTTTTTCTAGTCAGTGGGAACTTCACCTGACTGCCACGACTTCTCAAAAATGGTAGATAGTGATTAGCAACTTCATCTGCCAGTTCCCTCAGGACCGGCAGATGTGTCTACTCAGGTCCCATGGACTTGTGCACATTCAGGTTACTTAGACAATCTCGAACCTGATCTTCTCCTACAGTGGGTGGTTCTTTGTTCTCCCAGACCCTGACTTTGCCTTCTACGACTTGGGCAGTGTCACTTGAGCACTTGTCAGTGAAGACTGAGGCAAAAATGTCATTGAGCACCTCAGGCTTCTCCATATCCTCGGTAACCAGGCCTCCCATTTCCTTCTGGAGAGGGTCCACATAGTGTTCCTTTTATGACCAACGTACGTATAGAAGCTTTTCTTGTTGTCCTCAATGTTCTTGGCCAGATTTAATTCTATCAGGGCTTTAGCTTCCCTAGCCTGGTCACTGGCTGCTTGGACAATTTCTGTGTATTCCTCCTGGGCTACCTGCCCTTGCTTCCACTCTCTCTATGCTTCTTTCTTGTCTTTGAGTTTGTTCAGGAGCTGATTGTTCATCCATCCAGGCCTCCTGGTGTTTTTGCCTGACCTCCTCTTTGTTGAGATGCATTGATCCTGAGCTTGGAGGAGGTGATCCTTAAAGATTAACTGCCTTCTTGGGCCCCTCTTCCCTCCAGGGCTTTATCCCATGGGAGTCTACCAACCAGGTCTCTGAAGAGGCCAAAGTCTGCTCTCCTGAAGTCCAGGGTAGTGAGCTTGCTATGCACCCTCCTTGCTGCCGTAAGGATCTTGAATTCCATCATTTCGTGGTCACTGCAGCTGAGGCTGCCCTGGAGCTTCACATTCCCCACCAACCCCTCCTTGTTGGTGAGAACAAGGTCCAGCATAGCACCTCTCCTCATTGGCTCCTCTGTCACTTGGAGAAGAAAGTTATCATCAATGCATTCCAGAAACCTCCTGGATTGCTGTGTCATCCCTCCAACAGATATCAGGGTGCTTGAAGTCCGCCATGAGGACTAGAGCTTGTGAACATGAGGCTTGGTGTTCCCGGTCGGGTGGCCTGTAGCAGACCCCCACTATAATGTCAGCTGTCCCTGCCCTCCCCTTAATCCTGAACAACAAACTCTCAGTTGGCTCCTCATCCATCCCCAGGTGGAGGTCTATGCACTTAAGCTGGTCCTTGACAGAGAGGGTGGCACCCCTTCCTGTCTTTCCTAAAGACCCTGTATCCCTCCATGCCAACATTCCAGTCATAGGAGCCATCCCACCATGTCTCCAAGATGAGAGCATAGCCCTGCAGGCATGCATACAACTCTAGCTCCTCTTGTTTATTCCCCATAAGAAACATAAATCAAAGTTAAAACTCAGCCCCTGTCCATGGCTTAATGTACAATGTAAATGTTGCTGTCATCCTGGTAGGTCAAACACCTATATTGGGACATGCTATAGACAGAAACAACAGAAGGAAGACAGAATGGCTTTGAAGTTTTGCTGATAAATTTAGATCCTGATTTTAAAAAGGTGAAAGATAAGAAATGAATAAGCTGTTGATTTTGTTTCAAAGCTCTGGTTTTAGATGATAAAGTTTGCATTAAAATGTGAAAATACTTTTTTCAGTTGTGTGGGAGAAAGTGTCACTGCTTCTTTCTAAAATATTGGAAGAATTTTGATGGCAGGAGAAAACATTGAAACACTGTCTTGTTTTAACAAGCAAAAGTAAAACCTGTGTTAATAATTCCTGACAGATAATCCTTAGTTTATCTAAAATCCAGAATTAAACAGAATCATTCTACCCTAGATGTCAAAATCAGTATTGTCTTTTTTGTCCTGTTACAATTCTGTTTGAAATAGATTTAAGGGTAATTTGCTTTGCTTTGACTTCTGTCTTTCTGTGTCTCTTTTAAGGTCAACTCAAATCAAAACATACTCTTGGGATAATGCCCAGGTTATTTTGGTCGGTAACAAATGTGACATGGAGGATGAACGGGTAATCTTCACTGAGAGAGGCAAACATTTAGCAGAGCAACTTGGTAAGAAAAGAAATGACAAAAGATTTATGATTGCTTGTAAGAATGAACAAAATAATGTTAATAATTGCTACAGTACTTGTAATGACATATTCGTGAAACATTCACTGTAAAGGAATAGTGATACACCACCTCCCTTTTGTTTCTGCAGACTGAGGTCTGAACTGTCCTTGTTGATATCACTAATATGTAACATCATTAGAATGGACATGTGTCCAGGGATGACCTTATGCAGAGCTGTGACGTATCTGTTATCTAAAAACGTCCGCAAGACCATTGCTGGCTCAGAGACTGGCTTAGACTAGAGACATATCTGAAAAAACATTCCTTATGCTGCTTCTTAGATGGGAAGTACATTATGGCCTTTGTGATAAGCAGCAAGATTAGGCATGTGTTTGTATATATACAACATACTTAGATAGTTATAGCTATAGGCAGATACATCCTGTAGCTATAACTATAAACACCAACATAGGCAGATATGTCCTATAGCTGTAACTATAAACACCAACAAGCAAACAAAAAAAAATGAGGAGAGAAGAGATTGAAGAACAGCTTACTCAACTTTTTTGCGAGTTGAGAACTTTTGGGTTATGATTTCAAATACCAATAATCCAAAACAGAAGGACACCAATATCCAACTCCCACTGCTAACAGTTCACCAACTGCACATTTGCGCAGCTGTAAATGACATGAACCTGTGTTTCATAAAGTCTCCCTCTAGGAGGCAAATGATGTCCACACAGAAAATTACAGAGCTGTGAACAACTCTGTTCTTTCTGTTTCTGCCCAGCAGTCATATCCTTTCATACCATGAAATGTTTTCGAGGTGACACTGGCCAAACTGTAGTGGAAATTCTCCAGAGCATCATCATAATACTACTACCCAGCCCGTTTTGTTTTCCTTCAAATTTGCTAATCTCCAGAGAGTATGCTCAGTAGGTGTACAAATCAAACCCTGGCATCATTGGAGGTCAATTTCTGTGCTGTACTCAGCATGGAATTGTTATGACTTTTAAAACTGACTGTGCTAAAGGCTCAGTCTGATGAACATGAGTGCAACTAAAAGATCTCCTTGTCACTATTCCTATATAGGTGTTTAGGGGAAGGGGTGTTATAACAGTAACTGAGTGGGAAACAGAGAGAGAGGGTGGCATTTCACTGCTGGATTTAATCCCATGCTGATGGTTCTTAATTATATATATTCATAACTCACGGACCTTATTCTTTAAAGTAATTTTTCTAGTTGTACAATTGCCTGTTCTGGTAAATAATTTCATCAGAATAACATCTCTTCCTATCAGATCTGTCTAAATAAGAATTACATATGTGTAAAAGCACATGTCAAAAGTATACACTAAAAATGACAATAAATTAGTAATTGAACAGTGATAGAAAAGATTTAACAGCAGATTAAGTCCAGAAGAATTGCCAACATTTGTGAAGACCTGAGTTTCTAAAAATGTTTACAACAAAACCAAAATGGGTACTATTGCGCCCGCTTTAACAGGGTATATTTTTCTTTGCGGAAATACCTGCCACATAGATGTATTTCTGTAATCTTCCCTCTGTAAGAATTTCTAATATTTATTCATTTTAATAGGAGCTAGGAAAGTGTATTGAATGGAGAAAGCGATCCAAAAAATGTAACTGTATCCTTTTACCCCAAATTTAGACCAGTCGCTGAAGTGTCTGGCAATAAACATAAATTTGAAATGTAGAGTTTGAAGATTCTTTTTTAAGTCACAGAACTAATTGGATTTCCTATTCCTTGAACTATTTTGCTATAGAAAGATTAATGCAGTGAGTTGACAAGGAATCACCAGGGTCATGAATTTAGCAAGACAAGAAGGAACTTCGCATATTGTATGGTCAAGGATCCTCAGCTGTAATAACCAATGTTTGCAAAAAAAAAAAAAAAAAAAAAAAAAAAAAAA
>VZSC01004335.1:385194-404691 GCA_013398225.1 Steatornis caripensis
AAAAAAAAAAAAAAAAAAAAAACAAAAAAACAAGAAGAGTAATGAGGTAGATATCAAAACTCATGTTTCAGGCTTTAAAGCAAACTCTACCTCCTGGGATTTAGAATTCAATCTTTATGGAAGCAGATTATCCTCTATTCCCATCTTTATCTGCTCTGGGGTTTTCCTTTCTCAGATATACATCTTGCGGCTATCTCAAGGACAGATTATTATATTAGATAAATTGTGGCTCTGATCCACTGTATCATTTACTGTACTCAGACTGTACACACAAATGTTTGTATGTTTCCTGTACAGCTGCAATCATTTCTTAAATCTGCTCAAAGATTGTGGGAGGTGGTGTCAGGAAAAGCAGAATAAGTTTCCCGGAATTGTAGTAAGCGATCTGGCCATGTTGGCCCGTTTAAAGAGCACGTGTTGTGTCAAACACTAGGGACTGTCTTTCTCTGCCAGTGAGTTGATAACATCTCTTGTGGGCAAATTTTAAAAATAATGATATAGATTTTTGTGTCCAGCAAGACATTTTAAGATTGTGGGCCATTTGAATGCCATGGTCTGTAACGTTGACTGCAGCCACAATTATAAGCAAGTACAATGCATGAGTGCTGTACAAAGAACTCATTGTGAAACACTCTGTTCTCAAGTGTGGTTTTATTTTCAGCCCTGGTTTATTTGAAGTCACTGAGCAAATGAATACATGTACATTTTGGGCTGGGTTTTCAAAAGGTCACAAAGAGCACTGGGCATTTAACCCTCCAGGAAACACAGTGACCTGTTGAGAACAGTGTTATCAGAAAATTGTGCCTCTCTTGTGGCTGCTGCTCTTTGAAAAGTGTGGCCTTCAATTTTATTAACAGGGTGTAATCAATCATTTCTTTAAATCTCAATGCTGGCTTATTTCTCCAGTGTAACCCAAACAAGTGGTTTAGATCAACCAGCAATAGGCCTCGTTACCTGCAAAGGTCTGGCTAAACTAGCCAAGTATCCTGTGGTAGGTCTGAGTACCTCTCTCATAACGCTAATGGAAGTCCACAAAAAGAGAAATAGTTAAGAAAACCAGATCAGACCTTGAAGGGAAATTAACAGAATGTTTATAAAGACAGAATTTGTCTTGTTTCAATTTTAGATTTTTTTAAAGTTTGTTGTTAATGACATAGGACATGATGCTGACGATACCACCACAGATCATAGCTGCAAGCAGTATACTACCTTACCTATGGTAATGATGACCAGAAGTAGGTGCCTTATGAAAGGTGTAAAGGGCAAACATACAGTCATACTTTCCCAGACTGTAGCAAATTATATTCGTGGGTCTCATGAACCAAACGCAGTATCTTTATATTCAATAGCCCTTTCATAATTTTTTCCATGGACTTGTCCAGTGATGTCTTTGAAACCATATAAAATCTTACCATTCACAATGTCCTTTATATATGGGCAGTTTATCTGAGTTACCTGCTTCTGCTTTGAATAGGCCACTTGCTATTTTTATTTGATTTTTCTTCACTGTGACATTCTGAGAAACAGTGAACAATTGTTTACTGTTACCTGCTCTGTAACACCATTGGTTTCAGAGACTTCTATCGTAGCCCTCCATTTTCTCCAGGCTAAAATTCCCAGACTTTTACATTGTTCCAGACGCAAAGACCATCTCACTCCTTAGCCATTTATTGTCACCCCATTCAGTACTTTTTGTAAGTGATACAGCTTTTTTTGCAGAAATTAGTTCATGGTTGTTTAACATAATAACATGATTAAAAGAGTCATGTTAGAATGATGTTAAAATAGACAGGATGAAATAAATTCAATTGAGTCATGGAACTTTACCTCAGAGAGATATAATAACAAGAAAATAGAGAAATGTGACAAACCAGCCAGTAGAGAGAACTAATTACGGTAATGTTAATATTGACACGAGAATGACAGCAAACAAATTTAAACAAGTTTATTCACTAATCACTACCAAAAACCAACGTGGAACATAATGCTTATGCTATTTTGTCTCTATGTTTGCTCTGAGCACTACATGCATTGGCTATTGGGTGAAACCCCTATATAATATAGTCAGCACTTTGTGCTTTAAAGCTTTTTGGTGAAAAAGGCTTGGAACTTCTTGCAAGCAAAATGCATGCACATTTGCCAGCTGCATTACTCACACAGCTTTTCTAACATACTTGTCTCATGCATCTGAGCTCAGTTCAAAGCTTCATACTTTCATAAAAGTTTGGCATTACTTGTCAGAAGAGAAATACTCACAGATGGCATGAATTTCTTGGTTCCTTTTAATCGTGGTCTGTATGAGATATTGTGACCTACATTCTGGCAGACAGAGGCACACACAGAGCTTTCAAAAAACTCCGAGTAACTGCACACCCAAATGCACAGTTGCATACGTAGTTTGACATACAGCTTCTTCATGTATTTATGACATTTTTCTGTGCATGCAAATTAGGTACATAATATTGTATGTTCTTTGGTTGTTCCTGTGCTTCTGTAAACCTCCCATTTGCTCTGTGTGTGCTACAAATTATTTCAACACTCATTAGTTTTTAATTGCATGTACTGCTATTACAGATTATATTGTATCTTTAAGACCAGAGCCCCTAAGGTTTCTGCAAAAGCACAATCCTGTCATAGGTCCATGTTGTGCTCATGCTGTGCCAGGTACTAGGGGAGTACTGCAAGATCTGCCCCAAACATCTCACCGCGTTTTCTGTAATGTCCTGCTTGTCCTGTCCCAACTTTTTGCCTCAGGTTGGTTAAGGCTCTGGGAAATGGAGCCGTTGTATCCTAAAAATGTTGGCTGGAAGGAACTTCTGGTCATCATCTAGTGTGATGTCCTGCTAAAATCTACCTCTGTCTATGTGTTCTGTCCAGCAGTTTTCAGGGCAGTGCCCTTCCCATCAGATTCTCTGTGCATCCACATTTCTTACACTCTGCCACTCAGGGTCACCCATGGCTGGGGGCATCCAGCACATCTGAGCATGCCTTAGCGTACACTCAACTGCTTTCTAAATGTATCCTGGCACACTGTCTCTCCCAGAGGCCACCAACAAATGTCAGAAAACAAAAAAAACAGGCACTGCCTGGATGAGTTCTCCCATTCCCTTCTGCAAAGGCCAGAGAAGCCAGTCCTCGGGCTTCATTCAGGGCACCTGCAAAGGTCTCTGAATGCTATGTGCCCCAGCGCCTGGAGCACCCGGGGCTTTAGTGCACCTCCACAGCTCATCACTCAGAGACGTAGTTTTTAACACATACCTTGTTTTGCATATTTTGGGGTGGTTTTTTTCCCTCTCCATTCTTCCTTTTCTCATCTCTTTTGGGCCATTTCTTCCTTGAAGTCTTTATTTTCAGCTTTTATTTTCCTTCCCTCTCTTGATTCCCAGTGCTTTGAAAATAAATTCCACAAAAAATTAGAAGAAAATTTCTCACTTCAAACCAAAATCAACCTCCCTTGCCTATTTTGGTTTTGTTTTTTTCTTGGCTCAGGAATGTATGTATATAATAGTCATGCTGGGGAGATGCCAGAGGTCTGATTCAGGGGTGATTGTATTTCTTCAAATTAAACACATTTAATACCCCAGCAAGCCTGAAACTGGAGTGTTTGTCAGTGTTGTGTGCTTATACAGGATGCAAAGTGGCATCTAGCACTTCTGTGTGATCTGACCAAGCCTGCAAGACCAGACCTGCTGCTGAGATGGGGCAAGAACATGACTGGTTTCTGAATCCCAGCAGGGCAGAGGCACAAGACAGCAGCTCCTCAGCATCAGGACTGGGGTGAACCTTCACTTGCTTTGGGGTATGAGCCCTGGGGATCAATGTGTACATTAGGCATCTGTGGGTACACCAGGGGTATTCTGCATGTGTGATTTTAGGTAGCTGTGATTTTGGCATGTAAATTGGGAATCAAGCTGGACTTGGCACCTCAGCACACGGCTTTCTAGATCAGCAAGTTCTGTTTTGCCTCTGTGGCTGGCTGGAGACCGTGGTGCGGAAGGCAGGGTCACCAGCAGCTTTGAAAGCGTGGACATATGGCTGCATCTAACTTTGCATTAAAAATTAATATAATTGGATTGTGCAGAAACACACCTGTTCGTAGTTCTACCCTTCACTGTTTTTTAGCTCTTTTTAAAGGGCAAATGTTAGAGCCAGAGGAAGGCGACAGACTGACAGTGCTGACAAACAACAGAGTCATCTGCTTACTTACAACACATAAAGGGTATTGGGAGAGCAATTAAACTGTCCTATCCCCAGGATGATTTTTTACGGGGGGGAAATGCCAACCTGCCATTACTTCACACACTTGGAGCTGCATTACAAGAAAGTTACTTAATGACAATGGGAAGCAAGGGATTGTGTTGGTCCACCAAGTCTCATGTAAACAAACAAAAAAAATTTCTTTGCCAGGAATCTAATTTATTGTCCAAATGCACTCATTTAAAAGGTATTTGGAAGCCACAATCAAAATCAGTACAACTGGAATTTATATGGAAACCTTCTGTTCTGAAAGACTGGAAATGAAAGAGTTCACTAGAGCATTACCAGTAACTGCTCCTCAAGCCTGTCCATTCTGTCATGGCTGAGAATCTCGCTTTAGGTTTATTTTAAAATAAATTTGGCCACCCTAAAAGTTGGGCAAATATCTCAGCATTTCTGTTAATAATCCTTACACTATCTCTATCCAGAATGGTGCTAAAGCACTGCTTTTCACTGAGGTAATATTAGCAAAGTCCTATTGTGGGGCTTAATGTTGTTTTCATACTTTTCTTAGCATAATCCAGTCCTTGGGCTTGTTTGGACAGCAGAGGTCCCATCCAACAGGTCTAAAAACTAGAGCACAGTATAACCAGATCTGCTACCATAGTTGTGGGTGTATGAGGTACTTTGAAGAACAGCTACTTTCAGCCCAGTTTCCTAGAAGGCATGAAATTTGCAATCATGCCATGTATGTCTGTCTCTCTTTCAGAGAGAGTTCTGAGGAAGTGGACATCTAAGCAGGGAGAATGGTCTAGCAGGCGCCTTGACTGACAGCCTGCAATGTCAATGCAAACCTTATTAGATATTATTCACAGCAGGCAAAAAGATAAAGTGCCTGCCGATGCCCTCTCAGAACTGCCCACAGGATGCAAATCCAAGAAAATAAGGCATCATTGGCTCCTCTCCTTTATACTATGACATTATTAAATGATTCATTCCCATGGCTTCCCAGATTTTGCCTTTTGTACACCACTGTGTTACAAAGAGAGCAGCTTCCTGCAGCCACTCTTGCTCTGACCTTGCAATCTCCTACTACTCCTCAAAATACTGGGTTGAACAGGGCACTGGCAAGAGCACCACTAAGGATCACAGTTCAAGCTTGTCTTCAAGCAAGGATAGTTATTGTGGGAACATACCCCTGAGAACATCTGTTAAACATGACATAACACATAACAAAACATAACATAACATATAACATAACATCAGAGGTGGTAAATAGAATTGTCTCGATTGTGGACAAACACTGAAACCAGAAGGTCTTCCTGATCAGCTGGTGATCAGCTGCTGAAACATTAACATAGCTGTTGTCTGAATTGTCTGTGGAATTGTGCTTAAAAGTTGCTAGCTGTTGTGTCCTCTTGATGTCACATTTTCTCAGGAAGAAGAGAGGGTGCCAAATGTTCTTTCCTTTGCATATGGCTCTCCTTTCTGTTTTTTTTTTTTCAAAAGCACACATAAACAAATGCTAATGAGCATTGATGATGGAGCCTCTGCAGCGCCAGGAAAAGTGTTAGAGAGGGAACAAAGTCAATAATTCAGGCTGTTTATGTGTTTCAGGGCAGCTATCTAAACTGCTCTATGTGCATTATAACTCACCAGGCAAATAACAGCACCATACTAGTCTCCTGGATAGCCCCTGCTGCTGTAGTGCTCTGCAGGGGCTGCTGAGAGTTCGAGAGTTTTGTTTTGAGTCAGTACAACTGGGAAGATGGTAGATAGGGAAAGAGACATAGTGTAAGGACAGCAAAGGGAAAACTGAATTAAACACAAAAGAGACATTTAAATTAGAACATCACGATGCATGTTCCACACACGTTCATATGTTCAGACATGTGTTCTATTCTTTGTGACTCTTTCCCTTTCACTTACTGCTTTCTCTGTCCAGATCTCTTACTGTCCTAACTGCCATTTCATTATCATCTCATGTGCCAGTTATTCTGTTTTCTTCTCTGTAAAAACTGGTCCCTTCATAAATGTCCTTAAGGTTCATTCTTCTTCCTGTTGTCTTCTCCAAAACTTTGGTGTGCCATTTCTTAGGCATAATCTCGTTGTCCCTCAACCCTTCTGCCCTCTGGTCCTGCTTGTTCCTCTTTGGAACAGCTGCTTTCTTCCTGCTTCCTGTGGAGCAGACAGTATCAGTTGTGGAAGGATCTGACTATGTTGCTGTGCTGGAGTTGCAGCCAGGTATCAACACAGAGAACTGAAAATGTGGAGGATCTTCCTTCCCCCAAGCAGTCCTCAACCGATTGGAACAGCCTTCTCCTGCAGGGGGCTCTGCGGGAGGGCTGAAGCCACCAGCAAGTGAAGCCACACTGGCTTTCCCCATTTTCCTTCGAGTTTAGAACAAAGGGGACATGTAAGCCAAGCTAAACTAGAACAATGCCATGTAGATTCAAACCTCATCCCAGTATAAGATTTCTGTCAATGTTCTTTCATTATGTACAGTTTTCCTGCTTTTCAGAGAAATGTGGAAAGGAAAAGTTTTCATGGCAATGTATATTCGTAAACATATACATAATCTGTAAGGTTATTGTTACACTTCTTGCTGATATTAATAGAAGTTAATAATATCTTGCTGACATTAATATGTTATCCTTTGCTTCTTGCTGACATTAATAGAAGTTGTATGACAAAATCCCTGTACAGTATTTATAGTTCTTACTATCTAAACTACCTGCGAACACCAACTTTGGCGCATGTTTATCTCCTATGCAGCACAAGGCACCTTATGTAAATTAAAAATATGAAGAAAATTCAGAACAGAGTTAAGTTTTTGCATTGGT
Organism: Steatornis caripensis; assembly: GCA_013398225.1. Taxonomy (NCBI): domain Eukaryota; kingdom Metazoa; phylum Chordata; class Aves; order Caprimulgiformes; family Steatornithidae; genus Steatornis; species Steatornis caripensis. The sequence goes on from VZSC01004335.1 coordinate 392,235, forward strand.
TATTACTGCATGCTGGCATATCATACCAAGCTAATTATCTGCTGTAATTCTAGACTAGTACTCAAACATGCAAAAGGTGCATGGTAAGCAGTTATAGGACTGAATGTGCACATTACATCCTGTTTAGATGGTATATTGCATGCATGGTACTGATGTGATCAAGTAGTAGCATTTAAATTTCAAGTGACCTTTCTAAAATAGATTAACCCGTTCACTAGAAAACACACACGGCATGAAAAAACAAAACAACAAAAAGCTGTTTTCTGCCCTTCTGTCAAGCGTTTGAAGTGATTGACATTTTCTTACTGGGTTTTTTCTCATAATTAAACATGATGGTAGTTGCATATTATTATACAGATTTCATCAGAAAGAATCAAAATAGTTGTGCAAAGCCTAAGCCACTTATGTAAATTACCAATGGATTGGGGGTTGGACTAGATGATCTCTAGAGGTCCCTTCCAACCCCTACCATTCTATGATTCTATGATTAGATATTTTGTAAACTGTTTTAATATTGAACCCTTAGGTAGTGGAAAGACAGAAGTAGGAGAAAGTTTTAAATTACCGAGGAATTATCAGGTGAGCAATGTGCTAAGTGTGGGAAAAGGCTGAGCATGATGAAAAAGGCTTAGAAAACAAACAAGTTAAAAAAGACAAATGTTTTGTAAAGAAAGCGAGAACGTGTGAAGACCTAGTCCTGGCAGAAGCCTGCTGGATTGCAGGCTGATCAACACGTTGGAAACCTGGCCTAGATGAAGGAGGCAGACATCAGGAGATGAGACATGGAAGGAATGAAGACACAGAAGAGAGCTTAGGAAAGCTGGTTCTGCTCCATAAAGGCATTCAGTGTCCCATCTGGGTTAAGGATAGCTCTAATTTTTGCCTTTTGAGTAGTCTTTGGGAATGGATAGATAAAAAGTCCTTCTGTATAAATTAATTAATTAAGTTTTCTTCCTTATGTGCATTTGTGTATGTTTTTATTATTTTGATTTGCTGGGGTTGGGAGTCCCTTTGGTCCCATGGATTCACCTCTAACTTAAGTAGATATCAAATTGCAGAAATCTCTCTTTGTCTTGCTTGGTTTCTTACTTGGTTATTTCCAAACACAGTTATCTGTTTTGACACCAGGTTAATGATATGATGGAAGTGGCTGGTTCCAGATGAATAATGCTCAGAGGAACATAATAGAGATGGAGCAGATTATTTTTCCTAATGGCTGAATATATAGGGCATTTCTAAAGTACTAATACTCTCAAACTGGTGTCAGTTTTTAGATTAAACTGTTTTAAAGCATAATTTGTCTAAGGGAATATATTTGGGCCAGTCCTGATTTTATCTGGCTTGATATAAAGAGAATAGTACTAGTGTGCTCACTCTGATCGTGTTACAATTTTAAATACTTTCCCAATATCACTCTTTTATATGTATGCTCTCATGTGTTTGCTTTCTGAGTGTCTCTCCACTCTTCGTTGCCCAAGAGAAGTGTGTATATTTATTGGAGATACTGGAATATGCATGAAACATAAACATGTTGTTTATTATCTTAGGATTTGAATTTTTTGAAACAAGTGCCAAGGACAACATTAACGTCAAGCAGACGTTTGAGCGACTCGTGGATATCATCTGTGACAAAATGTCAGAAAGTCTGGAGACGGATCCCACCATTGCTGCCAGCAAGCAGAACACACGGCTAAAGGACACCCCTCCTCCACAGCAGCCCAACTGCGGCTGTTAATGCAGCTATCAGCAAAGGCAGCTCCAGTGTGTTCTGTTGCCAACAGAGTATTTAGGAATGGTCTATATGCCTTTATTTATACTCTCTTATTAATTTATTTGGGATAAAAGTCTTTTATTTTACATCAGCAGCTGGTCGAGTATGCATATGGAGAAGGAGAGGTTATGAGTTTGAAAAGATGATCCATTCTTTAACACGCGGCTTTTGCATGCAGGATGGCTATTAGTTTCTCTTTTCTTTTTAGTGTTTTACATTACACTTACTTCAGCTGGTGCCATGTCCTCAGACCACATTTGCCTAGAATTGACTCTTGCTTCATCAGTTTCAAGTTACATGGTTCAATCCTTAGGGTATTGGCCAAAGTGTTTTAGAATAAGCTTCCTGATGCCACTTATGTTTTCTCCTGACTGAAAATCAATTTAGAAATATTCCTCTAGTGGTGAGCCAATCCCTCATTCTGTCCAGATCATTTGTATAAGGAACACTTCCTGGAGCGTATTGTGTTGGCAAATCTACACTCATTTTGTGACACATCATGACTGATTGCAAATTGCAAAAGTTAGAAAGAAGTTAGTTCCTGGATCCAAAGCCACCAAACATCCCTATGAGTTTCCAATGGGATGTGGGTATTCAGCGCAGACCCTCAAAGGTACTTCATCCTGTTTGGATAGCTAGTATGTTTATACTTCCATGTGAGCTGCATGTCTATCTGATACCTTTCTGAAACTTGACGTAATTTCTCATTCTATCATTACGGAGAAGTGAAGGGCTGACTAGCTCTTTTCATTTCTACTTGCATGAGATATAAACACACAGTTCTATATTACCCATGACAGAGCCAAATCCATCACGCTTGGTTGTTCATAGCCAAGAACTGTCCTGTCATGTTGCTGTCAAACTGCATACTTAAGTTTTCATGAATTTCATCTCCCATTCAGTCACTGAATCACCCGTCACCACACTGGCTACAAATGCCTGTATTTTACTCAGACCTATTGCAGAAGTGCTGCTGGTGTCTGTGAACTGGAGTTTGACCTCATTTTTACTTTGATGAGGATATCTATTTTGACAAGACAATCAGAATTTCACAAGATTTTTTAAAACTTTAGGAGCAATAAAAAATTGTCAACATTTCTAGTGCTAGGCTGAATACATTCATAAGATCAGCAAAAGTCTGTGAAGATAGCAGAATAAAATACACAAATTCTTTCTTAATAAAGTGTTAAAATAGTCATATTTCACAGTTTTTACAAGTACTCCTCTAGTAACTGGTGGCAGTTTCTTACACCTGTGCCCTGGCATAGTTTCTACAACTGCTTTACTGGCATCACAGTGACATTTTTTAACTAAATAGCATAATTGAAGAAGTGTCAACTGTTTTATTGTTTCAATTATACAGAATTTAGGACAAGGCTGACATTTTTTAAACTGTTTGCAATAGGCAAAATTGGAAGACAAATTAAAGAAAGGAAGTAACAAAAGGTACTGCAAACTGCTCACAAAGAAATCCCTTCACACACATTACTTCTTTTGAAGGTAATTTGTATAACTCCTGAAACACACTAAGATAAAATGGTCAGTTGTTTTTTTACTGAATAAATAACCTACATCGACATTGACACAGTAAAAATTACTTCCAAACAAGGCATATAGACACATTTAAAATGGATATGCCATCAGGGCGCTGCATTGGCTGCCTAAATTAAATGAATAAATGTTATTTCTTCAGTCTGATGTTTTAAACCATGTCTGTCCTGTTAGCTAGTTTACTTAAGCACTTGTTTTCCTAATAGACATGGAGACTGGAATTCACTTGTTCGCTTCCATGAAGAGAAAGCACTGTCCTCCTTAGGGTCGATGAGCAGCCAAGTGGAAGAGGCGTGTGCTATGCCAACCATAACCCTGCCTCTTTCCAGGGATGCTGCTTGATAACTGTGCTGAAAGACTTTCAGTAATACCTCTTCACCCACTAGGTACCAGCTGCTTTGGAAAAAGAAGTGATAAGAAGCAGGGGAAGCTTTGTGTGAGATGGTGGGCAACTGTTTTCCATCCTTTTCTTGTTATGTGTGGTTATTCCTGCTGGAGAAAAGGGAGCAGGGAAGCCTTGAGATAGCACTCACGTTCAGCCCTCAAGTCCTTTAGAAAAGGGTCAGGTTGTATTATTTGTCTGAGCCGTCTCAGGCAAGGCACGGAGAGAGGAGGACATCTTACATGAGCTTGGGCATATGCTGGGTCATGCAGCATGGCTGCAAGTGCAAGCTTTGCTCTGGGATTCTTGCTGCAAAACGGTCGTCACCTGTGCACGTTGTAACAAGTAGAAAAGACTCCAAGATGCCCCTTGCTACAGTCTTATCTTGCTTGTACTCCATTGGAATGAATTCCAGGCCCTCCCTGCCTCTTCATGGTCATGTAACTCTAACCTATGGTGGCAATAAATTGCTAGCATATATCTTTTTAAACATCTTGAGTGATAGATAAATAGTTCTTTACTTAAATAGGATTGATTAGTTTATTTTCATTCTGAGCAGAAGAGTAACAGCAAAATCAAAGAGAGAAGATGTCTCCTTTACATGCCCGAGACAACTGACCTCCCAGGCCTCCAACATGTGTGACCTTCTGCATGGGATTGAGAGGATGAGGGAAGCAGCTGCCAGAGTAATGTTTTTCATTAGGCTGCCAGCCATGTGTTACAACGATCAAGGCTCATCTGAAGTACAGCAGCAGAACCAGTCATTATTTAAAAATTCCTAGAATCTTTGTATTGACACTCAGACATTGTCACAGAGTTCAGAATTAGTCAGATTAATTCTTAAAGTGTTCACATCAAATCCTTGGAGGTTTTCAAGACCAGGCTGGATAAAGCCCTGGACAGACTGCTCGGGCCTCTTAGTTGACACAGTTTTGATCAGGATTTTTGTTGGGATGGACGACCTGCTGATGTCCCATCAAATCCAATTTAGGCTATCATCCCTTCCTCTGAAATTGAAAATGTGTGGAAGTTCAAGTAGACTTTTTCTTAACAGTCAGGGTGACCTACTGTTGGAAAGGTAAGCTTTGATTTTCCACAACCAGATTGGATTTTGCATCCACGTGTTTCACAGCAGAATTGATTCTGCTATGAAGTGTGGTCAGATTTAGATCAGGAGCATCATGCTCTCAGTACCTCTCTCAGCTGGAAACTGGCTATTGTAGAGAAACACAAAAGACAGAAAGACTTTTGGGAAATAACTTACTGTCCCTTCCCCCAACATTCTAAAAATGCAGTTTGAGTTCTGGGGAAACTAGCAGGATTGGGATTTTAATTCTATTTAAAATTATGTCTTGGCCTGTTCATAGGGTAAGGTATCTAAAAACAGCGTATGTCAATCTAGTTCAACTACTTCAGTCTAGTTCGGCTCCTATTGGCTGTTGTGATAGAACTGCAATTTTCTTAAATGCAAGTACAGTTAGGCTGAACACTTTTGGAAATCCCATCCTGACCTGATCAAGGGCCAAAATTTAAACAATCAATGGCTCATTCTTCACACATATCCAATAGTCACTGATTATGAGCTGTTGGAGGAGACAAGCAGGATTGGTTAGATCCCCGATCTATCCACTGGTGTAGCAGAGTTCTGCCAAGAGAAAGTACCAGGCTAAAAAGAGTTCTATTTTAGTGATGGAAGAGGGCTGGATCATTAAATTGAAACCTGGCAGACGAGATCCAAAACTGTTTCGAGCCTCATCACAACTCTTGATGAAAAAGTACTCACATACTTTGCCCAAATTTGTCATCACTCTCAACACAGAAATAGGACTGAATGTCATGGAGTCATCCTGGTCCAGCCACAGAGAACCACTTCAGCTGAGATTTAGCCCGCTTGGTGTGTCACAGTAGTTGACACACAGAGCACCTTAGATTTCTGAGAGATTAGATGCTTTTGGGCAGAGGGTCCTGAGCTCCATAGTGCCAGCTGAACTAATACTACACAAACCATTTTCCAAGTTATGGTCTAGAGTAAACTTTTAGCAGCAGGCTAATGCTGTGCATGGGTAATGCACCAGCCTTACCACGCTCTGACTGTGTCTTGCTTGATGCATGATCAAACTAGTGTTCACAAAATGCCTTGGGAGCACCCAAAAGCACGGGACATGACTGGTTCCTGCGGTGCCTCCTGGCACCAACCTGCCCGAACAGCTAGCAAGCCCTGCTGGGTTGAACCTTCAGATGCATGTTTTTGATTCTGGTAGGAATTCATGTTCACAAGTGTTCTGGTCCGTATAGCGCAACTAACTTAATACTGTATCTTTTTGTTGTTGTTTTGTTTATTTAGACCTGTTTCTTTCGTGTTTGAAATGCATATGAGCTAGCCTGATTTTCTGTCAAAAAATACTCTTTTTATCTGAACAGCTGTGTATGTGACTGTTACTTGGAACTGTTTGTTCCTTTGTGCTTATACTTAATGTAATGCCTAGAGAAACTACCTGAGCAACTACATCTCTGTGGCCTTTCCAGAGCACCAGTCTGAAAGACTAAGTTTTCTTCCCAGTCTGCTCAGCTCTGTATATTCCTCTGTACCATCTGCAACTTCTTTATTTTAGGAATGAAGTGCTATTTCAGGGTGTACAAAATATGCTGGAGTTTGATCCCAACTTTGCGAATGCATTGAGTTTAATTGTTATTTTTAGGAAAAAAATTATGGTACAAATTCTTGCCTTTGTTTCTTCATTAGCAGATGAATTATGCTCATTCGCATTGCAAAAGAAGCCACACTCTCAAATTCCACACCCTTCCCTCAACTACTCTTTTCTATATTTGTTTGTGAGAGGCAAGTTTTATTACTTGCATTTTTAAGGGCATCAAATAAATTACTGTTGTGCTGATGGACAGGTTCCTCCTTGGCCTGTTTCATATAGACAGACATCCTGATAGAAAAACCCCCAGGGGGTGTAAAGCAACATCTTCACTTAGACCAACAGGGTAGTGAGTTGTGTTGATTCACACCATTTAATCCATGCACATAGTCTCTTCTGTACACCCTGACTCCAGATTCTCTAAGGTTCATAACTTGTCAAGTCTCATGTAAAGAGGCAACAGATTTCAATTATTTCAATTATTTCTACCAGTTTTCTTTATTAAGGGGTAAATGTAGTTCGTCTTTGCAATTTAAGCTTTTCTTTTGCTTATTTTTCTTCTTTTTTTTTTCACTTTATCTGTGGATGTTCACTGAAGCAGGAATTGTAACTACACATGTATAGTATACACATATACACAGCAGTGTATCTTTGGCACTCATTCAGTTCCCACTCTTACTTGTTCATCTTCAGTGCAGCCTTCCCTAAACACCACAGTGGAATTTATAAATTCTCATTAGCACCAGGAATCAGCTGGGTTACATTTGCAGATCATAGGTTTATTATCCGTGGTTCCAGCAGGTGTAGATGGCTTGTCATTTATAGAATAAGGTATTTGATTTGAGAGGGAAACGAAAGTCCTAATCTTCCTGTAACTTCAGGATCATGCGTAACACACAGAAATGAAAGCTAGAGATTGCTTACCACTTCTGGTGATAAATTTCCTTGAGTAATTCTGACATGTACCTGCAACTAGTTTTAAATTGAATGTTTGTGCTGTAACTCCTGTTTAATATTTTGTCAGTTATGTCAGATGTGTCGTGGCTCAGTTGGATTGTCAGAATATGTAACCTATATACTAGTGTTTGTGGAATTCAAATGTCTTAAATGTTGCATGAAAATATGTTATAAAAATCGATACGTTTTCTATTTTTGAATACCTCAAAACTGAGGAATCATGGGCCAATAAGTGCAATATTTACTTATTTACTCAGTGTATATAAACTTGTGTGAAAGGGAGAAGTGTCATGTATGTGTGATAAGCTGTTGATGATGCCTGTGTGGCTTAAGATTTCCAGTAGATGTACATGTCTTGTAGTAAAATTTATATAGTAAATACCTTACCAGTGTAGTGTAAGAATACTCCATTCTTAAGTCATTTAAACTATTTTTCATATATGAGACAATGGTAAAAGATATTTGTATGTTTACTGCAAGTGCATGTCAATTACTTTTAGAGTTGTGAGTGTCCTTTTTGAAAACTATCATGTTACACCAACACTAGTGGGACAGCGCTTTCAGTCAGAAGATGCTCATAACCATTTCTAAACTATCCGCTTACGTTTTTAAAGCATGTTCTCTAGAAGCATTAAAAGAGCCTCCTAGAGCTCAGCAGTTATGGTGCATTATTTATTCTTACAGAATCGGTTACATGCTCTTTCTGCCTGTATGCATAATATCATGTGGGCATATTTTCTTTAATCTGATACAGTTAACTCATAATACTTACCTGAAATATTGAATAGGAGTACTCAATACTAGTGCAGATGACTCGTCAAACTTCAGTTGGTGCCCTGAATTAACATGTTTGGGAACAGCTTGAAGGTCACAGTCAAAATGGTCCAGCACAGTGGATGGTGACTAATTAGTCATTACTGCCAATTAAGTTTCTTAACTTTTCTAGATCCTGAAGATGGAAGATGCATCCTTAAGTACATTGACTCAGACTCTTCACTCAGCTGTTACATGGCCCTCAAAGTTGAACAACTCCGCTGTTAGCGGTAAAGCTGAAGTATAAATGGAAACAAAATGCAGCCAGAAATCTAACTGTAAAATTAAAAGGAGACATCCAATCATTTCTTTTTCCTTTCCTGTTATCCTTGCATATTTCTAATAGTTCTCTAAGCACACGAGCAAAGCCATCACTACTTGGCAAAACTCTCGGGTACATTTGGGACCTTAAACCCTGAATCACTGATCTGCCATGGTTTCCCAGCTGTCCCCACAGACTCTGCAGAGGAGAAGCTCATTCTGCTAATTCTTGCTACATCTCTGGTTTCAAAGGAACATGTCATCCGCCTTGTGAATTTGCTAAATAGAGACGGGCCACTGAGTCTGGGCCAAGGAGAGTAACTGGTTTTGCTGAACAATTTTCATAACGTATTATTTTCATTGGTACCACATTAAAAGGTACATAAGTAGATTTTTAGTTTGATGTCATGCATTTTTATGACAATGTACAAGGTTGATTTAGGTTTGGGATTATTTTTAAATTTGCTTGATCGGGAAAAGAACAAAACTCTAAGGCCTACTGGAAGCCAGTATCATGGGTTTCCTTTCATATGTCATGAAATAGTTTCTCTGAGAAAGCAAAGTAGCCAGATTGCATTTAGTAGCACAGGACAGTACTTGCAGTGACCCGAGTAGCCCTTAAATTCTCCCTGTTTTTATACCTTCTACAATGAAAAATTCTGCAAAATTGTACTGACCAGAGTGAAATGAAAATACATGTGGAGAGAAATTTGGGATTGCTTAATAAAAAAAAGAAATTCTCAGTATCTTTGTAGCTGAGCAGCAGACAAAGTAACAGTCATAATATGAGGTACCACTTACATACAGATATATAGACAGGTACAGGACTGAGGATGCTTTACCTACACTTTTTATTGCTAAGTGACCCGACTGTTCAAGGGCTAGCAGGTAATTTTCCCTAGCATTTTTATTATTCCTCATAGACATGTGGTTACATACACGAAGCTAAATGCTTGCCTGCCTTGAAAAATATGTAGCTGTTCTGACTCCCTCAAGCTAACCTGCTTGCTGAATTGTTCTTGAAGAAAAGTTGAAGTAATTGCCTAGGATACGTTTGTCAGGGGTGAGACTCAATCTGTCTCTTCTCCCCCGACTCTTACTGCAATATAGTTAGTGTGGTTCTAAAAAATGCGTTAGTTTAAAATGCTGCTGGGTGACAAATTTTGTGAATCTTCTGCATACATCCACAGAAGCTCTTGTCTGAACGTGAAGTACAAGTTTTATCCATGTGCAGTTTTAGTTCTATGTGGACGTAGAGACCATGTGTATTCCATTGGATATTCTGTTTGTACGTGACTTCTGTATACCAAGTGGATTTTCTTTGTTATTTTTTTGTTGGAAGATTTTTTTTTCTTTTTTCAATTACAATAAATATTCAAGAGACTATATTCATGAATATCTCTAGTTGTGGTGACATGATCTTACCCTCCTCCTCCCTCTATTTCCTTTCACTTACTAAAACTAGGAGAGAATTACTTCAGTTTTGACAAAATAATGGACAACAATATCACATCTGCAATAATTCATCTCATTGATATCCTCTGTAGCACTGGTGAGTCGTAGTTGTGTCTGAATCCCACAGAATTCACTGGAGACTTTGCCCTGGCAGTCTGCAGGAGAAAGATCATGTATTTCCCTACCGAAAGCATGCTGTTATCTCAGCCTGTAAGCTGACCCTTTAAAACAGGGCAAAGTTCTTTTCTTTCGACTTTTCACTGTATAAACTGTTAAACAGTATCTGTGCCTTTTGGATGCTGTTATTAGTTAGTCATGTCATCTTAGCCTGAATGAGCGATCTCAGTTGTGGTGGGTGGTATTTCACACAAATCGCGATGTGTCACTGACCACGTATTGCTTTTTTCTAGACACATATACCCCCCTTGTCCTAATTTGAACCCTACTGTGACTGCTGAACTTATCTTCCCTCCACGTAAGTCTTAATCTTCAGCCAACCTGTTGAACAGGTTACACTGTCCCCTGTGCCCCCCCCCAGCTCTGTTTCACAAAAGTCCACCTGCAAACTCCTTTAGCACGTTCCCTCTCGTTGTTCTACTGTGATTCAATCAAGTCCCCCAGTTTTTCTAGTATGTTTACATCTCACCTGCAGAGTAATTTTTGCCTGGTTATTGCCTAGTTCTCACTCAACACCAAGTGCTTCCTAGCTTACTGCTTGGGATAATGTATCTCTAAGCAAGTTTCTGCTGAGGTGTCTGTCTGTGCGGGTCACTGCCCTCTTAAGCTGTAAAGTGAAAAACAAAGGTGTCTTCTTGTGAAGTGCCTGCTATATGCGTGTTCCTGTTTGCACCCAAGCAAGATCCTGAAGAATTAAACTGTAAGCCAGATTTACAGCTTAACTGGTTGACAACAGGAGAAGAGATGCTTTAAGCCATGGTGAACTCAGGTCCTCAGTGGCAGGCACAGGCGATGGGAAGCTGGTGTGAGGTCCTGTCCTCTGTGATGTCCTAGCCAGATGGTCCGCCTGGGGTCTGGTCCCAGTGCTCCAGTGGGTCTCGAGAAGCTGGAGGTGCTGGAGGAATGGCAGGATGAGGAAATATACCAGCCCAAGAGTGAGCTCAGACAGCTCTGCAACCCACCACAGTGGGATGGAAAATAAGACCAGAGGCCATTCCAACCGTAGGAAAAAGGTGCGGAAGGGCCAAAGCCCACCCAAACCTCCTGTTGTTAGGAAGATAAAAAACATCTTGGAGAGTTAGAAACTCTGGTATTACACTTCACTTCCTAACAGCTGCCCCACGGGAGGGTATGTGGGGCCTCCCCTCGGCAGGAAGACGCTCTTCTGAGGAGATAGATACTGCCCTTTCCTCCTATCCAAGCACATGCAAAGAGTGACCTTGGGCAGGCAAATTACCACCCCTAACTACGCAGCGCAGCTAGCTGATACAACTCGGTCAGCTGCTGATGTAAACATGCTCATAGCACAGCAACCTCACTCTGTGGCCTGTGCTGGGTTCTGAGGCCCCAGGAAGCGCGTACACATTTGTTTCAAACCAGTGTCTGTGGTTAGAAAATAAGTCTACACGTAGTTGTAGAATATCTGGGGGTGCCACCCAGGATGTCTGCCTCTTGTCAGCCTCTTAAAGTTTTAAAGCTTAAATAAGGTTTTAGGAATATAACATCAGGCAGCCATTTTTTAAAACCCTGCCCTGCTTTTCTCTCAAGAAGATGTACCCTAAGAGCAAAGCTGGCATAGCACATCTTCATTTTTACTGATATCTTTAATATTCAACAAAGCAGAAAAAAAAAACCCTGACCCCATACTACCTGATCCTTTGCAGGTCAGCAAGGCAACAAGTGCAGCTTGCACTGTGCCACACGCCGCCCAGCCGGCCTTGCCCGCAGCAGCGAGTCAGCCATCAGCTCAGGCAACATCTGGTGGGTGTCCCAGGTGGAACCTGCCTTTGGGCCCTCTCTTCTACTTCTGTTAGGGAACAACATCAGAAACTGTGTAGAAAATAAAGCCCATTTCAAATGGCAGTTTCTTTCTTCAGTAATTAACAATAAGAAGACAAGTTTTCTGATGTCTTCCCTGTGTGAGGGCACATAGCCATCCACATGCCACCTGGCAAAGTATAAAACACCAAAGTTTTACTGTATAACCAAAGCCAACGTGCAACAAATGTTGCTTTGCGTCTATGCAGGATGAAAACTTCTGCACTAGCACTACTGACAAGCTGGTTAAACAGCCTCCTTTCATCTCGCAGGGAACGGGGACCATCTGTCAGGAGGGAGGTACTTGGTGGACATTTCAAGCCATTCAAGGAGGTCACTTAACCCAGGGCATGCACAGGATTTCAGGCACAGGCTTTCATTTAATGATTCCTACACTTTTGGCCAAATGGGTGGCTGCTATCTGCTTTTATTATGCTGGTGCTTTGCATACCATGGTATAGGGGACATAAGCACCAGGCCCTGGGATGAGAATTTCAGTCTGGAAATTGCCTGATTCCCCTTCTGCATGTTACTTCCAGTTTTCTTCCACTAATTACTTTCCTCAATTTAATAATAGAGATTCCTGAAATACAAGAGTAGAGATTTTTCCTATTGCATTAGCAGATA
>VZSC01004335.1:414126-435983 GCA_013398225.1 Steatornis caripensis
CAATAACCAAAACATCTCTGCATTATCAACACTGTTTCCAGCACAAATCCAACACATAGCCCCATACCAGCTACTATGAAGATTAACTCTATCCCTGCCAAAACCAGCGCAGTGGTGAGGCCCAAGGAAGCAGAGCAGGGTCTCACCACAGAGCAGAGAGGAAGAGATCCTGGGTGTCAGACAGGGAGAGGTGCTTGCTACCATTAAGGGGCAGCATGTCAGAGGTTGCAAACGTAGATCTTTCTGAGAGATGTGGCAGTGAACAGAGCCATTTATGAAGTGTCTGAGTGAAGGAAATGGCGTGTGAGAATTAGGAAGTATCAGGTACGGAGCAGGTTGTGAAAGTTTGCAGATATTGAGTGAAAAGTGCAAACGATAAGAAAAGCCGAAACAGATAATAGAAGAGCTGCTTCAGACCATGAAAGCATCTTATTTTTCGTACTGAGTATCTCTGTAGTTGCTGCTTTTTGGGCGAGAGATAATGCTGCCCTTCTGCAAAGGGAAACAGAGCTTTTGCAGGCCAGGAAGGGCAGGGTGCTAGGAGTTGCACGTTGTGTGACCTGTGGTCATCCAATTATATCCTGCATCCACATTTGACAAAGGACCTTGGAAACCTGATGGTTTGTGCCTGACTCAATAGTCCCTACAACAGAACAGCCTCTAGGGACAGCACCAATGCTCTCATGAGGTCAGTTGCTCCCCTGCTGCCTGCCCTAACGCTGAGCGAAGGCTGCCTTAATCCGCGTCCAGGAATTGTGGTGGCCCAGGAATCGCTTTGCACAAAACTCCACAGATAAAGTCATGTAAAGACTTCAGGCAGTGGTCCCTCCTATGGAAACTCTGCGTGGAGAAGACCCTTACAGGATGAGAGAGACATTTCCTGTCATTTTAGTGGAAAATCGTTTCCTTGGACTCATGGGTCCTTTCTTTTAGCTGTCACAAATTCCTTTAAAGTTAGATCACACACTCACATACAGAGGAAAAAAGAGATATCTTGGCCTTGCTATGAGATAATACTGATTGCTGTGCTGCAGCCTTTCAGTTCTTGATGCCCAAACACATTCCCCTACAACACACCACTTCCAGCAGATAGTGGCTTATTACAGAGTTTCAAGTGAGCATCATCTCATGACAACTAGGCTATAACTCTCCAAATAAAAACAATTCTTTCAAATATCTGCTTGCAATCTTATAAACATTCTACCTTCTCTTTAATTCCCCAGTACCTAGGCTGAAGCCTCTTTTTTTAGATATATTTCACGGTTTTGGAGATCAAGGCTTTACCCGTATTATAGCCACTTAGTGCTCTTCAGTAAATGCCACTGTTTTCAGGTTTAAAACAGGAAGAACTCTTCAGTGAAAATAGCTGTGTCTTTGCTATCACCTATCTTGATGACTGTCTCTGAAGCAAGTTCACAGTGTGTAACATTTTCATCTTTCAACAAAGCACAAGAGCCTCCCAAAAGAGTCAGCCTCCTCTCTGCTGTGCTCCTCTGGCTCATCAAACACTTTTCATATGGTCACGGTAGAAACGGAAGACTCCAGAAAAAGAAATTTTTAACATAATCCAATGAAACATTTGTTAAATGCCAAGCACTTTCCAATTTTTTTTACTTTCCTGCATGACTTTTTAGTTCTGTTGAGTCAGCAGACCAACACAAATTAAAGTCTGCTGTCATTATGTGCTAACAAAGGTTGCCTTGCCCCTGCAAAAAGGTCAGAATCTACACAAAAAGAAGATAAAAGCAGCAGCCTGTATAAATAGAGGTGTTCAACACAAGACAACCGTAATTATCTAACACAGCATAGCACGCTGATGAGCGCATATTAAATGTGTGAAGTCTGATTCACCTTTCATGCTCGCGTTAAACAAGAATTTGTCAATAAAACTACAAAATCACCTACCTTAATTCTACCAGTTCATGGTGATTTATTTCCAAAAAGGGCATTTTAGTGCTGCTGCATGTAGAATGAAGGTCAGAGAGTGCTGGCCAGTAGGTGTGTTACTTGTTTTAGGATACAGTAATGATATAATGGTTAACCACAAAATCCTTATTCATTTAAATGCTTAAATGAGATTAATGTCACCTCTCTATCTATATGCATTAAGATCTGTGGGTGTGCCTCAGGTACATCTTTGTTTAAGATTTTGGAATCCAGGTGTGCGTAGGAGAGAGGAAAGAGGATCAAAAGCTAGGCTCTGTGGAAGAAGTACTGTCAAAGCCTATGCAAAACCAAAGAGGGACACAGAGAGACACCAGTGCAGGTGGATTTGATGTGATCAGATTCGGTTTTGCTTGGTTTGAAGGAGAAGGCGGACTTGGGCAATAGCCAGGAATCACTGCAAGAAGGGATCTGTGTACTTGCACACCTGTACTTATTCAGAGACTTCAGCTGTTCCTGCCTTGCCAAATATCACAGAATCACAGAATAGTGACGGTTGGAAGGGCCCTCTGGAGATCACCCAGTCCAACCCCCCTGCCAAAGCAGGTGCCCCCAGAGCAGGTTGCACAGGAACGTGTCCAGGCGGGTTTTGAATATCTCCAGAGAAGGAGACTCCACAACCTCCCTGGGCAGCCTGTGCCAGTGCTCTGTCACCCTCACAGTAAAGAAGTTCCTCCTCATGTTCAGGTGGAACTGCCTGTGCTCCAGTTTGTGCCCGTTGCCCCTTGTCCTGTCGCTAGGCACCACTGAAAAGAGTCTGTCCCCAGTATGTCAGTATCAGCTCTGCAGTGGTCCAGATGGGTGTCTATGAACCATAATATCATTAAAGGCTGAAGCTATTGTTGGTCTGATATTGTCTCTCTGGCAAGAAGAAGCAACCACATTGGTACTACTTTTCAAAGGCCAGCTTGGTATGTCAGCCCTCCTCAGTCATATAGCACAGGATCAGGTACGTGTACCATCTACTTCCTTCCCCAAGCCAACTTGCACCAAAGCATTACCTGCATATGCTTCACTGTGTCCTTCCTGAGCTCGAATGAGGCTTTCTAGGAACCCATATTATCACTGTGTTGTTACTTACTTTAGGGTGCTCAAAGTTCTGTCTCTTTTCCCCACAGAAATGCTCTGTCAGATGTAGGGAGGCTATTGACCATGCTCGTACACTCTTTATACAAATAAACCCTGGTCTAATCATGCACCGCTAGGCAGCACCATGACAGCTGTACTGACTGATGCCTCACTCAGCATGGAAAACTGGACATCTGTGCAATGTAGAGACTTGAGGTAGGATTTCCTAGTCCTCAGTAGCACCCTTGTGCCCTTGGTCAGACACTCAGGGACTTCCCTGTCTTGCCAGCTCAGATAGGACTTGTGCATGTAAGTGAATATCACTTTTGAAGAAGAAGATTAGTAAAAGAATGAATCATAATGCAGTTGGGAAGCCTGTCAGTCCAGCTCTGACAAAAAATTACCTTCCAGAGAAAGAACTCTCTTCAAAAGAGGCAGTTTTTCCAAAGAAAGATAAAGCAGTTTGGCATAAGAGAGTAAAAGAAAAAGTCTTCCAGCTACTTGAAGGGAAATTTTTTGTTTAGTAGAACACCACTTTGAGCAACTAGGTGCGATTTCAACAGCTGAAGAGGTCGGGTTACATCATCTAATATCTCTGCAAACCTCAAAGTCTGCATATGGATAAATAAATGAGGAGGGAGCTGGGGATTCTGGCTCTTCGCGGCTGAATGACTCCATAGTCGATACCATAAAAGAATTTCTGCCTCCACTTTCGGTACCCATTGCGTTTCCGTCACCACGACTGACGTTTTCTCCTCCACCAGATCATGTCACTGGCTTTCACCAGTGGATTCACACATTGCCTCGTTCGTATTTGACGTGCTAACTAGAGTTCATCTTTAAAATAAGTATTCGTGAGTCACCTGCCAATAATCTGTGTTCTCCAAAAACCACCATGAAGAAACACTCCTAAAACCCCTGAATCATTTCCCTGACGCTATGATTCGCAAGTAGTCCGAAAATGCTGCACATTCCTGCAGCAGTGCAGCCTGGTTTAAACACAGCAAGCACACCTGACCATGGCTCGGAGCTGTTTTATTTTTCTTCAGGATGACAACTTCAACCAGTACCGCCAGAAGCACTAGTCAGATCTCAGGGCAACGTGCCCAGCCTCCCACTGCTGCCTGCCAGGCTGAAAAGCCTCACATGTTTTCCTGCTGCAGGAGCTGCTAAAAGCTGGAGATAGCAGAGGGGGGAAAAAAGAAGAAAAAAAACCCTCACATGCCTGCAAACGTGCAATTTTGTTCCATCATTCTGTGAAATACTCTTGGCTTTCAGTTTGTTTTCACGTGGTGACATGTTTAGAGCACACATTTTCAGTATTTAGAGAAAAAACTTTCATGAATGAATTTACTGCTGTCAGCTTCCCAAAATCAAGCCTTAATCAGTTTCCTGTGGCAGGCATTTAAAACTCTCCGTGAGTTTTAACGCTTCTCTTGCTTCACAGATAATAGGAGAAATCTTAAAATCTTCTAATATGTCTTGCATAGCTTCAGATGGAAGAAAAAGCATCCTTTAGGATGTTAACTGTTTCTACACGTGTCCCCTTGGGTCTGCATAGCAAGATTTTTACTTTAAATTGATTGAATTATGTTAGGATCAAGTGTCACTGCCATGCCTTATTGCAACGTGATGCTGGTTGTATTGGAGGTGATTCAACAGAGGCAATGAGCTAACATCATAACACTCACTCTCTAGTTCCTGTTGTTTACATTAGGAGCCCAAATTTCCAAGGCATACTTATGATTCTAGTTACAAGACAGCTAGGTGAAATTTGCACCTGCATGGGGGATCCAGGAAGATTAATGCTCCACTTATGCCCCACTTTTAAGCAGCATTTTGAACAGCTTAGTTGTTTGTATTGATTTTGGGGAAGAATCACACTCATCTTTGATATCAATCAGAAGTGAAGTCACTGTGCATGTAGCGGTTTACAGCGGTCCTGCCAGGTCACAGCACCATTTCAGGCCTGATCATGGTCTCCTTGTGAACAGAGTAAGACGTCAGCTTCAGCTCCCAGTTCTGTTCCTGACATCCTAAATATGCTGGGTGGACAACAGGGTGCAGGCCAAGCTAGAGAGCTGAAGCTTTTGCAGGGTATGGACGAACATGAACACATCGAGACAAAACATCTGCTTGCTTGTTTGTTCACAGCCATGCAGAGAGCAGGGATTTACGACTATGTGTCATCCTTGTCCCTTTGCATCTTCCCCCCGTCCCCCAAATCTTTCAAGTGCCGTAAGAGTATGTTGCAAACAAAACAGCCCCTGACACTGTTTTTGCTTCCATACCAGAACGTCCTCTCTGTGGCTGAATGAAAAGCCTGGGTCAAGATGCAACACTGCTATGGGAAGTGAAGTTTGAGGTTGTTGTGAAGAAAGGGTTTGCAAAACTGGGCAACAGTTGCCAGTCCAGAAGACTAATGCCTTGGGAATAAGATTTTCCCCACGGCACGAGGGAGCTGGGTCTGGGCCAGCACCAAGTGGCCTGGACATGAGCAATTTAGGATTAAGCTCTGCCATGGTCAGACTGATGACCCTATGCTGCAGAAAAATAGGGCAAGGGGGTGTTGGATTTCTGCCTTGGACAGGCTGCCACAGCTCCCACTGCTATAATGGGTACTGCACACACTCACCTGAGAGCCCAGCATGACCCAGGTCAGGCTAATGAAGCTAGCCATTCTTGCCTTGCCCTGCCACTGCTGCTTCTATTTACAGGTATTCGTATCATCAGATGTCACAGCGAGAAAGCAGAAAACCAAACACTACCTTATTTTTCCTCCCTATAAAAACTCAACACTTCATAAGCCTCTCTTCATCCCCCGCCTTTCTTGTCAAGCTACATATACCTACCCAGAAGATACAGGTGAGAAAAGAAGGTGGGAGGTATCAGTCGTTGCTTCACATTCTTTGGCATTATCATGTCACCAGCGTATTAGGGGACTCGTGGGAGCCAGGAATAGCAGGTGACTCACAGACAGTGTGTCTGTGCTTTTGTACATCTCTGGTTCAGGTAGTGTATTGGCTCATCAGATTTTATGTGTCACGCAAGTGAGATGGGGGATTTGTCAAGGCTGAATCCACCTGGGTTTGGCTGTCAGTGTGGGATCCCTACCACTTCGTTCACAGTCTGCTTCCCTCACTTGTTGAGATGAGGTTTTTGCAAGGCATTTGGTGCCTAGAGAGGTGTGCTCGCTGCCAGGGATGGGTACAGAGCAGAGAGGTTCTGCATGGGGCAGTTCCATGGAATGGTGGGGCCCTTAGACATGTGTCCTACTTGCTGGTCTGTACGGCTTCACCCATGACGCAGAAGGGCAGATGTCACAGCGCATCACGACGGGAGGAGCACTGGCTCTGGCACAGCTGTGGCTTGCTGTGCACACATGCCCTCAAAGAGTTTGTTCAATGGTACATACATCACAATTTGCATCCTCATGCATGGACTCTGATCTAGGTCAGTAAAATTGCTCATTAAGGCAGTACAGGCTTGCAGTCATTGCTTTTCTACATCCCTAAAGGAAAATAAGTCTTATGATGATCTTTTTTTTTTTTCCCCTCCCTTACGCTTTTTTCTCCAGTGCAGGAGAAGAAATCCTTTCAGACACAGATGGGATTTCCCAAGGACCGTCTTGCTCTGTCAGGTGTTTTGCTGCAGAGAGTCACGAGCGTCCTGGAGACCTGGTGGCGTGATCTCTGCTGGCTCGGCAGCTCCCTGCTCGTTTCAGCAGCAGAGAACAGCATGCTATTTTCATTACTGTCTCTAATTAAATACTGGGAGGATATCCAGGACTAGCACTAAGGCACCGAGCAAAAATTTGGCTACTAGCGCATGTTTTCCCATGCTCCAGGGGAAGCTCAGGCTGCAGAGGAAAATCTTTTGGTTGGGAGATCCCTCCATGAGGTAGGGTAAAGCCCTGGGCTGTCTCCGGGAGCCGGAGGAAGCCAGCTTGCACAGAAGTGCCTCTCTGTCCCTTTCACTTCTCCGGTCCCTTGTAGGAACTCTCCCCTTGCAACCCAAGCAGATTCCTGTCCCAGCCTGCTGCCCTGGTTCCAGGCCACCGCTCCTGTAAAGAGGCCTCTGAAGTTACTCAGTTGGCCCCATCTACATTTTATCTTGGTGCCCACTTGAACGTCCTTGCTCAGACCCATTTCATGGACCATTTTGAGAGGACAGAGGGTGCACCAGGATCTGACCGCCTGTAGACATCCCCTTCCCCCACAGCACTTCTGTGGAGATGAAGTGACCTGCCCTAGTCACCGCATACCAGTGGGGCCAGGCACAGCGCTCCCACCCAGACAGCCCACAGCACGGCATGGTGTGGGCATGAACACCTCTTCTTGTCCCAATATATGCCACTTCTGGTTGTTGCTATCTCTCCAAATACAGTGTGAGGAGAGGTAGGATCAAGCAGGGCTTCCGAGCATGGTCCATGTAACCTTAGATTTAACACGTATCTTTGCAGTTAGTGGTAAACCTGCGCTTGGCCCAGGCACTACTCTGTCCTGTCTCTTTCCCAGGCACATGCAAATAGCTTTAATGCAGGTGGAAGATGCTCTTGACACCACTGAAGAGAAGCAGCTCAGAATATGGGCTTGAGCCTAGGTTTCATCCCTTTCCAAGGGATTCACCAGATTTTTCTGCAGCCTTGACAAGTTTTGGCGCCCTGGGCCTCCTTGAGCCATCCCACAGTCATACCGGGGCACTTGGGCTGTACTTTCCCTTTTTAAATTATTTTTTATTTGGTTTTACCTTTCTCCTATGCTGACATTGTCCAAGACCAGCTCAGCTTTTTACCCCCATATTATTTTGTTCTGGTTGCTGTTCTCCAGGCAGCCGAGAAGTCTGCTGCGTGCTTCAATGCAAGGTGTTGTCCTTGTACTGACAGACCACGGCCACATGCTCAGTGAACATCAGAGAGCCTGTGTGCACACACAGTGAACTTTCCCACTCCATCATGTACAGAGATGTGGATAGCGTCAATGAACGCAGCTACACCCATCTGGGTGGGTAGGAGTATACGATGACAGCACACCATTTACGTTGGGCCGGCTTCTATATTCTCTGATGAGCATCATCTCCACTGTTTGAGAAGTTGCCTGCTCCTTTCCTCTGCGGAGAGAGTGGAAGGCAACAGGCACCCAAACATTACTCGTTTCAGTGCATATTTCCTTGCTTTTGCACAAATCCACCTTTGGTAACAGTGTCATCGGTGATGCTGGGCTTTGCATTGCAATGGTTGAGTCATGGGCAATGTTCCCTGCGGGTGACTGTACTGTGGGAGAGGTACCACCCCCATAGGTACAGCAGGCAGGTCAGGGATCCCACAAGCTCAATATCTACTCCATCCAGAGTCACCAGACGAAATGTTGCACCTCCTGCTACCTGCAGTGAGCCAGCTTATGCTATGATGGGAGAATGGGGCTGAAATCATTTTGCATAAGTGCTGCAAGGGTTTATTTCTAATGCAGCATCAAAAATAACGTTTATGGTTGAAAATACTTGCTGTTGAATGATGTTTACCAGGAAGGAATATCTGAGGAGAATATTTCTGGAAGACTCAGCACCATGAGGAGAATAAATTTGTCTGTCATTTATCTATTTACCTATCTCACTCGCTATAGGTATCCATTCCAAAAAAAATAATATGGTAGTGGTAAGTTGCCCCATCCTAGCAACAGCAAAAAGAGCAGAACAACATCATTTGCAGTGCTTAACCAAGGAAATAGAAGGTATGATAGTACTGAGGTGACGACATACAAAGTACAATGAAAGAAACCTCTTGGAACCAGGGAAAACAACAGCGATTGAACGCCCCGGCCTAAAAGGAAAGGATCCATGTGTGCAGCAAAATTGGGAGAGAGCAAGGAGTTACTCAGGGAAGGGGTGTGTGAAGTGATAATGAAAAGTGATGAATGTGATGAACTGCCTTTAAAATACAGTGGCCAAGTGGGTTGGTTCTGCAGAGCTGAAAGAGAAGCGGGTTTGGAGAGGGGGCAGACTGAGGCTGCAGCCCCTCTGGCTCTGCAACCTCTTCCAGCCCCTTCCCTCCTCCCAGATGCTGAGTGCTGCCTTGGGCAAGGGATTTTATTACAGCTCAGCTGCTGGAAGGGGAGATGATACTTAAACCCTTTCTCAGTGCCTGACAGGGAAAGGAGTGAAGATCGGAGGCAACATTTTTTGGGGTGAGGGTGCAGAAGCTAGGAAAAATGAATATGCTGCTAAAACACAGCCACAATGACAGCCCTTTGCACTCTGCCCGTAAGGTAGGCTTGGTGGTACAAAAAAAAAAGCACTCATATCAAATGTGAAGTGCTCTGGTTAACATGCATTATTTGAGCCAGAGTGGGTGGAGTAAACAAGGCTTTGAGCAGCAATGCTGGCAGTGAGTCCCAGGAGAGAGGTGGTGGAGGAGTGTCAGTCCCTTTACCAGAGCTGCTGCAGCAAGGTCCAGGTTTGCACGAGGTCCCTGCTGACATCCAAGAAACTTACTGACCATTGCAGATGAACATAGGGTTAACCAACTTTCATCTTTTCACTCAGTCGGTAGTTTTTAAGATGGCACTGTCAAAACTTACTGCCAATTATTTTGTCATGAACAAAACCCAGACATAATTATAGGGTTCTGAAATTTGTTCTGTTTCTATCACAGTCTGATCTGCTCTCTTTCATCATTTAAATTGAAAGAAAAAAAAAGGAAATAGAAAGGTGAGGTAGTATTTTACTACTCACTCTAGTCTGCACAGCTAGCCTCTGTGACTCCCTGGCCAGCTTGCTTCTCTACAGACAGGGTAGAGCAACACACAGGCAACAGAGCTGTGAGCTTGCTCCTTTAGTCTCAAGTGAGTGTTAAATTCGAAGTCTATTTTAATTATTATAATGCTGTTGCCTGTTTGATCCTTGAGTCTCTCCTGTCCACCCTGAAATGGGTTATATGAAATAAAGTCCAGGCAGAGTTAGTTCTGTTTCATGATTTCCCCATGGCTCTCTTACTGCGAGCCATTTCAAGGAATGTCTGAGCTGTGTTCATTATATGTAATACCAGGAGCATCTTAGCTTGTACACGTGGGTGTGTTGATAATTACTTGTGTTTAGCTACTTAATTGTCTTTAATCTTGCTTCTAAGGTGCATGCATTTTGCTGCTTGTGCCTGGAGCAAGGGGGATGGATGGTGGCTTGGGACTGCGCTCATCCCCCAGCTCTCTGCCCCTTCGCAGCCGAGCTGGAGGAGTGAGACCAGCCACAGCAGTGCATAGTCAGACACCCACCGTAGCTTGCATGGCTGGCAGAGGTGAGTTTAGTCAAAGCCTGCAGGCCTTGCATTGAAGCTGTTAATAAAGATTCATATGTACCTTCTTGTTGACACTTTTGCAAGGAAGGTCCTTGCTTGTAGACAGCCTGACCAGACATTCACTCCTGACAACTGCTTGAATTGCTCTAGGTATGCTCACTAGCCTGGACACTAACGAGCTGTGCGGGGCAGCTGTTTCCTGCTTAGTACAACTACTCCACAAGAGAAACATGTTCACCCACATCCCCACACAGAGCTTCCTTTTCTCAACAACCAAAAAAAGGGATGTATATATATATACATATATATGTGTGTATATATACATATATATTCATTTTCACACCATGCATACATTATTTCCTAAGTCTTCGACCCACAGAAACATAAGCTTTCCTAAGGTACTAGTTTCAAAAGCTCACTAAGCAGTAGTGATTTCTGTACTGTAAAAGCTTTTTTTGAAGTCTTAAGTCATGTACAGCAACAATAGGGCTTGTTAGCTGATGTTAAACACCAACCCACCACCTTGACATGGACAGTTGCTCAAAGTAAGCAGACATTAACTTACTTCTGTATTGCAGGAAGCTCCTGCTTCATTCTTGGTGAGAAGAGATGATAAAATAAGTTGTAAATGGACTAAAATAGGATCCCAATCTGCCATGCCCATGGTTAAGCTGTTCACCACTGCTGTTCGCCAGTGCCTGACTTAGTCTACTCAAGCTGTCCTGTAGACATTCCTCTAGGGACATTTCCCCTACATGTCCCAGGACTGTGACAGCAGGAGATTCCTCCCTTGCCTTGTGAGGAAGCTGTGGCCCCTCTCTCAACACTTGCTGGGCACGGAGTTTTGCTCCTACCCTAAGGGTGCTCTCAGCATCCCTCTGTCCACCATCACCCTCTGTGCTCAGGTGCTCACTGGGAAATAATTCCTCAGCCAGGATTACGCCCCCCTGCACAGCCCTGCGCCATCCATGAGCCCTCCCTGAGAGATGCCAAGGTGGGAGGTGGGGGCCAGGCAAGCAGCAGAGCCAGGCACCTTCACAGAGCGGGTCCGGGAGGTCACAGGGTGCCAGGGCCTGGGCAGTCCTTTATCTTGCTGTAACCTGCCTCATGAACAAACTCAAGACTTTTTTCAGCTGTTAATTAAGGGATCCTCAGAGGCCCTGTGCTTCCCTCTCCTGTAACAAGCACAGTTATGTTTCTGTGCAAGCTGTGCTGCAGATGTCAAGGTTGTGTTTTCTATTGCGCGCTTGTTTCCTCCTCTTGGGGAGCCATCTCTTCACCTTGGATGGGGCGCTCACCTTTTCTCACCTGCCACTGTCAGCCACGGCAAGAGGCACAGATTTTGTTTTCTTCTCTTATACACCCAGCCGTCTTTTCCAGAGCTTTGGTGTGAGAGTGGATGTGCGGATCTGCACACGTGTTCTGCTCTTTGGTTGTGACAGAACACAATGTGCCCGAGCCCTGCTTCCCCGCCATATTAATTATTAATGAACCCGAACACTGGAGCAGTTCAGCTGAAGCAGCACAAAGGAGAAAGGAGTGATTCATACCTGCTCTTGCTAAAGCTTTCGGAGCAATTAGCTGGATTTTCAGTGACCCACAATTAAATCCCCCTTCCTCCCCCTTTTTTTTAAAATCGGGCACAAATCGCTACCCTGTTAGAGCACATCTCAGTTTATCGGGGCAGAGCGGTCTGTGTATAACTCCATCAGGCCATGCACAAACCAGCAATACACACATGCACAAACCCTCAGCGATACCTGAAATGCAATATGAGGTTTTGGATATGAAGCCTGTTTCAAAGGGCTTTCTTTCACCTATTAATCTATTTTTCACAATAATATAGTGTTCTGTACTGCAAAGAATGTGGAGAGATTAGTGTGCGCCCAGAGCAACATTTCCCATACACCATTAAAACAGGCGGCAGCTGGTGACCAGTCCAGCAGCTCCACAGCACTGTGCCAGTATCACGGCAGCAGGTTGTGCAGCCCAGGTTCGTGGCACAGCCAGCAGCATCCCTGCAGAGAGGGACCCCATGAGTGCATGACCTGTCCCCAGAAAGCAGTGGGAACCCGCTGCCTGCTACTGGGTAGCTACTGGGAGGGGAAGGGGAGGGACTGGGGTTTCATCTCCATCCTCCATGGATACAGCACAGCAGAGGAAAGCTTGGGTACCACCGTGAGGTTACCTGCTGCTCAAAGGACTCAAACCCTAACATGTGTTCCCCAGGAAGAAAGCTGCCATTAGTGGTGACAGGGAGGGCTGTGACTACAAGGAGAGCTGCAGGACTCTGCAGAGCGGCAGCACAAAATTGCCCAAACATATCTAAAAATAAACCTTCAGGCTTTTATGGTTGGCGGGGGACAGAAAGAGTGCAAATAGCCCAAAACCTCATGCTGCTCTACGCGCCACTCCCTACTCGTACCCACTCAACATCGCTGCTGCACTCGGCTGTGATTTTCGCTGCTCACCAAGCACGAAGCCCTGAGGATTTTGCCAGCCCATCAATCCGCCGGAGAAACATCCTGCATCGCCATCCACTCTTCCTCCCGCCTGTCAGCTTGTGCAAACAGCCCATCTGGAGCAGATGAGCTCCAGCACTGCTGCTGCAGCCGTCCCATGGGGAAACAGCACCGGGGCCTCACCACCACCCCCGGCCAGTGGAGCACCAGGACTGGCAAACACAGCAGAGCAGAAGGCCTGAGGCCTGAAGCCACGGGAGTCAGACAGGAGGGCTGAATGGGATCTGCAATAACATATTGTAAAATGGCATCCCTGATAGTTTCTCTGGACAGCTGGGGGCCAGTGAGAAGCACTGGCAGGTATTGATATTTATGTAGGTGGGGCCTGCACAGGGAATTTTGATGAGGAAAAAAGGGACAATGCTGCAAATAGTTATAATAAAGCATGAGTTTGACAGTTGCTTTGCCTACCGGGGGGCTTAAAAATCTAAACCATGACCAGTTCAGTTCAAAATCATGCTGCCCAAGCCTTTTTCAGCTTGGACAGTCTAATGGATAAGTTGTTTGAATACTAATGGTGTTCATTAATAGCTAAATACTGACTGTCGAGGAGGGCATGAGGAGACAGCCTGTGTCTTATGGCTCCCACAGGACAGCTCCTGTGGCCCTGCTGGGTTCGCTGCCTCGCACCGCATCTGCCATGGCCTTGCAGTGCTGTTCAGTGTTGCAGATCAGAGGCTGCAGTTCACTGCGAATGACATTGCACTCCACTCCCATTTCGGGAAGCCGTATTTAAAGACCCTTTAAATTTACAGACTGCTCTATCCAGTGCTGGCTGCTCTGAGCGAGGTGGGCAGCGGGAGCAGCGGTGCTGCAGGGTGACCTGCAGGAGCACAGTAGGTTTCCCTCCCGCCACAGCTGCTGCTGGCACCACCTCAGAGACTTTTGGGGGTGCAATTCTGCCTCAGGGCACTGGCAGCTTCCTGGGGCACACGTCCCTCTGATGACTTCAGAGCAGCTGGCACCCCAGCGT
Source organism: Steatornis caripensis (assembly GCA_013398225.1). Taxonomy (NCBI): domain Eukaryota; kingdom Metazoa; phylum Chordata; class Aves; order Caprimulgiformes; family Steatornithidae; genus Steatornis; species Steatornis caripensis. The sequence goes on from VZSC01004335.1 coordinate 427,922, forward strand.
ATGTATGTGCTGCGTTTAGCAATGAGCAACTACTCCGGCTGACCCTGCTGCATCACTGTGTGGGTAAAAGAACTGTGCAAGCCAACACACCGATATGTATGAGCCTCAGATCACAGTGGGATTTTTTGGTTGAGACTTGTAGATCTTTAAACCTTTCCAGAGTAGCAGAGTGTCTGTGGTTGAGGCATTCCTTGAGTGAGGCTTTATTCTTTGTTTCCCCTCCTTTCTCCCTCTCTGTCCTCAGTCCCCTCAGCCTTTCCACAGCTCTTCATCATGAATGCTCAGGTGCCTATAGCACCAGGGGACTGCACAGATCAGAGAACGCAGCAGGAGGTGTCAAAACCCTGGGCCAGATGGTGATAATCTGATTTTCATACTTTTTTTCCTGTTTTTATCTAAATTTCCTCAAAATATTTTCCCCTTCTCTTTCATCACCCGTGTGTTTCCCCGAAGGTTTCATACCTGACTTCAAGGCAATACCAGACAGACCATTTTTGATAGGTTTCAGTGAGATCTCACTAGCTAATTGCACCTGAGGATAGCTTGTATGAGTAACCGTCAGCAAAACTGGAGGTGTTACAAAGATACTCTTCTGAAAAAAAGATGCTAGCTGACACCTACTGTATGTATCCTAAGCATGCTCCTATTACAATCAGACAATACCTTGTTTAGTTCCATGAAAGTGTACTGGAGGACGACACTCACTGCCCTGCACCTCTCTCCTCTCTGCACGGCACCTTGTCCCTTCCCGCAGCCACCTGGTGCTGGGCAGTGGGAGGCAGAGCCACCCAGGACAGCATCTGACACTCCTTTTGTATTTGGGAAGCACTAGGAAACATCACGCTTCTTCAATGGAGAGTACTTGCCAGGGAAATGACGCCTCCAGCAAAGCAGCTCTTTGCTCTGAGGTCTGGGAGACGGCTGCTGATTGCAAGGAGTGCAGTCCCCGTCCCCTCGCCACCAGGAAACACAGCCAACACACCATCACCAGCTGCCTGCAAGGCTGCCCTCTAACTTTTGAACCTGTAGCCAAATTTTACCACATTTAAGGGCCTAAATTTCTAATAGGTTCATGAAAATAAACAGCCAGCCAGAGGACAAAAGCCCCACAAGTGTATCTGCCTGTGCAGGGGTAGGCTCAGCCAGGAGCTTATGGCTTGAGAAAGAAAAAAACAGAGCAGAAGAAGCCTGGCCTCGTAAGCTCTGTGACTCGCAGAAATGCACAGCTGTCTTATGGCGGGCGTTCATCTCCCACTCCCAAGGAGCCCTTGGGAGCATGCGAGGAGGGATGCCGTCACACCACGCATCTTCACGCAGCTTAGCACAGTGCTCCGGTGCATCTCTGGACAAACTGCAAAACTTTCCTCTCCCGCCTCCAGGGAGAGTTTCTTCCAGCACTGGCAGTGCGGTGCTCCCTCCCGCAGGGACTTTGGCACAGGGTCACCTGGAGAGTGAGAAACTGGACGGAAGGGGCCAGGCTGTCCTCCAGTTGTTGGTTGTGGGGAGTGTCTAAGCACTAAGCACACAAGGGAGGCTTCGCAGCTTCTGAATAAGAGATCTGCCTGCCTTCCTTAGGGATGGGGGAAGAGCGGTACGTGAAGCACGAGCTCCCGGAGCTGGTGAGGCCTTCCGAGTGCAAAGTTATTTGATGTATGTGGAAGACACACGTTTGAAAACACACACATCTGTGCACACAGCTTTGTCATAGCGCAAGGGGAGGAAGCAGGAGCCTGCCTCTGTGAACTGCACCCACCCCTTCCCGTGACAGGTATCTTCTCCCCTGGCTGGGCTCAGCCATGCTGAACAGCACCGTGAACTAACCCCGACAAACTCAGCTACCTGACAATGGGAGGAGAAGGCAACCCAAATCCAAACATGTGTTTGGGCAAGAGAAAGAAGCAGATCAGCCCAGTCCTTTTGGGTGCTCTCACCCCACTGGCAGCCTGGCTGATGAGGGCTGTGCTCATTAAAAATAATGGTGGGAGGCACATGTGCAATTACACCCCACAGTCTCAGTTCAGCTGAGGCAAGCAGGGCCAACGCCGTGCTGCCAACGCAGGGTGACACACCACTGCTTCTGTGAACAGCACAATGCAGCGGTCGGTGTGCTGCAGCAACATCTTCCCTCGCCATGCGGCTCACAAGCCCAGGATCCCACATTGGCATTAGGAGGGACATGGCTGCCGGCGCTCCTAAATCCGGCGGTGTCCTTTCCCTCTTACAAGCATGGGGGGAAGAAGCCTAACAGTGCAGAAGGTTAAACAAGAATATCAGCTCAGACTGGAGGCTGTTATTAGAAATAGAGACAGAAAGCTTTTTGTCTGCAAATAAAATACTTCGCTATTTTACAATAAATAGCTCTACTGCTTTACGGTTTGAAAATTACTGTAATAAAAAAAGGCTGTCCAAAGAGCCCTTTCCTCGCTTTCACCCCACCCTCCCGTCCCATCATTTGCACAAAGGATCAGCCCATTCTCAGCAAAGCTAAACCAAAGTGAATTACATATATCATTAAATACCTTTAAGAGTAGGACCTGTGGCACTAAGGGGTGTGTGTGCCTCCCAGCACACACAGCACATTGGTATTTCCCCAGGTTCTGGTCCCCAGTGAGGTACCCGCAAGCACAAAGAGCAAATGAAACCAGCTGACACAGCTGCTCCATCCTGCAGCCTGAATTATGGCAAGTCAGCTTCCAGTGATTTAGCTCCCTTGCCAGCAGCTGGCTTTGCCTGCTAGACCAAGAGATGAACTGAGGGGAGATCACATTCCTGTCTCCTTGATCAAACCGTATCTTAACCTTCTCTTGGGTAAGATAAATAGGTCATATTCCTTGAATTCCACTAGACAGCAAGATCCCAGGTTGTTAACTTATTTTTCCATTGCTTTTCCCCTCGAACGGCTTCTATAAGTATCACTACCAAACCCAAACACTGTGATCCCAATAACATCCTTAGCAACGCTAGAAGTGGTTTAAATAGTCTCCCATTTACTGCTTCTCAAGCATTTTTCAGCCCTTTCACAGGCACAGCTTTGCAAGGAACGTTTCTCTGCAGCTGCCGTCAGCACAGTATCATCGCACACATGCTGTATCAATCACTGATTCCTTGATAGTCTCTCACCTGATAAATGTGTCCCGCATTCTGTACCCCCAGACACATGTGGTTATAGGACACATACTACCCCAGCTTACGGGAGGGAATGAGAGAGAGAGAAAGCGAGAGAGCAAGAATGCTTTGAAGCAGGGTTAGGGCTGTTGCTTTCTTCACTTCAAGCTTTGTCGTGGTGGTACATGCAATAAACAAGCACATGCAATTTTAAAACGCCACAGAGCGCTTCTGTTCTCTTTCCACATCATGGCAAAGATCCTAAAATGAAGAACTGCTTGGTGTGGGGCCCTGTTAACAAACCCAGGTGCCAGCAGAAGTCCACAGCCGGCTGGGCAGCCTGCGTCACCTTGCGCTGCTCTTTTCTTCAGAGTACGGCCACTGCTCAGAGTCAGCACACAAGTGATCCCTTGTATCAAGTAAGCTTTGTATCACGGTTCAACCAACACCACAGTTTAGGATGTCTACCCCTGGCCATAGTCGGGACAGTCAATGTAGGCTGCTAACCAGAGTCTGAGAATGCAATGGACTATGCACATCTCTTAGTTTGGTCAATGCTGCAGTCAAAGTTTAACGTTAGTAAAAGATTTGGAGTATTAGTTTTCTGGAGAGTTTCAACTATCAGAAAGTACTGAAGTTTCTAAGCCACCTTTAACTGTCTAGCACCATGTAATGATGGCTCATAGGTATTTGCCGCAGGCCAAGTCCTATGCACATCAACTGTCCTTCGATTACTACATGCTGCATAACCTGCATGTTCTTTTCCAGCATTCTTCAGATAAACAATGGACTCTGCTGCATATTAGAGATGCTGATAGTGCAGGCATCTGAACTCTATGGATACTGGAGGAGGACAGAGTAAGGGCTGGTGGGAGTGAGGAGTTCAGCATTTGGAGACAACCATGCAACGTGACTGCTCAGTTTCTGATCTGCATTTTCTGTCTGCACAGCTCATCAGCACTAGACAGTTAATGCTATCTGGGGCCACACATCCTGTATCTTCTCCCTTTCAGTAAGGGCTGTTTACCCAGGTATGACGTCATCCTTCTCCTCCTCCTCCCCCCATACTAAGGGCTTGTTTAGCAGAGATAGTCATCACACATTTTCAGTCTTTAAAGCTATCCTAAACTGCAGTTTATCAAACAATTTTTGACTTTCTAGATGTCCATCTTAAATAAATACATAGTTCTCACTACCGCAGTAACTCCAAGGACCTCAAAATACTTGCTTTGTGAGAAAGAAAAAAAATACAGTTTTGTACCTGGGGAAATTAGAGACTCAAATCCAAACTCAGTTCTCCTAATGTCTATATCCAAACCACAGGATTGCCTTTGACAAGTTGAGATTATTTCTTTTGGAGGGTATTTCTCCCTGACTGGGTTTTGCTCTCAATTTGTTTTGTTTGGACTTTCCTTCATTACTTTTGCAGATCTGTCAACCAGTTTGATAGGAGGAACCTGGACATTTTCTTTACCCTGCAGGCTAAACTAAATTGAACTAACTAAACCCTTTTATTACATCTTTGAAATTTTGTGTTGTTTGTGTAAGAAAAAAATACTCACAGCTAGTACAGAAATTGGGTTGGTCATCACAGTAAACACAATGTGTGCTAGCGGCTGTGACTTGTTTTCAGTGCAGCAGAGATCAAGCAAACGAAGCTGCAGCTATTCAGACTATTTGTCTCATTAGGAAGTAGAGGAGGCATTTGTTCAAAAATACATTCAACTCCTATAGCAGCAGCTGGCTGCAGTGAAACGGGATCCATTTGGGTTTTGGTCTGAAACTTGCCTATTCTGACACATTATGCCATGTACAGAGACTGACAAAGTCCTCCCAGAAGATGTAGGAAGCAGTGGACTAATCCTTCCAGTTTGAGGCTCACCACATGCACAGCTGTGGTACCTGAACCCCTTACTGAAAAGGTTTTAGTACTGCCAACAAGAATTTGGGATTCCTGCTTCCCTTTGTAACAGTCATGTAAAATGCAAACCATTTTCCCATTAGGGCTTCAGGGAATACGTGAGGATGAGCCTGCCAAGAGCAACAGGCACCACCCTGTTTATTTGCACCGCCATGCTCAGTGCATCCTCCTTCATCTTCCCAGCACAGCACTTACGAGCCTCTTCTCCCACCAAGGTGCAATTAAAAAGGAGTCCTAAGGATTGGTATTCCTTGCAAGCTAACCCCAAACCCAAAGAAAGATCCAAGAGACTTAATGAAAAAATGGACATAGAATGTTTTTGTATTCAATCAAAACCTATTTTTAGTCAAGGAAACAACCCCCAAAACCACAAAACCCTTACTCTGATTGAGGAGAGGTGCATGAAAGCCAGTCCAAGAGCTGGACCTGCATTAAGACCACACCTCTTCAAGGTAACAGCCGTCATGTATGAATTTTATTTTAAAAAACAATTTCATCATCCATTTAGAGCTGAGATTGTCTGATCAATATTTAACTATGGTACTCTTCTTTTTTCTTTGTGGCATTCCAGCATATTGCTCCTCTAGGCTATCTGTAGTCTTCTAGTTCCTTTAAAACTGAGGTTTTATTTTCTGAGGCTGCATTTGCCACCGAAGCCAATGGTAAAAATTCCTGAAAACTGAGACTGAATGCCTTTTTACGTAACTGCATAGCACCTTTGTGGATTAGACTTCTTTATGAAATACCACATTTGACTGACTTGTCTGATTTGCCCCCGTATTTATTTTGTATTATCTATGCAGAACAGTACAATGGCAAAAATAGGGCAAATTATTATGGAAATATGCTTTATCTTGAAAGGTCACATCTATGGGATGCAATGTAAAAAAAATGAACTTGCAAAAGGAAATCAAATACAGTAACTAGGCAGAATCAACCCATGCTTTTATTTCCATTGCATATAAAATTTCATATGAAGGTATTGATGTACAGTACTATCCCACAGGCTGTAAGAGAGGCTAAGAAACCAGTGAAAGAATAGTCATGTGCAATGTTCACACAAATTGCCACTCTCAAGACATACCCAAAGGAAAAATGAAATTAATAACAAAAAACTGTTCAGGATTTCTGTTGTTATACTGTCCCTTTTATACCATTTAAAACAAAAGCAATCAATTTCCTTTGGGCCAGGGCTGCTAAAATCTACAGTTTGTGTCAAAAAGGAGGCTCTGTTTTTCCTTGAAAAAGAATCTCTCCTTTCACAAAGAAGTCACATGCTACAAGGGCTGGGCATGGCTGGAATGGAGAGAGGTATTTACCTTGCTCTGGCAAACTCACTGGTATCAGCTCTAAGTAGTCTGAAGCAACGTGACAAGTCAAACAGCAAGAGGTGCTCTGTCCAACCTGAAAACCTAATGCTAGCATTACTAAAAGACCTAAAGGTTTACCACTCTCCTGTAGATCTAGTGCATTATGCTATACGCACCTATACAAAGCCTTAGATACAGCTATATAAAATGAAACTTTGGCTGCTTGTAACACTAATATTGGTGTTGGAAAGCATTTCCAAGAATAAAGTTGGCTTTTGTCCTACTTCATGGATTTTGCTTGTACAGTGGTAATTTGTGCTACTAAATAAAGCAGGGATATTACAGATGATTGTAGGAGCGTATGAGTTACAGTTTTTTAATTCAAATTATTCCACTTCCCAGTATGCATTAAAATCAATGCTTATTAGAGATGCTTTCCAAAGCTGTTTCAGGGCAATTCAGTACTGAAAAACAGCATTTTTTTTTTTTTTAGAGGAGAAAAAAATGGCTGCAATAATCCCTGATGATAGCTTGTAAAAAGACAACCAGAGAGGCAATACAATTACATCACCAGAAGTCTGGAAAAGCTTGAACTTCCAGTAGGGTCATGAAAGAAAGCTCACTGTAGTATCATGCACATTAGCTCATACAAGTAACCCTATCAGTTAGCAACAAAAAACATGGTAGAAATGCCCAGCCCTAGGCCCACAGCTACCTTACTTTCAAATGCAGCAAAACAGAAGAAAATATTGTTTAAAGTTAAGGCACAGCCCTGGGACCAAAGACCTGCAGCTTTTTTTATCGATATATCTTTATGTATTTTATACTTTTCTTGAATCTTCCAGAAACAAGCTCTAAGGTGACACAGAATATATTACAGGAGAAAAAATGTACAAGGAATATGTATACACAATAATCATTCTCTCACCAAGAGTTTCCAAAGATAGCAACACCACCCCGACAAGGATGATGTTATAATAAGAACTGATAATTTACAATTAACATTACAGTATGTACATTACAATAAATACATGGTTGTAAACAGAGACAAACAAGACTGTATTACAGGTAAGGTCATTTGGTGAGAAAAATGCATGGCACAAATAAAATAAATAATGCATTTGAAAAGAACTGTCAAAGCTTTCTGTAAAATCCATTTCATTCAAGTTTTTTTAACTTCTCAATGTTGTTTGTTCTATCTATATTCTTTCATTATCATTTTTAATGACACAATTTAAGAATTCAAATACAGCATTATTGAGTACAGTAACTTGCAAGCTAAAGTGTACTGTTACAAGCAAAGTGAGTTTTTTTTTTATCCCCACTCAATATCCACTCACTGCATTTTATTATGGCAAAAATATTCAGAACACATAAAGCCACTTGTAAATAGTACTGTTTTAAAGCAGTGTGCTATGCAAAAACATACTTTGGCAAAAAAAAAGATTGTACAGTGCATTATATCCCCATCTCTAAGAAATGATATAGTTTTCTATTATTTGATTGTCCACATGTACGGGTGTATATCTCACAATATAGTGTTATTCTTCTCATTTACTTTCAATTAGTGCAGATACAAAACCTCTTCAGATCCCTATTGGTTATTTTGGAATTTATATTGCTTTTCCATTATTAAAGTTCCAGGCACTCTTGCGGACTGAAAGGATTTTTAGATGGATCAGTTTCAGGAAGAAATGATGAAGGACAAAAAAAAAAAAAAAAAAAG